>LR746272.1:4409036-4869761 GCA_902729315.2 Spirodela intermedia
ATTTTCGTCTTACCTTCAGTTCCCCATATTCCCCATAACCAAAACTAGGCCATAATCTCTCTCTTTCTCTCTTTCTCTCTCTCTTTATCCATCAATGTATCTATTATGTGAATATTTCCTTATGGGTAAAATTGTAGAGAGAGAGAGAAATAGAAAGGGTAAACATAGAATATATGCATATTTTGTCGTTCATTAAACAGAAAGCGATACCAATCTCTAAAAAAATATATATGCCACTCTCTCTCTATAGTATGCTTGCTTCTCTCTCTCTCTCTCTTAGAGAAAGAGGCAGAGCAATAAAGAGTTATTTTAGAGCTTTAAAACGTGGCTATTGTATCTGCTTACTTCATTTCTCCATTCATAACATACTTTCAAGGTTCTCTCTCTCTCTCTCTCTCTCTCTACATAAATATATACACGATAGATGGTGGGAAATAATTAATTTTTTGTATAGGTTTTATAAATAAATTAATTCATAAACATATAGTTTTTTTATAGCCAACATGGCCAAAAGGTACTTGTAGCCAAATTATTTGCTACGAAAAATATTTTTATTTTATTTATTATAATAAAATTATTTAATACTAACCGGTAAACAGATGTCAATGTAATTTATGCGCCTATCTACGTCGAAAATAAATGTTATCCGGATAAAATAAATAAATTAAATGGGAAATTAGTATTGGAATTGGGCCAACTGCGGTTCAATACTAGTTTCCGTAAATGGTCTGGGTTATGATCTCTATGTTCGGCCCATTTACTTTTTCACTGTGAAGAGGGAGGAATTCTGTCTGTCGTGTAATAGGAAACCCCGACGCGACCAAAATCTTCGGAAGCATCGAAGCTTCCCCGCCGCCGCCGCCGCCGCCGCCGCCGCCGCCGCAACCTCCTCTGCCCCCGCCACCGCTCGCCGGAAGAGTGAGTGAGGGATGACGGCAGCGCAAAGCTGAAACCTCTTCTACTTCTCAGCCTCTCTCTCTCTCTCTCTCTCTCTCTCTCTCTCTGAGCTTGTGAGCCGGTCGACATCTCGGTGGAGAAATGAGCCTCGCCTCATCGAGCGGCGGGCTGTGCAGACGCTCTCCCTGCTTGCGCTCCGGTTCTGACCGTGAAGATGTTGGCGATCTGTATTCCTCTTCCTCTCGGCGGGGGAGCATCAGGATGATCTCCTCTACGACTTCTCGTGGAGACTCAAGCTTCCGCCGGAGCAGTGGCGGCGGTGGTTCGCTGATCCTCGACAGCGGCGGCGGCTCTCATGGCGGCGTAGGTGGTCAGGGGAAGTTCCCCCCAGGGGATGGCGGTGGCGGCGGCGGCGATGACGGGGAGGCCCCCCAAGAGAGCGACGAGTTCGGGCCTCTGCTGAGGTTTGAGGAGGTGATGGCGGTTCTTGGGGAGAAGGGGCGGACGCTTCCGCTGGACATGTGGGAGGCGGCGGAAGCCGTCGGAATCCGGAAGCTGCTGCTCGAGAACTACCTGAACCTGCAGGTAATGAATGCCAGCGGTCGTGGCTGCTGGATCTTCTTCGTCCTCCATTTCCCCCTCCCGCTGCATCTCAACTCCTCTGCAATCTTCTCGCAGGCGATGCGATGGCCGCTGGGCCCCCTGATCGAGTTATTCCCCTGGTTCCGCAATCGGATGTTGGCAGATCCTCAGTTCCTCTTCAAAGTCGGAACCGAGGCCCGTAACTCTCTCCTCCTCCCCCATCCCTTCCTCCCTCCTCAGGTCTGGCTCCCTATGGATTATGAGCTCATCTTCCTTCTCCTCCCCCTGTGACTAGTCCGCAGATTTGCATAGATTCGTGCTGTGCGACATTCGCGGAGGTGCAGAAGAGGGGGAAGGATTTCTGGTCGGAGTTCGAGCTCTACGTCGCCGATCTCCTGGTCGGGGTTGTGGTAGACATCGCCCTGGTGAGCATGCTGGCGCCGTACGCGCGCATTGGGAAGGTCTCTGCGTCCAAAGGGTTTCTGGCCGGAGCCGCCCGTGTCTGCGGAGCTCTACCCAGCAGGTTGGCCCTCCTCAACCTCTGCCATGATGTGGGGCACGACCTTGCTGAAGCTCACCTGAACTCCAGTGATCATCTTGCTAGAATCATGAGACATGGCGTAATCCGATTCCTCTGCTCTCTTGTGCAGCGTGTTCGAGGCTGAAAGGCCGGGTTGCAAATTCTCCAAAGCTCAGAGACTAGGAGCATTTTTTTACAAGGTATCATCTTATCTGCATTGCCTCGAACCAGAGAAAACGTCGAAGATTTGTCAGTTCATGATCGAATAGTTGCTTTTTTATGCATTCATGGATCAAGAAGGTAGGATCATCTCATCTTCATTGCCTCGAACCAGAGAAAGCGTCACAGATTCATCAGTTCGTTGATCGAATAGCAGTTTTGTCTTTTGTTAGTTTCTTGCTGGTTGGGACATTCATCTCTGTTGCAGATATCACCAAACTTAAACTCTATTATGTATTGGTGGATCTAGAAGGTAAGATCATCTCATCTTCATTGCCACAGACCTGAGAAAACCTCGAAGATCCCTCCGTCCATGATCAGAGAGTTTTTCCTTTTTTCTGGTTTCATGTTGATTGAGATCCCGATCTCAAGAACAGATACTTACCTGACATAGAACCATTATGCATTCATGGTTCTATATATGAGGTCGTATTATCTCATCTTCCTTCCCTGAAGCCATGGAAAACCTCAAAGACCCTTCGATTCGTGATCAAATATCAATTTTTTTTTCTCTTGTGGATTGAGATATCGATTTCAACCACAGAATGTTGCTTAATATGGAATATTTTATGCATCCATGGCCCAGGGAGTGCTGTACGGATCAGTCGGATTCACATGCGGCCTAATCGGGCAGGGCATTGCGAACATGATTATGACTGTCAAGAGGTGCTTGAGAAATCCTATGATGATCAAAGTTATTATATTCTTCGCGAACTGATTTGTTTTTTTTTTTTTTTTTTTTGCCATTTATGGGGCTGGTTTCTTCCTCTAATGGGTCTATAACTGCGGGTCTGATTCAGTGGTTTCAGAGTTCTATGCTAATTTTAGAGCCTTCTTGTGCTAATCCCAGGAGTGTCAAGAAATCGGAAGAAGATGTGCCCGTCCCTCCTCTTGTGAAGAGTGCTGCACTTTGGGGTATGCTGGTGCTTGTTATTTCCTAAGATTAAATATACTCATTATATCTTTTTTCCTAAGAAAATCTTCATTAAATACCCATTATGTTTCTCCAAAGAATTTTCTTATTAATAATATTATTTTTCCCAAGAAAATGCTAATTATATATATATAAGCTGCATCTTGAGCATTATCTGCTCTTCAGCTGAGATCATCTCCATGTTGTCACCAGTTGCCATATTAGGAATTATAGTGATAATTGTTTCGAATAAAACGCCTTTCGATGTTACATTTTGCCAAAAACTGCTTTGTAGTCATTAGTTTCCCTAATAAGATTCTGATTATTCATTATTTCCCCTTCAGCAGTTCATCGCATTTTTCCATGTTAACCCTCCAGAAAACCTCTTCAGCTTATCCTCCTCCCAACTTCCAGTTCATAGACGCCGTTCAAATCATCAGTCAACCGGGCTTTCACATAATTAAAAAAAATGAAATAATAATCAGTAATGTTCTTGAGTCTTCTCAGGATCCCCAGGTGGGGCCCAGCTGAGCTTCCTCTTCTTCTTGTATCTTCTCAGGTGTCTTCCTCGCGGTTTCTTCGAACACCAGGTACCAGATAGTCAACGCTCTGGAACAGGTCGTAGAGTCGTCCCACCTGGCAAGGCGGGTCCCACCTGTTGCCATGGCCTTCACTGTCGGCCTCCGCTTCGCCAACAACATCTACGGGGGGATGCAGTTTGTGGACTGGGCCAAGTGGAGTGGGGTCCAGTAATAGAGTTCCTTGTAGCCTTTCCAAAAAAATATTATTTTTATTTTATTTTAAAGGGGGAGGGGGTGGAATAAATTATTAATCATCAATTAGTTAAGCTAAAGTATGATCATCCATCGTATTATTTTTTTATCTTAATAGGGGAGGTGTAATGATTTATTATTAATTAATTAATTAAGTTAAGGTCTGATCATCGATCAGATTTTCAGTTTTGAATTCTTGTTCTTTTTACATATATAGATAGATAGATAGAGGGAGAGAGAGAGAGAGAGAGAGAGAGTGGGTATTAGTGATCTTTATATTTTTTACAAAAAAATGAATTATGATCGTTATTTGATCCCCTCAGTTGAACATCTCCACATTGTATCATTTGCTACATAAATGCAAAATGACTATTTTTTTTTCTGAATATAAGCCTTTATTAGCCATAATTTCACCAAAAATACTAAATCATTATTTTTCCTAGTATAGAGCTAATTGATCGTCATCCAACTAAACAGATCATAATACATATTAAAAAAAATTAAAAGCCGTTATTATATATATATATATACATATAATATATATATAGGGTAAACATCCATCTAGCTGATGGTGTCCACCATAAAAGCAAACATGATATATCATAATACTGAAAATATAATTAAAATTCAAAATAAATCCAATCTCACGTAGGTAGTTATATTGAATGATGGATCATAATAATGAGAAAATACAAGCAGTATTTCCTATTCCCTCGTTTATTAACCACTTTTTTCCCCATTTAAGACATAATATTTCTTTCTGATGTCAAAAATCAAAGGGGTAGTTCCGTCTTTCAATTCAAATTTGGCCTCACTCCAAACTTCAATGAAGAACACAAAGAAAAAAAAACACACCGGAAATGCTTCAAAACGGATGAGTTGTTGGGGCAGAGGGAACTCAATGTTGAATGAATAACTGGGCGAATATTTATGAGTCATTTCAATGTCTTGCATAGAAATTTTTGGCACTTTCAATGTCTTGGATAGAGAATTTGGGAACTGTCAATGATTAGAATGAATCACCATACTAAAATATACAATTTAATCCGGTGAAATAGGCAGCATTACTAAAAAACAGGGGAGAATGGTATTTTATTTTCATCTGAAGCACATTCTATCCGAAGAACGAGAGAGAGAGAGAGAGAGAGAGAGAGAGATCTCGCAATGATAGATAATTGGGAACGGACAGGTTTGGGACAGTTTTTTTTTTTTTAACGATTATCGATTCATGATTGAGAGGAAATTTGAGGATTGTGAACAGTGGGTGTGCACTCTGGATGGGATCATCAACCCCGAAAGTTATTATCATGGCCACAGAAGTTTATAACATCAATGTAGATCGAACCAGAACACGAAAGAGATTATAATCAAGTCTCCTGAACAAAACTAAAGCTACGGGCGACTGTTTTTCGATGAGAAAATTGCACAAAGAGTTCTAAACTTCCATGACAGAGATGAAAACTGTTGTACTCCTCCGAGTTTTAAGGATTCTCGCGTCCTCCCTACCGGTAGGACTTCTGGTAGCGGGCGCGGGCGCCGCGACCTCCGAACTTCTTGGGCTCACAGCGGCGGGGATCTGCGACAAGGAGGGTGCGGTCGTACCTGATTAGGATGTCCTTGATCTCCTTCTTGGCCTGCTCGTCGACGTACTTCTGGTAAAAGGCGACCAACGCCTTGGCGATGCTCTGACGGATGGCGTAGATCCGAGACACATGACCGCCGCCCTTGACGCGGATTCGCATGTCGACCCCCGCAAAACGGTGGCGGCCGAGGAGGAGAATGGGCTCGTATGCCTTGTGGCGGAGGATCTCCGGCTTCACGAGCTCGATGGGGCAGCCGTTGATCTTGATCAGCCCCCGGCCGCGCTTGCAGTAGGTGACGGCCACCGCGTTCTTCTTCCGCCCAAAGCACTGCACAGACTCGACCGGAGCGGCCGCCATAGCTGCAACATGGAAGCAACAGTCAGACGAAAGAGCAGAGACTCAGCCGCCACCGAGGTAATAGGAAATAGTGGCGGCGCCGCCGCCGACGGTCCTTTACCTGCTTCTGCTCCGACGGGAGGCGAGAGGCGCCGCCGATGGCCTTCGAGAAAGAGGGATTATTTAGGGCTTCGAACGAGGCCGGACAGAACCAGGAGGGTTTATCATGCGTTGCTCGATAGGACGAAAATGCCCTTGTATGGTTTTCCTTGGCGGAGATTTTACAGTATTCTCCCTCTAATTATGCATACTTCGCAATTAATCCTTACGTTTACATATTTATAAATGTATCTTTTTACGAGCTTTGACGTGGGAAGGAGCCGTACTAGATGGCTCATTTATTATAAGGTAGAGAAAATTAGATACAATGTAATTATCTTAATATAAAAAATGTTAATATTAATTTTTTAAAAATAAACGTGACGATCGACTGACTGGTATTGAGCTCATGCTGCCACACCAATCGAATTGATTTTATCAGAGTGTAGGGTTGACTTTATGTCACCACATCATACACAAATAAAATATTAAAAATACTATAATTGTCTTAATATAAAATCTTATTTTCTTGGTCACACTTGATTGTGCTGTAAGCAACCTTGATGATTTGTCATCACCTGAGTTGACCCACAAATAGAAGAAGAGAAATTTTAGATGATGATCTGATGATTAGTGGTTGACTTTTATGTCATCACATCATACACAAATAAACATTTTAAAAATAGTATAATGGTTTTAATATAAAATATTTTTTTCTTGATCACTATTGACTTTTATGTTCTAAACAAGCATGACGATTCATCGTCACAAATAGAAGAAGAAGAGATATTGTAGAGGCCCAAGTGCAGCGATGACATACCTGAGGATTACTCTCATGCAGAATCAAGAATTTCCTTGTGTATAATATATTTACAACATTGCATATACAAATTTCCACGTCATCAAAACGTCACTTGGATTACACTAAATTGCCACAAATGGAAAATTCTAGGGGAGAAAAAAAACCCAAAAAAGGAAAAAAAATGGTTCCTCAAGTGAGACGATGGCGTGGAGGCCGGCCCCAAGAGAGCTGAAAAGATGGGGTCTTCCTTTGAGAAGATGGTGTTAAGCCTAGGCGGTGCCCGTTATCAACCTCTCTTGCTGGTCCAACCTCTTCACTTTGAGAAGGCTGATGAGGACTTGGACTCCGAAGAACGCGCATAGGAAGAACATAGCCATCGCCGGCGCCTAAATGGAGTATGAATTTGGTGAGATGAGGTGAAGTGAGATATCAAGAACACCAGATGGGATCTGCCTACCTGAATAGAGTTGAAGTGCAGGATCGTCGCGAGGTTCACGAGGCTTCCTGCCACAACAGCCTGTTCATTTTCTCAGAGGGAATTAGACAGATCCCAGCACAATCTAAATGGGGGAAGCATGAAATATATATATATATATATTATAAGTTTTTCTGCAATTAATTACTATTCATAGATTAGTTCACTCGAGGAAGAACATCCCAAATAAGGTAAATATGATGTGCCTTCTGGACTTACGTTGCCGATGAGTTTCTGCACGGCGGCGACTCTCTGGAACGACCTCTCAGATTCCAGAGCCCGTACTCGCAGCTTGAGATCGCCCTTCTCCTGTGAAGCAATGGAGGATCAGGGTCTGACCCTTTGACGTGTGCTGCAGGGAGGAACAGTATATGGAAACATGGGGACGTTGGTTGAGATTTCATGGCGTACCAGTCGCTGGATGATATCAGCCAGCTTCTCGACTCTGTCCGCCTGTCTGAATAGGTTATGGAAAGCACGAGCCTGTCGATCCCATCTTTTCTTTATTTCCTGAAAAAGGATGAACCGAGAGTGAGCATTTGAAGCATTTTACTCGTTCCATCCAATGCCACCCTATCCTAACTTTTATAGTAATAATAATAATAATAAGGAACATTATAAGCTCACCTTCACAAATACCTCAACGCCAGCCTCGCGAAATTTCAGCAACTCCAGTGCATAACTGGGAAAATAAAAATAAAAATAAAAATAAAAATAAACATAAAAATAAACATAAAAATAAAAATTCAAGCATGAATTATATACTAAAAGAGGAAAAAAAAAAAGGCTGGGATCGATCAGATAGAAAGTGGCCTGTGGAGGAAGGAGCAGAGGAGCAGAACTCACGGTTTTGCAATCTCTGTGATGTCGAATCGCGGGTCTAAACCCTTCCCAATCCCATCCAAAACTGTTCACATAAAGGTCGTGATGAGGAGAATGCCATAGAGGGAAAGGAAGAGAGAGGTCAACGTCAATGTGGACTCTTTTTGGTAATTTTTGGCCACAAAAATTACCAGAAAATGCTCTGACAACAAATGTGAAGGTAGCAGGGAAGCGGAAGGGTTGATCAGCGGCAATTGCAAGCAGATCCTCTCCTGGACATGAAAAAAAATCGAAGCAGAAGAAAGTTGAGCACAGAAGGCTGCTTTTTTTAGCTGAAAACGATGTCCTCTGATGTGATTCGAGGATATGAGATGACTGGTAATGGATAAGGTTACCGATTGCGGCGAGGCGTTGCTTCTTTTTCTCGAATCTTTCCTCCTTGCTCAATTGCTTCTTGAATCCGAGTTCCATGGCTGCCATTTCTCTCTCCTTCCTCTGCGCTGCGAGGCGCTCCTCAAAGCTGAAGATTGGGGGTTCCACGAATGTCAATAAAAGAAGCTGCCCACCTGACATATCTCGATTTATTTTCAGAAAATTAGAGATCAATCGCCACCTGTTGAGGAAGAACTGAGCTGTTCTCCTGACAGCTGTCATGTCTCCGGTGGGAACAAGCACCCCCATTTGAATCATTGCTTGAAGAACCTGTGTTAAGGGTCAAACGGAGTTAGTACTGAACATGAGGGTGGAACGCTTCTAGGGTTTTATGTACGACCACACAGCCAATTTGGCCAAGAAAATAAAGGTTTGCAGAGTAAAAAATAAAGGAAGCAGAGTATTTTTCAGGCACACGTTTCTAGATTATGAGAGGAGTGGATGCGATTTTCTTTCATGAAGTCAACGAGGCCTTGGCTCGTATAGATTGAAAGTATCTATGGATTTCTAAAGTCAGTGAAGAAAAATGAGAAAAATGAACTCTCAAGAACAAGCAATAAGATCGAACCTTCATCTAGATAACATTTTCCATCGAGAAAACATTATTTCCTCAACCCTCTCTGTTCTACACGAAACTATTAAATTATAAGCGTAAATGTGATGCTTAAATATAATAAAAACAAACGCTAGTGGAGAGAGTGGCAGAAGAGCTTACTCTGTCTGGGTCCTTTTCATATACTCCATAGAAGGCTTCAAGCAGACCCTCCCTTATATTTGGGCTAATACTGCAAACAGGGAGAAAGGGATATTAGAAATAAGGATGACAGTCAGCGGATAAGTAGCTAGGGGCTAGTAAAAGAAGCCATGCACGACCTTCCCATCATGCCAAAATCGTAGAAGATAAGCCTTCCACCATTCACATCATCAACAGCAATATTTCCTGGATGCTGCAATCAGAGAAAATCTTCAGAAATAATTTTTTCTTTATTTTTCTTAAAACAGAAAGAAGATCATTCCATAGCATTTATTTCTAGGTGCAATCATATTAATTCACTTCGAAGAAATATTTTCCGTGTATGAACTTAAAATTCGATCGTCGTTTTCTTGCGTTTTCAATGCAGAGCAATACAAGGAAGAGGCAAGTACCGTTGTGCTTTTTTCTTTCTTTTTTTAACCTCCTGTTTAATGACTCAGATAAAATATGCCATATGTAGGTCTATTTGAGTTAGGTTTGACGGGACTAAATGAGGCAATCATTCTGGTGATCAGATCATGGTTTTATGCTACTAGCTGTCCAGAAAAGAAAGATTCAGTCAATGCCATTAAACTCTTCTTTGAACATTACAAAGACATGGATAAGCCATCTGTTAACCTGAGATAAAAAAAAAGAAGTGGTGGTATCTAGCCCTTGTTTGGATTTTTAGGTTCCTAAGTACTAAAAAGTTACAAAACGTTCAATCAGGCAAATATATTTGATTAATGGGATTATGGCCGTCAGAATCTGTACGAAGAAGCTAAATGCACATTAAGTTTACAACAGCACAAGCCATGAAAACCCAACAGAGTGGGATATGGCTCACATTTCAATGTTCTATTTACCACAGAAACGTATCAAAACATGAGTAAAAACAAGTTCTTACACAGTATTTTTAAAAACCGTGCAAAAGCAAACAATCAGATTCAATAAATTATGGAAATTAATTGGTTGATAGTGCAACCATACTCCATAATGCATTGGGTTCTATATATGTTGGCGAGTATACCGTATAAAAAAGAGTATAGAAAAGCATGATCGGGTAGCATTCCAAAGTAATGGATTTTTTTGATGGTCACTACAAAATCTGAAAAAAGACTGCATCACTCTGAAAATATCGAGCAACACAATAGTCAATTTCAATCAATTGCAATCATCATCATGTGTTTCATTAATATAGGGTTAGCTGGCATTGGATGCCCAGCAACTCACCGGATCAGCATGAAAAAACCCATGAGATAGAATCTGTTCAAGGTATGACTCAACAGCATATCTACTTAATCTGCAATACAATAAAATGGCTAGGTCAAACATCCAATTTTGCCAACAGAACAGGAAATAAATTAAGTCAATTAAAATGAAGTAATTTGAGAGCTGAGTCTATAGAATTCTATTACAACAGACTAACTTGCATTTCTTACCTTTGGCGGTCAACACCCAACTCATCCAACGCTTTTATTTTATTTATTTTTATTCCAGGTACATACTCCATCGTCAGGACCTGCATTCAAGTAGCTTCTTACATAAAAAACAGAGAAGAATGAACTTTTTGGTAGAAATTAATCGAAATGAGCACGAACCTGTGGAGTGGTGTATTCCCAGTATATATTTGGTACTTTCACATAATCCAAATCTTTGAAGTTCTTGGCAAATAGCTCAGCATTAGCGGCTTCTTTGGTGTAGTCTATCTCCTGGAATCAGCAAGCAAACCATGAATCATAGAGGTACATCATACTGACTAAGTACAGCTTCTGCTGTGAAATATAAAGCATGGAACAGTCTAAGATAATCAACCTGATACAGAACGCTGGCACACTCATCGTAAATAGCAACCCAGTCTCTCTTTGCACCATCAGACTTTGGATCGATTTTCTGAAGATATTCGGCTATAACCTGGGAGGGACCACGAATATCTATAAATAAATAAAAATCTAAAAGAACTATACAACAAAAAAATAATGACCCTTTTCCCAATATGTAAAAGCCAAAGTATTATAAATGTCCAAAATGGTAGATCACCACGCACAGACAAGTTCGAAAGAGATTCCACTATTAAGAAAGACTGACAAAGTGACCAATATCCAGTAAATTTCTTTTGACTTATTTGTGCACTGGGCATGCTTTCCATCAATAACATAGTGCTAACAAAATTCTCAAATCACACAGACAAGAAAAAAAATAAATCCGGTATGTAAAATAAAACAGCAACTAGAATCCATCGGGAACGTTTTTCACTAGAAAAGCAAGCTTCCACTTGCAAAGGAACGATGTCACTCTAATCCCTCAAAGAAGGGAAAAAAGTACAAAAACAGTGGCCGCTGATACTTGGTGAAGTTAGCATGCTCCTTTTCATGTGCAACCAAAAATATGCCATTGAGCGTCAACGACAGGAAAACAGGCAAACGGGATTGCCTAGTTAAAAATTTACTCAGAGAAACAAAAGTCTCAAGAACAAAAATCACTAACCCGAAGGTTCTTCAAATCAATATCAAACAGATCCTTCAGGCCAGGACGCTGTACTTTGACCACAATTTCCTGACCTCTGAGCTTCGCACGGTGTACCTGACCTGGAAAGAAAAAAGTGCTTTAAGTTAGATCTTAAAGAACATGCTCTCAAAGGGATAACCAGCTGGAAGGTAAAAAGATGAAGCGGATCATCAACATTAAGAGAATTGAAAATTAAAAATGCGTTACCCAGACTGGCAGCTGCAATCGGTTCGTAGTCAAATCTATCAAATATTTCACCAGCAGGACCCCCAAGTTCCTCTTCAAGTATAGAAACAGCTACTTCTGAGGGGAACGGAGGAACTTGATCCTGAAATAATATGGAGGAAAATATATATTACTTAGTGGCTAAAGTGTTTTGTCTATATCCTTATCAAGAATTAACATCATCACAGTTGCCACATATAAAGAAGTACCTCTGGATCTATCTAAAAATTAGAACAAAATGCAAATGACTACGAATTCTTTAGATAATCTGGGAAAAATAAATGCACTGTAAGAGTGGAGGAATACTTTATCACTATGTGGCCGTTGAAAATGCTGGAAAGATTTTGAAGGAGGAATTAAAAGATCACTGAGACCACGTATCGCCAATGGAGTAATGGTCGTGGCCATGACAAATGAATCATGTAGCCACTAAAGCTGAAAATGTGGAGAAAAAAGAGACGGGATGTTCTATGTCTCCACCGATTCAACCAATATGATCTACCAGTAAGGATATTCACCTGAAGCTCAGATAGCTGGTCAACATATTCTTGAGCTAGTATGTCAACCCTTGTAGAAAACTGTTGTCCTATCTTGATAAATGTAGGTCCCAATCTTAAAATACTTTCCTTTAGCCACTTGGCAAGGACTTTCCTCTTCTGTACTTTCTTCTCTTCCGTCATGCCACCTGCATGTATAATAACAGATATGCTATCAAAAGGAAATTTCTTGGTTGCCAACCCAAATTGATCATAACAATAATCTGCAGTCCAGTTGCAAACAGACAATCGAAAATACAGTTATACCAACGGAAGGTGTAATTAATATGGGGATACATGGATGATCATTATTGTTTCCAGATTGATAGTAGATCTCTAAGGTAATGCCTTTTGTGCATTCTTGCATGATCATTATCGTCCTTGTTGTGGCTTTCCCCACTATTTAGTATCTTATCAACATAATTTAAGTCACCAGCGGATCACTGGCCAACAATTGGGCATAATGCAAACTCATAAAGCATCCGGGGAACATCTTCTAAGGAATCGCTTTAGCAAAAACGCGAACTTAAATATTTTTTGTGGTGAAAGGAAGCAGTGCCCCTTGCATAATCAATGGGCAAATGAGTTATGTATAATAGTACCGTATTTACACTATCACATGTTGCGAGAAAAATCTATGATATTGCGGTAGAAACTTGTTGAAAGATCGTAGACTGACCTTGATAAGAGAATTTCTGATTGTTAACCCACGCCCTGAACAGAAAAGTGAAAACGAATCCCCATATTTCCAGCGTCCTCTGTATAGTCGAATAGGTCTTAAATCTGTTCCAACGTCCTCCGGGAGCCACAGAAACCTACAGATACGAAAAAATCATTCACAATATAAACTGCATTTAAAGTTGCAAAGCACCTGCCTAGTGCATTCTTATAGTGAATAACATTCTAAGTCTGCAGACAATTGGCCCTTAAGAAGAAAAGACAACGAATATTCCCGAAATACAAAATTTCACAGGTCCTACTGGTACTATACCATTGTCTTTCTCTTCATAGCAATTTAACAGTCCGGATGTAAAATAAGACATTTTCAAAGTAATATGGATATTACTAAAAACTGGATACTTCAACTAACCTCGAGTTTATCTTTTCCATTCTTCTTAAACCAAGCTTCTTCCTGTCCTATTTCCTCTATGGTTCTCTTCCTACCCTCCGACTTCATCTTAGGGACTTTTTCCGCCACTGCAGTCTTCGAGGCTTCATTTCCATTGACATATTTGACTAAACTTCCGTTTCCCACCGCACTACCATTTCCATTTCCATTCCCATTCACGTACAACTCCACATTACCACTGGACTCCCCGGACCAATACTTCGACTCTCCACTCCTGACGCTCCCGTTCCCATTCCCATTCCGGCCGTAAGAATCCAGCTTCCTCATCAACTCCTCGTCCTCCAGGACCGCCACCCGGTCCTCCGGCACCCACCTGGCACGGACACAGGGCAAATAAGACAACCTCCGCCGGTTACCACGCAGCTGGAGACAGCGCGCCGTGCCCCGGGAGCCCCTGGCGCCGCTACGCTGGAGAAGAAAAAGCTCGTGCACGCTCGAAGATGTCGAAGCCATCGCCAACGCCATGCCCGGAGTTCCTCCTACAATTCTAGGGTTTTAGGAAAATATTTGTGGCCCAGGATAGCCGATTGAGCCCTAGATATCCAGCTCGGAGAGCGCTGCCTGGAGCAGGGAGGTGGAAGAGGAAGGGGACGGGTGCGGATGCGGGTGCGGGGGAGCACTCTAGAGAGCTGCTGGTGGTGAACTACAGACAGCACCATATATATGAAAAAAAAATTAAAATAAAATTATAAAGCGGGATAATAAATTAATCCAAATAAACAAATCCTGAGGCGGGAGTGAAGAGATGGCTGAGGCTCGTCCACGTGTCGCTCGTGGTGATGAGAGCTCTCCCTCTCCTATTGGTCGAGGCCGCTTCCCCGCGCTTTCATGGCCACTAGATTTTTCCGCAGGTGGGGACCACCCGAACTTCCTTGGACGGTAGATATCTGCCGAAGAATCCAGGACCACATCGGTGGCGAATAGTGGGCCGTTGGGCTTTATAAATGGGCCTGAGCCTGTTTTAATGGGCTGACCGTTGAGTAGGTACACATCTGTTCCTGGACGGTCGGATGCTTGTTTGACGGTTGATATCTATCAAAGAGAAGTTACAGTGTTGGTGGGCCGGGGTAAAAGAGAGGTGGGAAAGTGGGCTTTAGGCGCTCCAAGTCGTCCTTGGCGGCCAATAGGATTTTTTCAGGCCTTGGATGTTTATTGGACGGTAGATATCTGCTGAAGAATCCAAGACCAGATCGGTGGCGAGTAGTGGGCCTATGGGCTTTATAAATAGGCCTGATCCTGTTTGAATGGGCTAACCGTTGAATCAGCACACATATGTTCCTGGACCGTTGGATGTTTATTGGACAGTGGATATCCATCAAAGAGAAGAGTAGCAGTGTTGGTGGGCTAGTCTTATGACAGGTGGGAAAGTGGGCTTTGAGCGCTCCGAGTGGGCCTTCGCGGCCGCTAGGAATTTTCCCGCCGTTGGATCTTCGTTCCACGGTCGATGTGTGTCTAACTGAGCCTATCAGGCCAGTCTGAGCTTTCACAGGCCCAATTGGCCATCAGGATAGCGGGCTTTGGGCTTTTGTCAGTGGGCCTTTAAATGGATAATAATGGTAAACCCCTCGGTAATATGGATATTAATGAGAAATAAAATGCCCGTTCGAAGGAAAAAATAGGCGTGTTGAACTGCTCCCGCCTTGGCCCCCTCAACACCGCCAGCACTGCCGCTCCGCCGCCGGCTTGCAGTGGCCTTCATGTTCTCGAGGCCGATACTCCGCCGGAAGCAAACCTTGGCCGCTGCCATCCGCCGCCTCTCCTTATCTTCTCCGGATTCCTCTCCCCATCTTCCTTCCAGTCTCAGCCGGTACGGCTTCAGGCCGCCGCCCTCCCTCTCCCCTCGCGACCACGGCAGCGGCGCCGCCGATGCCTCCGGCAGCGAGCGGAGGAAAGGGAAGCCCCGCTACCGTCCGCCGTCGTCGCTGGACAGAGAGGGGCAGAATCCCCTCCATTCGGACCTTCCCTTCGACTTCCGCTACAGCTACACGGAGAGCAATCCCGATGTGAAGCCCATCGGCCTGCGGGAGCCCAAGTACTCGCCCTTCGGGCCTGGAAGGGTGGACAGGATCTGGACGGGAACTTGCGCGCCGGCCGTGGACCCGACGGTGCGGACCCTCGACGGCGGCGACGGCGGCGGGGAGGAAGGGGATGGGAAGAAGCAGGCCCGAAGAAGATCGAGGGAAGAGATTCTCGGAGAGCCGCTGACTCCGGCGGAGAGGAAGATCCTGGTCGACAAATGCCAGAGGAACCGGAACAAGCGCCAGGTCAATCTCGGTGAGCGCCTGGATTTCACGGTCTCTCAACTTCTGCATCAGAAATCTGCAGGATTGATTCAGGATTATATTCGTGGGTCATCAGAAATTTCTCTTTGAGAACTAAGAATGAATAAATAAAAATGCTCGTTTTCTCATATCTGCTTCCCTCTTTGTAGGAGGGCAACTGATCTTTTTTCCAAAAAAAAAAAAAAAAAACAAATGCAGGGAGAGACGGGCTGACCCACAACATGTTGAATGATATCCACAACAACTGGAAGCATGCAGAGGCTGTGAGGATCAAGTGCCTCGGCGTGCCCACTGTGGACATGAACAATGTGTGTGCACAAATTGAGGTGATTTTATATTCCAAGTTCTTGACATGCATAAGTTCATCGACCTTTTTTGGGTGATTCTCTTTACCGAAAAATGCATTCTTTTTTTATTCACTGGCGCTTTTTTTAAGTGATCTTATTAAACTCGTGGATGCGGACTAGAACTTTCTGGGTGATTTTATTACATCAGAGAGGAGGCCACTCAAGATTTTATTTTATTTTTCTTCCTGTCCTCATCGGATCCTTCCTCTTTGATATTGGTTTACGTTGGATTCTCTCTGGGTATTTAAGGCACTTTTTAAAGTTGTGAATTATTTTTTAAAAATAAAGGGTTTGCTCTATTCATTGGATCTTAAAATAAAAAAAAGAACTACATTTCGTGGTACAAAGAACCGAAGATGGGTTGGCTGAACTGGGCATTTTCACACCCTTTATTTAAGGAAAAAGGCAAAAGCTTATTAATATATTTGTGGAATATATTTGCTATTTTTTGCCATTATTAGATGCCTTGCCAGCTCGATTTCTCCGTGTTCTGACTGAATGACCATGTTTTGGAGTTCATCTCCTGGAGGTGATCATCAGATCTTTGCCTTGGGATGCGCATTAAAAGCTTATTAATGGGAGAAACTGAATATGGGACAGGCTTTTTTTCTTTTTCTCTTCTGATGTCTGATTCTCTCTCAACAAATGGGATCAAAGAGGAGCCCATGATTATTTCTGTATATTTCATCGTCCGATATTGAACTTCTTTTGATTAAATTTCCCCAATTAGGATATTTGTTAAATCGCTTAATAAATATGGATATGTAGGACAAGTCCGGCGGCAGAATCATCCACAGGCAGGGCGGCACGATCATCCTGTACAGAGGGCGATATTATAATCCCAAGAAGAGGCCGGTGATCCCGCTGATGCTGTGGCGGCCCCACGAACCGATCTACCCAAAGCTGATAAAGACGACGATCGATGGTCTGACTGTTGAGGAAACCAAGGAAATGAGGAAAAGAGGCCTTGCAGTGCCTGCTTTGACGAAACTCTGTAGAAATCCTCCCCCGGCCTCCATATTTTGTCTGGATCGTCAATTTTTTATTTTTATTTTTTATTTTCTGATTTTTAATCTCTGCTGCAGCGAAGAACGGTTATTATGCTAACCTTGTGAGCATGGTCCGAGATGCCTTTCTGACGGATGATCTTGTCCGGATCGACTGCCAGGGCTTGGAGAGGAGTGATTACAAGAAAATAGGGGTCAAGCTTAGAGTAAGACTTCTCTTCACCTGGGTTTTTAATGCTACATTTATTTTTGAATTATCTTTTTTTCTATCATTTAATCGATGTAATTAATCCAACTTATTTTATTTGCCCAGCTTGTATTTTTCTTTTCCCAAATGCATCATCACCCATTACATCATAATATTTTTTCTTAAATTTTATTTATTTATTTCTGAGAACGACTTTGCCAAAATGCAGGATCTCGTCCCATGCATCCTCGTCACGTTCCAGAAGGAACAGATCGTCATCTGGAGGGGCCCAAATCACGGCGGGGCGGCAGGAACGCCAGGGTACTCTTGAGGGCAGCTCGTCCTCGCCTGGTCTAGAACCAGTGAGCATCTCCGAGCTCTTTGATGAAGCGCCGGTTTGACTTCCGTGTCAGAGATGGGATGGGATGTGTTTAGTGGGTCAAATACTTTCCAGACTTGGGCAAATGATATAATCAAATTATTACAGCGTCCAGAACACAAATTGTGGTCATGAACAGAGAGCTAAGTCAACTTTCTAAAATAGGAAATCGAAATCAACAGGGAATCCCCATGAGGGGGGGGGCACATCTCTCCTCCCTCCCTCCCTCCCGGATGGATGGATGGATGGGATCCTCCTCATTTGGAGTGGAGTGATGATATGATATTCCCACGCTCGAATAAATTCACTCCCACAGGAATCCGTATGCACAAAACCTCTAACTTACACCCCAGGCCGGGGGGGCGGGAAGAGAGAAATCACAGAGAAGAGACAGATTATAGCGAGAGAGAGAAGCAATTTTCTTGATGTGGGGGGCTGGTGGGTCACCTGGGGCCGGAGAGTTCGACGGCGTGGAGGTTGTCGGTTGAGTCAACGATCCACTCGGAGTTGCGGTTGGGGGCAAGGTCGACCTCCTGGCGGACGACCTCGACCTTCTGCCACTCCTCCCAGCGCTCGGCGAGGCCGTCGCCCTCCAGCATCCGCACCACCTCCGACATCTTCGGTCGCTCCATCGGCGAGCTCTGCGTGCAGAGCAGCGCCACCTGGATCAGCTGCTCCACCTCCGCCTCCACGTAGTTCTGCAGGTCCGGGTCCACCAGCATGTCCAGCTTCTTCTCCTTGAGCAGCCCCTTCACCTGTCCTCTCCCACCCACATCATCATCAACAACAACAAAAGCAATCAGATCATCGCACCCCTCAACAACAACAACAACAACAATCTATCATCAGTAAGTACAATGGGGACTATAGAAACCAGAAGATGCAGAAGAAGAAGATGATGATGATCGAGTACCCACCCAGTCGAGAAGCATGACGTCGTCGTCGTTGGCGAGCCTAGCGAGATCGAAGGCCCTCTGGCCGGTGATCAGCTCGAGGAGCATGATGCCGTAGCCAAAGACGTCGGTCTTCTCCGAGGACTTGCCGGTGGAGAGATACTCGGGGGCTATGTGGCCGATGGTCCCACGGACGGCGGTCGTGACGTGGGTGTCCTTGTAGTCCATCAGCTTGGCCAGGCCAAAGTCCCCCACCACCGCCTCAAACTCCTCGTCCAGCAGAATGTTGGCCGCCTTCACGTCCCGGTGGATGATCTTCGGGTCGCAGTGGTCGTGCAAATAGGAGAGCCCCCTCGCCGACCCCAAGGCAATCCTCTTCCTCGTCCCCCAGTCCAGTGGTGGCTCATTCGGTGGCCGCTCTGCGCCCAGTGAAATCTCAAAATGGAGATGATGGAAAGCTTGACTAGAAATTGGTGTTTGGTTGAATGGGGGCACCTCTCAGTCTCGATGCGACGCTCCCGTTGGCCATGTATGGATAGACGAGGAGCCGCTCCGTGGGGGTCATGCAGAACCCACGGAGGCGGAGGAGGTTCCGGTGGACGGCCATGCTGATCATCTCCACTTCTGTCTGGAACTGGAGCTCTCCTCCGGGGGTGCGCTCCTCCTTGAGCCGCTTGACCGCCACGAGGGAGCCGTCGGCCAGCCTGCCCTTGTAGACCTTGCCGAACCCGCCCCTGCCAAGGATGTTCTTGTTGCTGAAGCCGTCGGTGGCGACTTGCAGCTCCCTCAGGGAGAACCTCTTGAGCTGCCCCAGGTGAACCTCCGGATCTTCCTCGGCTGCACCAGAGAGAAGAAGGGGCTGGTCATTGAAGGGCCCAGTGGCCAGGTCAGGTTATTGGTCGGCTTAGCTACGAACCCGGCACATCGAAGAAGTGCTCTTGGGGTTTTCGGCGCCGCCACCACGCAAACCCAATTGCAGGAGCGGCGAAAAGCAATGCAGCACCAGCTGCCACGCCACCAGCTATTGCGCCGGTGCTTGAGGCGCTACTACCTGTCCCAGTGACATCAACGGTAACTAGTTTAGGAAACCAATACAAATTAAAAAAAGAAAAGAAAAAAAAGAAAGCGGATGTATGAATATGCGTCCATTGATCTTAAGCCAGATAAGTCAATGTATGGGTTACATGTAATCGCATGTATTAATAACATGGTGATGAGGATGACCTCTAAGATTCTGCTGATGTCAGAAGCATTTCAAGAGTGAATAAATTGACTGCTAGCTTAGATGAGTTCAGAAGAGAAACGAAAAATGGCGGGATCTCGGATCTCACGGTTCTTCCAATTGCTTCAGCCTAAATGACCGGTTAGAACGCTGCAAGAGCTGTAGAAAGATTTAAAAATCTTGCTCTCCAAATACCTTCAGATATACCAGAGAACAGAGTTTTCCCAAAATCTATCAAGAACACTGCCAGATGTTGGGCTACAGCCTGGTTTTCATTTTAAAAATAATATTTAACCCAGTTGGAATACGCTTTCTGTGGCATAGATCCAACGCAGACTTATTTAGACCAGATGATACATGTTTGGCGCAAAAAGAAAGTCTGAAACCTATTTCTCTACAAAAAACAATTCTTTTTCGAAGGAAAATGCAGGAAGACATAAATTACAGCAGCATCCTTATTTTAGCCGAACCAAGATCACTCCATTTGATAATTCAAGGGACTCGAAGAAATTTAGAAGACAGTAGACTATTTTTTTACCAGGAGAAGGAGGCGTTGTCTGTGGAACAAAAGGAGGAGGTGGAGAAAATGGAGGAGCTCCTGGACAGGGTTTTCCTGTACCCGGACCGCACAATAAGGGGTTGTTGTTGAAGCTACAAACAGAGATTTTTGCCGTCAGCAACTACATAGAACTGTGCATAAAATGGTCAGAGAGTAGAGTTATCTGCCAAGAAACCTGATGGGGGTGAACAGTGAAAAGGAACCAGTGGAGGGAACTTCTCCTGATAAGTTATTGTTCGACAGATCCCTGCGTCACCCATGAAAACCGCAGTTCAACAAGTACTTCACCAAAAAAACACTCGTAAGAAGAAACAACGTTCATCTGTATATAGCATGGGAAGCAGCTGACTTACAGGACTTGTAATGTCGAGATATTAGTCAGTGACTTGGGAATTGGACCGGACAAGCTATTGTTATTAAGTCGGCTATCCTTCCACAGAAAGCATGAAAAGCAACACAGTTAAATCAGGGATAACAGCTGTCGGTGTACTCAAAGAAAATGACAAGCAAATTTCAGAGCGGCTGCTATAAATCAACAGTAGGCGACTGCAATAGCAGTAAAATTCTAAGAGCTAATGAGAAAAGTAATAAGTACATGATTTTTTTCAGTTAAGCGCTCATCTTAAAATCACCATAGACAGAGAATATTATTATCAACCTTTAGCAAGTATTATGCTCAGGTGAAACTCACAAATTGAGCTGCTTTATTTATCTTTCTCTTACCTCAAATGCAAACACACCTTCAGCAACTAATTCCGTCACCAACCTGATGTTTGAATGCACAATGAATAAACAGTTTATTGATTATACTACATGAGGACATGCTCGTCCTTCCATTGTGCGGTGGTTTGTATTAACATGTAGGGATACAACTAAGAAGTGAGATAATATGAAAATATGAAAACATTAGGAGTATGATTGGTACAAACAGTACTCTTTTGCATTCATGTTGGATGTATATGACCGTTTAAACCATTCCAATCATCAACCCGGGAGCATCTTGACCTTGAGTAGGGCCCCCAGCATAACAAAACTTGCGGCTCAAGAGTTCCATTATTTAACCCAATCGTCATCCCTTAGCAAGCAAACGGATACAATCATGAATTTATTGATTATACTACATGGTAATTGCAGTCAGTATTTAATCATGAGTCACTGACAAAGACATAACGGATACAATCATGAATTTATCTAAGGATTCTATGATCAGGATCGTGGATCATCCAACCTTGTCTACAGTGGTATGTTAAAAAATACTGAGATCTATTTACAGAAAATTTAAGGGTAAAATATTTGCCCACAGGAGTGAAAGTGAAAGTGAGACAGCAATCGGCACACTGATCACAAATATTTAATAGAGCTAATTTCAAGACATTACTATGATCAATATCTAAAGATGTACATACAATAATCCATTTGCAAGGTAACCTTGTTTTCATATAAATGGCAGAATCAGTTTGAAAAGTGTCCTAGTAAATGGAAATAAAAATAAAGAACTTGATTAAAGCAACTTACAGAAAACGCAGCTTCGTAAGTTTTCCCAGAGTCTCTGGTATTGGACCAGAAAAGTTGTTCAAATAAAGATCCAAGCTAACTAAGTTGGTCAAATTCCCAAGCTCACTGGGAATTAGGCCACTTATATTATTACTGTAAAGTTCCCTGTCATGGATGTGAAACAAGTTCAGAGTTACGTGGGAACCAAACTACCAAAGTATTAAAGATAAAAATAAAAAATATGGCTGTACTGGTTACAGTTGAGGGCAAAAAATTGGGTTTCAACGCTGTTGCGATTGCTTAATGAATTATGGTTGTCACTAACTTCAAGAGAAGAAAATGCTGTCGCAATAAATTGAAAGTATGGTTACTATATTGCTGCTTTCCACACGATTTGCGACCAAGAAATTGGGTTCCACGAATGGGAGTTTTAAAGGATGTAAAATCACATTTTCTGAACTTGGAAACCTTGAGAATTTGTCTATCCTTATTTGTTATTTTCTGTAACTTCTAAGCATTATCTGCCAATACAAAAACATCCAGAGGATTTGGAGATAAAAGTTCAACTAAGCACACAAATGACTGCAAAATCGTGATGCACTGCTGTTCAACAACCATACAAATTGCAATAACCTTAAGAAGTTACAGGACTAGTTCTTTCTGATGTCAGTCTCAATCCAATAACTCTCTCTCTCTCTCTCTCTCTCTCTCTCTCTCTCTCTGTTTTATGAATTCTGATAACACTGCATCTCCATATTAATTATAAAGGAAAAACTGAGAAAAGAGATGAAAAAATTAATTGCAAATAAAAACGGCCCCTCGCTAGGGTCTACATGCCACACTTCCATCGATCAATCCTGCTGTTCTAAGAGGAATCTCTCGTGAAATCAGTCATATCTCTTATTTCTTACATTATATGAAGTATTTTTCAAGTTAATCTGGGGAGGGTAAATTAGTTCTGAAACCTGGGGATAATCGTCTTTGGAAACCTCCAAAAAATATTCTAAAAATCAAGACATTTAACATCCTCACATGAAAGATAACTAACAATAGGAGACGTAAAACGAAATAACATCAGAGAAAGCTCTAGTTCCAGAATATGGAGAAATTGGCTAAGGATGGTCAACAATCTAATATAATTTACTATAATAAGGAATCTGTTTACAAGGTGTTTTCATAAAACCAGGAAAGGAGTGCAGTCCGATCTTAGTCTTGATGTAACATCTGAGTTAACTATTAGACATGCCTTTTTGTTGAAAACGAAACTTTAAATTACATGATCCTACTGCTTACTAGCGTTCAGCTTGTTATCAATAAAACATTATTTAAAAAGTAAAGGGACTGTGAAGTTAGTTCTTGTAGATCATCTTAATATGGATGGTTTGAATAGCACTAAGATATCACTTACAATTTTCATGCCAGAAGTCCATACATCACGTGCATGGTATGCTCTGAACTTAAGCTTGAGAACAGGGATTACAAGCCATGATCTCAATAATGGTATAATTGACTTCTATGCTACCTCTATTACAAATGATCTCAAGGAAAATATCTATTGGCATACTCCTTTCATACATCAGAATTATTCGTTGGACACAATATTAAAATGTCATTATCTGATGAAAGGTGACTTATAAATGATTTCCAATAAGAATACTCATAAAATCATAGATTAACAAGGCATCCTTTTTAGTTGAATCAAAGACAGTCAAGAGGAGTACAAGGACCACATAGAATCTAATGCATCCATGACGTTTTCCCTCCCTTACACAAGTACCATCCCAATGCTTGTATCACAATATGCGACTACCATGAGATCTACTCTCTTTAAGATAAATGCAAAAGGCACACAGAAATAGGATCAGAAAGCCCATTTCAGCTCTAATGTGATAAATAGAAGATATCTTAATCAATTATTAGAATCAATTATCAGAGAAAATGATGATTTTGACGTCAAAGGACAACAATGAAGATTTAAATACTGTCAGCATCCAAAATTATTTCCCTATAAAAGTCATTACGGGCGTACAAAGTCTAAAATGTCAGACGTGTAAATAGAACAACTTACAAGTACTCCAAATTCCTAAGCTGCCCAAGTTGTGAGACCAAAGTACCAGATAGGGCTGCATTTCCAAGGTCGCTGAAGGAATAAAGAAGTGAGTATCACGTTGAAGTAATTCCTCAACTCGAACTTTCAAGCACATAAATATGTGTCTTAACATTTTCTCAGTTGCACAGGCGAGCAGATAAAAATGCACTTGTACTTACACTCGTGTGACACTATTCTCACTGTTGCAGGTAACATGAAACCAAGTGCATGGATTTACAAGTGTCGGATCCCAACTTTGAAGGACTTTATTAGGATCCAACAAATTGGTCCTCAGACTATGCAAAGCATCACCTGTTCACAAGAGAAATCACACTCATCAAAAACCAATGAAAATACAACAAATAGCTCATAACTGAAGAAAAAAAGCTAAAATTCAGGTAAACTAATATAAAAAATCCATGCTCCACTGGAAGACTTGTGGATGATTGGATCAAACTAATTATGATATTTTTTGGCTCTTTGTACTGACAACCTCATCACAGCCTTTTTTTTCCTATTCATATCAGTCAAAACTAAGGCTTGATATTCAACAATTTTATTCACAATGACGACGGCCTTAGCCTTAAAAATCATCAATTAGTATCTCAGCTACTTCCATGTCAGCAATCAAAACTCAGAAAAGAGGTAATCAATTAATCAGAGGAACCCGCAAAGATTATAGAAGGCTATGTCACCAACTACAAATATCAAGAAATCTTCACACCAAAATCTTCAATCTAGAAAACAGATGTTTTCTTCTTCCCCACAATATCCACCAAGGAAAAGATAGACAGTGCTCGTCAGCAATAAGACCAAAAAAGCTGCTACGAAATTCGTGGGCAAGCAGTAAAATTATTCACTTCTGACTCCAGAGAAAAAGCTCATTGAGAGGATTATCTTCTGCAGACCTTTATGCATATTAATGCATCTTCGGCGATCGGCAGCCAAACAGAAGTTTCTAGGTCAAAAAGTAGGGCTTAATTAATCACACTGATCTTTCTGAAGCTCATTCTCATAATACTCCAAATCAATATTGTAAGGACTACAAGATTAAACATATTGACGAAAATTTTCAGTATAGAGACCTCGGGAGGTTGCTTTGATCAAAATGGAAGCCTTCTTAAATGTAACCAACCCTGTGAGTCCGCAGTATTCTATATTCCCCAAGCAGAAAAAGAAATGAAAACTCAACACCGTGTTCAATAATGCTACAAAAACTCCACTGACCACCCAATTCTAAAGCGAAATGTCTCTCCTAACACATATCCATTCAATGGGGCGCCATCATAAAGAGAAGATTAGAGACCAACAATAGGAGAAGAAGAACGACGACAGAACTTAGAAAGGCGTCCGTTGGACGGCACGCAATATAACCCGAGAACATGTTATAAACATCAAGTCCATGGCATTACCTTCCACGTTGGCGAAAACCCTAGCGAGCGGATGAAACAGCACGATCAGCCACACGAGCCCTGACGCTATGATCTGTTGCCATGTCGCCTCCATTTGCACCCACCCCCTCCGGATTCTCCGTTGATTACTCCACCAACAGTGCCCCCAGATCCATCAACACCCCTACTCAGGAACCAACTCCTAGAGAGGCATGATACAACGAAACCCTAACGTCTGGAGCTGAAACAATCTGAATCACCTAGCCCTCCCCACGCTACCCCGCAGCCCGCCCCAAATCTGGCACCGATTCCAGCAAACGCCAGACGAATTTACCGACAGGAGAAAAATACAGAGAAGATCCCGGCACAATCAAATCTCGTACGGAGGAAGAAAAAAAAGAAAAACGCCGCCACCTACACCGCCTCCTCTTCTGCTGGCTCTCTTTTCTCCGCCCTCTCTTTCTCTAGAAACCCTCCCCACTCCCGTATTGCACTCTGAGATAGCTTTTTGTTGTCTTTCTGGACGATCTCCGAAGGGAGAGAGAGGGAGAGAAACTAGCGCCTAGAGAGAGAAACAGGGTGGGATTGCAGGCGGAGGAGAGAGAGTGGGGTATGCTATCGTACGCCGGTCGCGGGTAAGCTCCCCGCTGCCCGCTGCCCGCGGTCAAATCCTACCCAGAGACAATAAAAATGATAAGAAAAAACGGGCATGACCTAACGCCGGGTCCCGGCCTCCTCGGTCATCCATTTCCGGGCCCACAAAACCTCATATAGTCAACGGTCAGCATTTGCTGCCGGGGGGAGCCACCCCGCGTCCCGCTTTGCCCCCTCTTCAGTCAATCAACGGGTGCTCCCAGTCCAGCCGATCTGCTCCTCCGCCGCTATCACTGTCCAATTACTTCGTCAGGGCACCCATTGAACGCCGGTCGCCCAGCGGTGACATCACCGTTGTTGGGGGGCCGATACCGACGACTATGTTGGGGAACATTGACTAAGGGGTGGGCCCCTCAGCTCGAGATCAGCCCGTCGGACATTCCGTAGTGGCGCCGGAAAGACCCCGACCTTTTTGCGCCACCCGCTACACGCGTGGGGGTGGGGGTGGAAAGACCCACTCCAGAGCCGGCCACGTGTCACATATGGGGCCCACAACCTCCTGTCTTCTGCCGAGCCGCAACGGGCTGTCCTGCTGGGTGTGATTATATCGCAAACGGCGGTCCCAGCGGAGTGGGATTTTGACCAGAGCCAGTTGGTCAAAGGGAGTGCATTTTAAGAAACTCTCAGAGATCGTCTGCTAACCTGCACGCATGCATCATAAAGAAACCAAGCTGCGCATTTTAAGTCTGGAAGTATCGACTGCCCCTCTCTCTCTGACACATATTTTCTCTCTCTCTCTCTCTCTCTCTCTCTGTGCTTCTCTCTCTGGACCGCGATCAACGGGTAGCGTGGACTTTCGAAGAGGAAACTCGCTCGGTCACGATGGAGATCGCCAATTAAGTCACCGGGTTGACGATTTTAATCCATCGGAGACGATGAGACTCCTCTGAGTCGGCTTCCGACCGATCCAACCCGGTTCTAAACTAAAGACATCGTATATCCGTCTATTGGGCCAGTCCGATTCCACCCGGCCCGACGGCGAGCTAGGGGAGACAGACAGACAGAAAGACAGACAGACAGACAGACAGACAGACAGACAGACAGAGGGCCCAAACTTCTACAACGCCGCTATTGGCCCGAACAGTGTAACTGGAAAAAACAGAGGGGTTTTCAGTAATTTTCAATCAGATTACCCATTCACCCAGTGATGATGCAGTTCTTCAGTCATATTTACACTGAAGTTTGGAAAAAAAAACAAACGTTCAATAAAAGTATCAAAACCCTAAGCACCTAGTTTCCTTATTAAGCTGCAGGTCACTCCCTCCACTTACAAGAGGCAATCATTGTTCATCAATGGTCACCATGACTCAGTGTTATTAAGCGACCATGAATCCAAGGCTTCCCTTCTCCAATCATTGTTCATCACCATGAATCCCTCCTGAATCTGCCCAAACCTCAGAAAAAAATCCGTATACGACGAAAAGTATCAAAATTATAAGCACCCATATCTACCCAACTGAGATGCAGTTCATAACAATGAACTGTTCTCTAAATCAGTGTTCATCACCGTTAATATCTCTTTAATCTGCCCAAACTCAGACAAAAACCTGTACACGATGAAAAGTATCAAAATCCATCTACCCAATGGAGATGCAGTTCATTGTGACCATTGGGTAGATGGATTTTGATACTTAAAGAAACCTGTAAATAATGAAAAATATTAAAAGCCTAAGCGCCCATCTACCCAATCGAGCTGTAGTTCATTGCATCCATTTTGAGCAGATAATGGCAACTGCTCTCTAATCAGTGTTCATCACCACGATTACGTTTTAAGTCTGCCCATACTCCTTGGCACCCATCAACCCGATTGAGATGCAGTTCACTGCCTCCATTTAATAAGAGAGCACAGCTTCTGTTCTCTAATCATTGTTCATCGCCATGATCAAATGCTTTGAATCCAGCCAAAATTTGAAAGTAAAGCTGTTTACGATGAAAAACATTTGAATCGCAAGTAGGCATTTGCCAAATGATGATGGGGTTCACATCTTCAAGTTGGAGGAACCGAGTCACTGTCATCAGACTCAATCTGCCGAAAAAGCTGTGAATGATAATAATTGCATGAGTTATTTCCTTCTTCACGTTCATGCGCATGAGAATGATTCCCATCATTTTATCTTTGGCCAGAATCTCATAATATGGATCTTCTAAGAGTAAAAGAAGACTGGGAGATTATGAATCCAGGGGAAAGATACGTCTTCAAGGAGAAAATGGAGCAATCCGAATTCAATACAGAAATAACAGCATAGATTACGGAAATTGGTACTATCTAGCAGATATGCACGTTCAGATTTCGGCATTCTCAAAACCATTGCAAGCAAACTCAGGAAAAAAAAACCTCTTCAGATGCAGGAACGATAAAATAGTAGAGATGAGCGAAGTCTGTGACAACTGACTATCCCAAAGGGGATAACTGATGATCCCAAAGAGAATGAAGAACTGCTTTCAAAAAGTGGGAGAAATGGCGGTGGATGATCATAAAATGTGCATGATCCAGAGGGAAGAAATAAGCAATGGTGATTGGTGTTCCACAGCATCGCCCAATGCAAATTCAACAACGAAAATCATTGATGATTTTCGAAAACGCAGCGTTCTCTATGAAAAAATGTGTCATTTAAAGGCAAAAGCCCATCCAGAATTAGTGTACTACAGAAGTAATCGATGAAAAATCACAAAGGCATTCATCAGAGATTGAAGATGATAAGCATCGAGAGAAAGCATAGATGACCGTCCGCTTATACCTTTGCAGTGGATCTGAAACTCTCTGCATTGGATGCATGCACTGGCTTCTAAAGTTGTGCCAGGTCACCATTGCGGACGATATCATTAGCATCTTTCCAATTATCAGCGAACAACGATGAACCATATCTTAATAGAATGCCCAAACAGAAGCAAGAGAGGGTGAAACCTGCCTTAATGAGATCGTGACGGATGAGTAACCTAAAACGGGATAACAGCTTGGGAACGAAAAATAATTATCACGTGTATAGAGGAAATCTGGATTTAGATGGACAAAAAGCAGATAAAAATCTGTTCGATGCTCAGGACTAATCTGATATTAAAGATACGAAGTTCACTCTTATCCTTACAACAAATAAAAAAAGCTTCATTCGCTGAGTGAGACAGATCAGGCAGTGAGGACAACGGCACCCCCGGCCTCCTTAATCTTCTTCTCGGCGTTCTTCGAGATCAGCTTGGCCTTGACAACAATCGGCTGCGACGGAGGGAGTGCTCCCTTGCCGAGGACCTTGAAGTATCCAAACTGCGTGACGTCAATGAGCGGGGCGGCAGATCCGTCGGCCTTGGCCTTGGCCTTCACGTCCTCGGGAACTAGAGACCAGAGGCGCTCGACGTTCACCGTGGGGCAGAAGAACTTGTTCCGCAGCTTGTGGAAGTAGCGCATGCCGACCTTGCCGAAATACCCCGGGTGGTACTTGTCGAAGAGGATTCGGTGGTGGTGCAAACCTCCAGCGTTACCTCTCCCTCCGGGGTGCTTTCGATGCTTACCGACCCGGCCATGGCCGGCGCTCACATGCCCCCTCTTCTTCCTGTTCTTCCTGAGACGGGTCGTCATCTCCGCCGCCCCCTCTGCTTCGCCTGAACTATGCTGACAGCTGCCGGAGGAGCCATCGTATATATAGTAGGCAGGCGGCTAGGGTTTTGCGGCTCCCCCCACTCGGCCTCTCCTGAAAATGGGCCATCCCTATAGTGAGAAAATATAATAAGTCCAATAAAGGCCCAAAGCATCCTGCTTGCACGTAATTAGACCAGGGAAAGTTGGACCGGCCCAATAAAATCCCCCACCTACGATTGTCAATTTCACCTGCACTGTTGAGATCCACATGACAAGGGGCGTCAAGAATCTCGTATACTGAGGCACCTCAGCCCGGGCAATTTTCCAGTGGGTTGCCCAATATTTATATATATATATACCAGTATAAGAAAGGAATAATATTTTTTCTCGTGATATAAATCTAATTTAATTTTTATATTATCTGGGTGATTTAATTTAATAAACCCCATTGTTCAGAAAAGCACACTTTGGGGGAGTAAACTAGTAGTCATAGAAATAACCCACTTTCTTAGCTTGTATGTGGTCACAAAAGGCACCAAAGCTCTCCTCTCTAGAAGCATTATATTATTCCAAAATTATTTTGAAATTATATAAATGTTTAGTGCCTTTAGCTCTTGTTGACAACAGGGGTGTGGTGGAGTCTAGCCATGGGTGGAGGGAGCTCCATGGGGAGCTGGTATAGGGATTGATGCACTTTTGCTAAGATTTTGATCACATTGTGAAGGATTTTCTCACTGTGTTGGGTCTTCCAAGCAAATTTCTTCTGGGCAATCATTTTTTTGCTTCATTTTCTTATTTGTTCTTTCCTACATGTCGTGAATACTAATGTATATGGATTTTTGAGAGGTAAAGGGGTTTGTTTGTGTGGATTAACAATTTTTCTATTATCTATTTGCTTGAAGAATTAAAAAAATGTTTTTATTTGACAAGATGACCACATTAGTTGAGATTGACGTTGGCACTACTAGTGACTACATTTCAATAGTTGATGATGAGCTAGTTTCTATCTTTGTAAATTCTCTCAAATTTAGGAGTGTGCTCTTATTTGGATTTATACTTTGGATATATTGACAAGTAGTAGCATGTGTAATTGGTCTACAATGTATTAGAATTTTGATTGCACTCTCTATTAGCTTATATTTATGCCTATTCTAATTAACTACTTGTCTAGTGATAAGTCTTCATTATCATGAGTTAATAATTAGTAAATAATATAGTTTTAGCCTTAACTCATGATAAATAGACTTATATTTGTGTTAAAGTATGATTTGTGATTTTCAATTGACTAACGTGAATTTTTAGGTAATTATATAATTTTATATAATTTTTATAGTCTTACTTTTGAGATAAATAAATAACTAAAAATAAAAATAAAAATATTATAAAATAGGGGGACCCACCAGCCAACCGGGCCCGCAAGTGGGTTAGAAGCGCAGTCGGGGAGTAGCCGCGAGCAAGGGCTCGAGCGGCTTGGCTTGGACTAATAGGGGCACGTGTGCACCACTCCCTTTCTATGTCACCAGTGGCCAACTAGCTGTGGGGCAAGGAGTGGTCGTACACGTAAGAGTAGTGACTTTGCTTACAAAGCTAACATTACTATATATTCGCCTGAAAAATCGGCACACAACCGATGTGGGACTAAACTTGTGTCACACCTTCCTTAGAGGTGGGCGACCAGTGAAACTTCGAATCCTCCTAAAGTCAAAATTCATATAGTTTTATCTAATTATCGCAGCTTTCCTACAGATCGCTGGTGAAGGATTAAGCAACGAGAATCATTAGATCATCGGCAAAAATCTCGTCAATGCGATTCGCGAAGCATTACTACTAAAATTGTTGAATGATTCGCAATAAAAGGATTGCAATCCATCGAGTAAATCATCTTGATTGATCGACGAACAAGCCATCGTCGGGAAGAGGACAATCCACCGGGAGACAAGTCGCCACCTCCTGAGAGCATACTAGATGCGATGAAGAGCCTCCTCTTACTGCGCGGACCTGAGGATGAAGCTCCCTAACACATGTACCACCTCCATCCAGCTCCTCTCTATCGGGTGACAGCCGCCGGAGAGCTGCAAAGTCACTGTTTTTCTGCTCTACCGGGTGACAGCTGCTGGAGATGACTCAACGACCCATTTCATTAATCTTTAGACTTCACGAGAAGATCTAGAGATTGTCTATGTCGTCTTTGTCTAAGGAGAGACTTCAAGGCCGTGGACACTACACGACAATCCTCTCGAACACTTAAGATTCCGATGTATTGCCGACGCATCACTACCGCGATGTTGAAACTCTGTTTTCCTACTTTCAAATTACTTTACGCTTCATTTAGTGATAATTTTTATATTTTTAATTTACCACAATATACTTTGTTCTATTACGATTCTTCCGGTTTTTACAGATCTTAATTTGATTAATTAAATCATCTATAATCACTTACGTAAGAATCGCTAAGCGGAACTCTATTTCTGCCCAATTCGTGTTCGCCAGGCACTGACGTCATCTTGATGTTTGCACCCTTATTTCCTTTTTTCGTGAATTTTAAATATATTTCCTTTTTAATTCTTAGTATAAAATTCATAGAAAATCGTATTCTTTGAGAAAAATTCTGAATAATTACTAGATATTATATTAGATCCCTATGACCGACCTAGAAAATTACTATTATTTTTGAAAGTTTTATTGAATTATAATTGATATATTTATTTAGACATACTTCTAAATATCTGAAAATTCATATTTTCTAGTTTTATAAATTTTATATTTGCATGATTTAATATACAACGACTAAGTCACGTCATCTAGGTTATTTAGTTTTTACATTATTCTATTCATCCAAAGTAGCTAATTTCAAGATAAGTACCTTTGTTTTACAAATAGGCTTATAGAATTATGAATTTGTTTAGATTATTAGCTTTTAGTCTGAGAGTATAATTTATTATTCTATCTAAAAATGATTGAAATTCCCAATGTAATCATAATCCATCATTTGATATTATCTCTCTCTCTCTCTTTCTCATGAAAGAGACATATGGGGGGAGAGTGAGAGAGAAATGGAGACGATAAAATGATAAAAGAGAGGAAGAGGGATTGGTGGAGAGTTCTAGTAGCAAAACAAGATGGGTACCACATATAGGAAGATTGGGCATTGGGGAGCACCACCGCCTGTGTGCCCTAAGGCCGCCACGTGGCTTGCTGCACGTGCCCACTAGTGCACCCTTCAGCCCACCATCAAGCCCACGCCTGCTAGCATGCCCTTCGGTCCACTAGCGGGCCCACACTTGCACCGTCCATGCCATGCCTTACGACGACAGCTACTGTGACTCTCAACTAGGATCGACTGTCAACGCTGAGCATTGCTCTTCACCAGACGTCTATGCCTTCATTGAATCTCTGCTCCATCATGACCCACTGGGCTATGCAACCCCAAAGGTTAGCCCCGTACCCCTTCTTACTTAAGTTTAATTACCTTTCGAAGGGTTTTCTCGACACATCTCCATCGCCATCAGGAGGACATAGACCGGATAGGATGGTTATCAGATTGTGACCTCTGATGCTACACCAGATTCATCACCGTTCGTGAGTTGCAGCCCTAGGCTACCTCACGACGATCGTTCCGCCATCTACTCAGACGTGGACCGAGAGGGCCTCACACTTACCATCGTCGAGTGTTTCTTGGGGTTGCTCTAGGTTGATCCTGCATATTGGTATGCCTGCTTGTACTTAGGTTACGTGGTTAGACCTAAAGTCTAGGGTCCATACATTCTAATCGGATTAGTTCGACTACCCCATCTTGAGTAGTGAGTTTCATTGATTAGGTACAAGGGTTCTTGCCCCGTCCTGCATCAAGTATATTATATGCAATGAATAATCTCCTCTTACTATGCAAACCTGATGATGAAGCTCCCAAAGATGTGCCATGGCTCTATCTAATTCATCTTTGTCAAATGATAGTTGCTGAAGATCCGTAGACTCACTATTTTTTCACTATGTTCAGTGACAATTGTTGGAGATGATTCATCAACCTACTTCATTGATTTTTAGATTTTGCAAGAAGATCTAGAGATTGCTCACATCATCTATGTCTAAATAAAACCTTTGAGGCTATAAATATTATATAATAATCCTCTTGAACAAAGAATTTCGATGATCACTATTGTGAGACTGAAACTCTACCTTTCTTACTTTCGACTTAATTTTTACTTAATTTAGTGATATCTTAAGTGATTTCAAATTTCAAAACTCTTCTTCATTAAATTACAATTCTTATAAATTTTATATAACTTAGTTTGATTAATAAAATCTTCTATAATCACTTACATAAGAATTACCAAACATAATTCTATTTTTGCCTAATTTGCATTCATTGGGTCATAATTACTCTAAAACATTACAATTAAAGAGTGTCAAAAATAAAATTTATGATGTTTAGATGTCTTCCTAATGATACTAATGAGTATAGTTTAAGGAATATCCAAGTTAAACCACTAGGAGTTGTCCAAACTAAGGTGAGATTTAACTTCTAATCAACATTTCTTTTTGGGAGAAGGGATTTTTGCTAAAGAACTATAGCTTTAGTTTATATTCGGCATATCTTTTGAAATATTTATGATGTGGGACTAAATTTTTTCATCTATTTCAACACAGCCATCAGAAGCGTGGTGCGATCTAGGGATATGCAAAGAGCCACATCATCCAGTTAGCCTGATCCTATGGCTAGTGAACCGCCACAATACCAAATGCGTAAAGTGATCCATTGATGGTTCACAAATCTAATGCTGCTCAGCATGCACATGGCCTTAAAGGCTGATCCAACGACTATGGAGGCACCACGATATTGGAACTTAAGTTCCCAATTAGTAGCGGTTCGTAGCGGGTTGATCCTACTTCACTTCAAGTGCCACGTGACAAAGCTCATTTGATCTAGTGGCTTGCGAAGTGCCACAATACTAGGAATTTAAGTTCTCACACATCTCACTATTAGGGACATAAAGATAATAATCAATTATTATTTAGTAAAATAGATATTATTAATTATCTTTAAAATCCCGACAATAGTCGTGAATACGACAATCCATTCTTCCCTCCTTTTGCGCGATCGATGTCTTTGGCAATCAACAAGCTTCTTCCTTCCTTCCTTGATTGCACTCAAGGCCTCTAACAAGTGGTCAACTTTTCCCTTCTCCCCCTAGACGATGGTGATAGTGTGGTCGACCCCTCTTTCGGTGGATCTCTCCACCAAGCAGCACAATGCTTCTGAATGATACTTCTACAACTTTCGGTGTGGTGTGGCACATCTAAACAAAATTAAGCCACTACAGTGTCTCCAATTGCCCAAGAGGCAGATTAAATTTAGGCAACAATTTATTTCCTATTTTCAGCATCTACTTACCCACTTTTGTTATTTATTTACATTTTATGACAAGTTATTTCCATTTCATGCATGTTTCGATTGAAATGAGTAGAACTAAATCAAAACTTGATGAATGATCTTTGTTCTTCTTTTGAATCCTCCAAAACTCATGAGATCAAGCTAAGATTATTTTCAACTTGATTTATATTGATTTTTATAGTCAAATCTTGACGTATTCACATTCTAACATTTTGTAAATAAGGAGTATTTTTTCTATTTTTGAACGCGAAATCACTAAGATTAAAGGTTGATTAATGAGTGCTCAATAGTTAAAATAAGCTGAAGACATTCACGACTGACTGATAAGTCTTCATTATGATGAGTTAATAATTAGTAAATAATATAGTTTTAGTCTTAACTCATGATAAATAGACTTATATTTGTGTTAAAATATGAAAAGTGATTTTCAATTGATTAACGTAGTTTGTGGGTAATTATGTAATTTTATACGAATTTATATGATTTTTACAGTCTTACTTTTGAGATAAATAAAGAAAAATAAAAAAAATAAAAAAATAACAATCTAAGAATTTTTCAAATAAATCTAAATTTTTTTCAAATGCTCCCTAATTTTCATAGATTGCCTTTAGAGGAACTTCATCAACACTTAGAAAAATTTCATATAGTTTGTGATTTAGTTAATTTTCCTCAAGTTACACTAGAAACTATTAAGATGAAATTATTTCTTGATACACTTAGAGACAAGGCTAGTCATTGGCTATCCATATTAAATAGAGAATGAACTAGTTGAAAAGACATAGAACATGCTTTTCTTTGAAAATTTTTATCCCTTAGGAAAAACTCAAAATATGAGAAAATATATATGGAGTTTTTCTCAAAGACCAAGAGAAACTTTGCATGAGACATGAGAAAAATTCAAAGATTTACTTAGAATGTGTCCTCATCATGCTATACCCAAGTGACAGCTCAATAGAATTTTTTGTGATGAATTATTAAAACAACATAGAAATATGGTTGATTCTATATGTAGAGGAGCTTTTATGGAGAAAACCTTTGATGAGATTTACAGTCTTTATGAGAATTTAAGTGAAAATTTTAGAAATCGAACCTCTTTTAAATTCTATGATAGAAATAAGAAGAGAGAAATTTATGAATTACATCATGATGATGATTCTAATTTAAGAAATGAGGTTAATCATATTAATCAAATATTAGAAAAACTTGATTTACTTATGAGAATATTAGAAATACTCCTAACCTTCAATTAAATACATATAGTGCTTGTCCTATGTAGGGTGAAAATGATCATTTCGAATTTCAATATCATCTTAGGTAAAGACAAGTGTAGGTACCCCACGATTTTAGTAAAAATAGGGAATACTTTTCTAATTCTTATAATCCTAATTGGGAGAATAATTTTTCGTGGAGAAACCCAAATAGTATTCAAAATCTAGAAGCACTTAGATCCAATTCAAATTTTGAATTTCGTCCAAAACATGAACATAAATTTTAGAAAAATTAGTCCTCTCAAATCCAATTTGATGCTATGGAAATGATGCAGCAAAAGAGTTAAATGATGCAACAACCTATGAATCAAATGATATTGCACTAAAAAATATTTATAGAGGCTTTTGAGAATAGGAGAGAAGAGGGACAACCACTTAGTCAGCCTATAGAAAATTCAAGAAACTATCAAATAATAGGATTTCAGCAAGGAGAGTCTAGCTGGATAAATTTAGGAAAAAAATCACGAAATGAAAATGTTAAGATAGTGTATACATTGAGTGAGAATATTTTACCTGATCCTTATTTTCAATTATTAGAAGAAATCAATGAGCCATTAGAAGTAAATGAGAATATTAAGACTGAAAATATAGTAGTAGAAAATTTGAATAAAATTATTTATTGCTCACAATTGATGAATGAATATAGTGAGGATGATGAAGATAAAGAGTCCTTTGATGAAGAAACAACAATTGATCATAGAAAAATCATCTAAATTTTAGTAGAAGGGATTAAGGACAAAATAAAGAAAAATATATTTTAGGTGAAGAAAAATCAATTGATTTAGGAGATGTAGGAGATAAAATTAATAAATCTAACCATAATTTATAGCTATGGATATTGATAGTGAGGATGATGATATATATCATATACCAAAATTAGAAGATAGCTCTTGGAAAGATGAAGAATTTAATGAGTTGAGAAACGAAAAACTAGAAAAAGAGTTGATTCAACTAATGGGGAGAAACGAAAATAATGGATATGAATATAGAGATAACTTTGGAGGAGAAAATTTGAATTTTACTGAATTCATTAGATCTGAGATTAAAGAAGACAATCCTTCCATCCTTCAAAAACCACAGCCTATTAGAATTACTTCTAAGCTTGAAATATTTCACTCGCAAATTGAACAAATATGTATGGAAGATAAAATAGAGCAGGAGAAGATTATGCAGATAAAAGAAGACATTAAGAAATGGATGAATGAAAGAATTAGAGATATCAATTTTGAGGAAAAAATTGTAGATTGGATAAGAGCTAATTTAAAAATTATATAGCTTGATCACATTTTATGGTCTATGAATAGAAAGTATTTATTAATGAATGAGAGCCTTACAAAAGATAGAAATGAGAAAAGATTCTTTTCAAAATAGAAATATTATTTTTGAGAAAATTTTGTTAATTTTCATTTTATTTTGGCTGAAAGTATGCCAAAGTGTATATATGAAGTATATGAATTTATGCTAAATTTGAACAAGAATATCATGAAACTTACCTTACGATACAAATATATTTTGATGGCCATAGATCATCTTATATGATCTAAGAGCTGTCCAATTGAAGACATTAAATTCAGTGCTATATTATTTTTATTTTATTTTGTTTGATTTTTTTAAAGCTCTATTTTTTTTAGAATTTCACAATATTTGTTTTTTCAAAAAAGTGCAGGAGGTGTGTAAGATGAAGTGAAAAATTAAAAATGAGGTTGAGGTGATGCCTTTTTGAGCTTTATCATTTGTGACAATATTTTTAATGCTTAAATTTACATATATGCATGCTTTACTTGAAAATTATATTTTCTGCATATTCTATTTCGATTTTTTTGTGTCATTGAGGATAATGTCATTTTTAAGTTGGGGGTGAAGTATTACTTATTAATTTATGTTGTAGGATGATTAAGAACATGTGTTTTTATTTTATTTTTATTTTTTCATGCTCACTTAGAACAACAACTAAAAAAATAAAAATAAAATAAAATTCAGAAAAACTACAACATCTAACTTCTGGTTTTTTGTCAGGAACAATAGACTGTCAAAAGTAGTAGATAAAAAATAGCCTGAAATTTGAAATTTTGGAGACCCTTTTCTCACATTTTAATCCCCTAGACATATATTACTGAAATTTGAAATTACAATTATAAAGAGGATAGTTTTGATTTATTTTGGACAAATTTATTGTTGCTAAAAAAAAAACTACAAACTAAAAACAGAACTATTAGAACTATCTAATTTACAAATTTCTTGCATCATATTGTATGCTTGAAAAATTAAATAAATTAGATTGATTGATACCAAAAAATACTAGGAAGATTATTATTGAGTCAAAAGAATGATCTAGTAGTATGAAATGTTGGAATACTCCTTGGATACATGATAGATAACATAAATTTAATTTTACAGATTTTTACTTCATGATCTTGATGGATAGTATTTACTTGATGTGAAAATTTGATTGATCATTTGAGTTTAATGGAGATTTTTGCACCCTGATTTATAAGACTTATGAGGAGAAATCACTTATTTCGAAAAAAAAGAGAGAGTAATGTGAAAAATTTAGAAACAAAGAGTACATATAGAGGGTGTGAGACATCATTCTCGTTGTCGAAAATCGTATATAGAAAAATACTTGCTGTAAAATAAGTAGCTAAAGTGAAAGCCATGAAAATGAAGAGTACACATAGAGGTTGTGAGACATCATTCTTATTGTTGAAATTTGTCTACAGGAAAAGTTACTTATCCATTATATATAAAAATAAAAAAAAGAAGGAAGAAATATAATGCATCTTCAAAAATCAAGCCATAAAAAAAGGAAATGTAGGATTGATAAGTCTTCATTATCATGAGTTAATAATTAGTAAATAATATAGTTTTAGCCTTAACTCATAATAAATAAACTTATATTGTGTTAAAGTGTGAAAAGTAGTTTTCAGTTGATTAAAGTGATTTTTTGGGTAATTATGTGATTTTATACGATTTTTACAGTCTTACTTTTGAGATAAATCAAGAACAAGAAATAAAAATAAAAATATTGCAAAATAGGGGGACCCGCTAGCCAACCGGGCCCACAAGGGGGTCGGAAGCTCAGTTGGGGATTAGCCATGAGTAGGGACTCGAGTGACTTGGACCGATAGGGGCACGTGTGCACCACTCCCCTTCCACATCACTGGTGGCCAGTTGGCTGTGGGGCAAAGAGTGGTCGTACACACGAGAGAAGGGACTTTACTTAGAAACCTAACATTACTATATATTCGCGTGAAAAATCGGTGCACAACCGATGTGGGACTAAACCCGCGTCACACCTTCCTCAGAGGCGGGCGATCGGTGTGGGCTCGAATCCTCCTAAAGTCAAAATTCATATATTTTTATTTGATTATTACGACTTTCCTATAGATCGTCGGTGAAGGATTAAGCAACGAGAATCGCTGGATCATTGGCAAAAATCTCGTCAATGTGATTCGCGGAGTATTGCTATTAAAATTACTGAACAATTCGTGATCCTTTTATGCGAATCCATCGAGTAAATCATCTCCGATTGATCGAGGAACAAGCCGTCATCGAGAAGAGGATGATCTACCGGGAGACAAGTCGCCACCTCTTGAGAGCGTACCAGATGCGATGAAGAGCCTCCTCTTACTGCACGCACTTGAGGATGAAGCTCCCTAACATGCGCCCCACCTCCATTCAGCTCCTCTCCATTTGGTGACAGCCACTGGAGAGTTGTAAAGTCGTTGTTTTTCCGCTCCACCGGGTGACAGTTGCCGGAGATGACTCAATGACCCATTTCATTAATCTCTAGACTTCGCGAGAAGATCTAAAGATTGCCCACGTCGTCTTTGTCCAAGGAGAGCCTTCGAGGCTGTAGATACTACATGATGATCCTCTCGAATGCTCAGAATTTTGATGCATCGTCGACACATCGCCATCGCGACGCCAGAACTCTGTTTTCCTACTTTCAACTTACTTTATGCTTCATTTAGTGATAATTTTTATGATTTTAATTTACCAAAATATACTTCATTCAATTACGATTCTTCTAGCTTTTACACATCTTAATTTGATCGATTAAATCATCTATAATTACTTATGTAAGAATCGCCAGGTGAAACTCTATTTTCGCCTAATTTGCATTCGCCAAGCGTAGATGTCATCCTGACATCCGCACCCTTATTTCTCTTTTTTTGTGAATTTTAAATATATTTCCTTTTCATTTCCTAGTATAAAATTAATAGAAAATCGTATTCATTGAGAAAAATTCTGAATAATTACCAAATATTATATTACATCCCTGTGATCGACTTGAAAAATTATCACTATTTTTGGAAGTTTTATTGAATTATAATTGATATATTTATTTATAAATACTTCTAAATATCCAAAAATTCATATTTTCTAGTTTTATAAATTTTAGTTTACGTGATTTAATATACAACAATTGAGTCACATCAAATTTTTGCACCGTTGTTGGGGATGTATTGCATAATATTTAGTATTTTTTTATTTTTCTCTTAGAGGACACAAACAAATTTAACTCTTGTTTTATTTTCTTTTTGTCGTTTTTTTAGAAAAAGGGAATGAAAAGAAGCAAGGCAAGGACCCGAGCATCCTGAAAGAGGGTAACAATTACTAACTTTTTCCCTCGAATTTATTGATTTTTATGCATGGTAGAAGATCCTTGCATCCAAGGCTAGAAAATCCTTTCATTATTTCATTTAAAAATAAAGATCCGAAAGAAAAACTAATTTTGATAGATCTTGAAGGAAGTACAAGTCAAACTGAGAACAATCCTATGGTCATGAAAAATTATTATATTCTTGATTCATTTCAAAGAGCATCCGATATTAGAGTCCTATTAGCACCCACTATTAAATTCAAAATAAATTTCAGAATTTTTCAAATGTTCCCTAATTTTCATGGATTACTTTTAGAGGAACCTCATTAGCACATAAAAATTTCATATGATCTGTGATTTAGTTAATCTCTCTCAAGTTACACTAGAAATTATTAAGATGAAATTATTCCCTCATACAATTAGGGACAAAGTTAGGCATTGGCTATTCACATTAGATAGAGAATTAACTAGCTGAAAAGATATAGAATAGGCCTTTCTTCGAAAATTTTATCTCCTAGGAAAAACTCAAAATATGAGAAAACATATATAGAGTTTTTCTCAAAGATCAGGAGAAACTTTGCATGAGACATGAGAAAAATTTAAAGATTTAGTTAGAAAGTGTCCTCATCATGCTATACTCAAGTGACAGCTCAATATAATTTTTTATGATGGATTATTAGAACAACATAGAAATATAGTTTATTTTATATGTGGAGGAGCTTTTATGGAGAAAACTCCTAATGAGATTTACAATCTTTATGAGAATTTAAGTGAAAATTCTAGAGATCAAGCCTTTTTTGAATTATAGAACAGGGATAGGAAGAGAAGAATGTATGAATTGCATCATGATGATGATTCTAAACTTAGAAATGAGGTTAATCAGATTAATTGAAGATTAGAAAAAAATAATTTACTTATTGATAATATTTGAAAGCCTTTTAACCCTCAACTTAATTCAAATAGTATATGTCCTATGTATGGTGAAAATAATTATTCTGAATTTCAATGTTATAATTTAGATCAATCATTTCACCCTATGTAAGAACAAGTGTAAGTAGCTCACGGTTTTAATAGAAATAGAGAACCTTTTTCAAATTCTTATAATCTTAATTGGAGGAATAATTTTTCATGGAGAAACCTAAATAATATTCAAAATTCAGAAGCACTTAGACCCAATTCAAACTCTAAATTTCGTCCAAAATAAGAAAATAGATTTCAGAAAAATCAGCCCTCTCAAATCTAACCTGATGTTATAGAAATGATGCATCAAATGAGCCAAATGATGCAACAAACTATGAATCAAATGATGCTGCACCAGAAACAAATTATAGAGGCTCTTGGGAATAAGAGAGAAGAGGGACAGCTACCCAGTCAGCCCATAGAAAATCTAAGGAACCGCCCATCAATAGGATTTCAACAAGAGGAGTCTAGTAGCATGAATCTAGGAAAAAACCTACGAAATGAAAATGTTAGGATGGTGAATACATTGAGTGAGATCAATGAAGTGAGTCGTCGAATCGTCTCCGGCGGCTGTCACCCGGCGGAGCGGAAAAACGGCGACTTTGCGGCTCTCCGGCGGCTGTCACCCGACGAAGAGGAGCTGGATGGAGGTGAGGCGCGTGTTAGGGAGCTTCATCCTCAGGTCCGTGCAGCAAGAGGAGGCTTTTCATCGCATCTGGTATGCTCTCAGGAGATGGCGACTGGTCTCCCGACGGATCGTCCTCTTCTCGACGACGGCTTGTTCGTCGATCAATTGGAGATGATTTACTCGATGGATTCGCAATCCTTTTATCGCGAATTGTTCAGCAATTTTAGTAGCAATGCTCTGCGAATTGCGTTGACGAGATTTTTGCCGATGATCTAACGATTCTCGTTACTTAATCCTTCACCGGCGATCTGCAGGAAAGTCGTGATAATCAGATAAAAATATATGAATTTTGACTCTAGGAGGATTCGAACCCGCGCCGGTCGCCCCGCCTCTTCTGAGGAAGGTGTGGGTTTAGTCCCACATCGGTTGTACGCCGAGTTTTCGGGCGAATATATAGTAATGTTAGCTTTGTGAGCAAAGTCCCTTCTCTCGCGTGTACGACCACTCCTTACTCCCCGATTGTGCTTCCGACCCGCTTGCGGGCACGGCTGGCCGGCGGGTCCCCCCATTTTTGCAATATTTTTATTTTTATTTCTTGTTCTTCATTTATCTCAAAAGTAAGACTGTAAAAATCGTATAAAATCACATAATTACCCAAAAATTCACGTTAATCAATTGAAAACCAAAAATCATTCTTTAACACAAATATAAGTCTATTTATCATGAGTTAAGAATAAAACTATATTATTTACTAATTATTAACTCATGATAATGAAGACTTATCACGTACCACTAGCATGAGCCCCTTTGAGATCATAAATGACTTAGCAACCCACAAGCCCCTAGACCTAGTACCCTTGGACCCTCATGCAAGAGTTTTTGAGGATGGTGTCGCATTCGCCCAGCATGTTAGTCAGTTGCATCATGACATCCATGATAGAATACAGAGTCAGAATGTATTGTACAAGTAGGTTGTCGATATGCATCATCGACCCCGGATCTTCCAGGTGGGAGACTAGGTTATGGTGAGGATGAGGCTCGAACATTACGCTCCTGGCTTTGCCACGAAGCTTCATGCTTGTAGTGCCAGCCCATTTCATGTTTTTTCTTGGATAGGCGAGAACGCCTATGTCGTTGATATCCCTCCTTCGTGGGGGATTAGCTCCATGTTCAATGTGGCGGATCTGGCATCGCACCAAGCCGCACCTCTTTCATCTGACATCGAGCCCTCATCTATCAGTCCCTTCTTTGAGAGAGAGTTTGTCATGGAGTCCACTCCCCCCATTTTACCACTTGATTGGCACAAGCGAGTCAAGGAGATTCTTCAGGAGGTAATTGACTTTATAGGGGACGGAGTTTTGCAAAGATTCTTAGTACGTTGGCAGGGTCGCCCGTTAGAGGATGATGCTCTGATTTCAGAGGTGGACTTGGAGTGACTACGACCAGACTTGTTGGAGCCCCTGCCTTCCCCACTTGCCAACTCGTCGAAGTTGAGTTCTTTCGACCTCGGGAGGATTGATGGCGAGCGGGACCCATCTCCCTCAGCACAAGAGATATCGGCAATCCGAGTTCAGCTCGATCGACATGTGAAGATGAAGGATCCTAGCTTTCGCTACACAGCCTAGCCCTTCGGGATGACGACATTCCACCTCTGCGATGACGACGAGTTCGATCTCACCCCTATCTTTCTTTGTATTTTCACGTTGACTTGTTGGGCCTCATGTTTGTGTGTTAGCGGGCCCAATTCTATGTGTGTGTGTTGTTGTTTGTGTCTCCCTTTCTTTAGGGTTTTATTGGGTCTCTCTTTGAGGCCCAATTAAAACCCTAAGGGGGGGGACCTATGTGTCTTTCCTTTTGGGGCTCTTTTGGGGACTATTTGGGTCTTCATTTGAGGCCCACTTAAGCATCATAAGAGGGCCCTCCTCTTTCTCCTTTTAGGGGAGCTTATTGGGTCTCTCTTTAAGAGGCCCAATAAGCCCCTTGTGGCTTATGGGCTTGAGGGTCTCAAGTGGGCCCACCTCCCCTTAGCCCACTTGTGGGCCCCCATATAAGGGGAGGTAGGATCCCCCCTCAAAAGGAGTGCCGTATTTTTGAGAGAGATTATCATTGTGAGTAATCTTTCTCGTGTCCTAGAATAGGGAGGGAAGGAGGGAGAGGAAGGCCATTGATACCTTGAGGACTTTGTTCACCGTGACGCTGCTGCTGGAGAAGTTCTGCCGCCACTTGAGACCACAGCCACTGCCGGACACCTCCCTTGCTGTCTGTGAGATCACTGCCATCACCGGACGAAACAGTCGCAGTTGCTGCCGCAACCACTAGAGCTGTCGTCGAGCACTTTGCTAGAGTCTCTCGACTCCTGGTTCGTCTACCACCTCTTCCTCCAGAACTCCACCATAAACTCGCTGGAGCCGCCCTCTGCCACTCTACCCAGTCGCTGGCCATTCGCCGACGAATGCTGACCTGCCGCCGACGTTGGAAGAGACCCTGCTGTCATGCTGACGAGCCAGATCTAGTCCCAAGCTCCACATAGGCCCTCGCCGGAGTCTCCCGACAATCTGCTGCCGTCATGCTGTTTCTGGCGCTGCCTAGACTAGGAGGGCTCAACCCTCCCTAGTATCGTCGGCCGGATCGTCTCCTCTCTGCTCTACTTCCCAGCACCGCCAGAGAGGCCGATCCTTCCAGCGATGGTTGGGTTTCCGCCCCAACCACCGATGCTCGGCCTTCTCGCCGAAGCACTGCCGACACTCAGCATTCTTGTAGAAGCACCGCAGACACTCGGCCTTCCCACCGAAGCGCTGCCGCCGCGCGTGCCCCACGTGCCGGCTCTTGCGTGCCCTAAGGCTGCTGCGCGGCTTGCCTCCCGCGCCCGCTAGCGTGCCCTTCGGCCCACTAGTGGACCCATGCTCACTAGCGTGCCCTTCGGCCCACCAGCAGGCCCACACCTGTGCCGACCGTGCCACACCTTAGGACGATGGCTATGGTGACTCTTGACCAAGACCGACCGTCGATGCTCAGCATCACTCTTCACTGGACATCCCTGCCTTCATCGGATCTCCACTCCATCATGACCTGTTGGGCTACTTAAGTTTAATTATCTTTCGAAGGGTTTTCTCGGCTCCTCTCTACCGCCATCAGGAGCACGTTGATAGGATAGGACAGGTTATCAGATTGTGACTTCCGACGTTGTGCTAGACTCGTCACAGGTTGTGAGCTACAACCCTAGGCTACTTCACGATGATAGTTCTTCCATTTATTCGGACGTGGACTGAGAGGGCCTCACACTTACCATTGTCGAGTGTTCCTTGGGGTTGTCTTAGGTTGATCATGCATATTAGTATGCCTACTTGTGCTTAGGTTACGTGGTCAAACCTAGAGTCTAGGGTCCAAACATTCTTATGAGATCGGTCTGATTGCCCCATCTCGGGTCTCGAGTTTCATTGATTAGGTATAGGGGGTTCTCACCCCGTCTTACATCAATGAGCTATTAGAAGTAATTGAGAATATTAAGGCTGAAAATATAGTAGCAGAAAATTTGAATAAAATTATTTATTGCTCACAATTGATGAATGAATATAGTGAGGATGATGAGGAGAAAGAACCTTTAGATGAAGAAACAACAGCTGATCATGAAAAAATCATCCAAATTTTAGTAGAAGGGAGTAAGGACAGAAATAAAGAAAAACATATTTTAGGTGAGGGAAAATTAATTGATTTGGGAGATGTAGTAAGGACAGAAATAAAGAAAAACATATTTTAGGTGAGGGAAAATTAATTGATTTGGGAGATGTAGGAGACAAAATTAATAAATTTAATCATAATTTTCCAGTCATGGATCTTGATAGTGAGGATGATGATGTATATCATATACCAAAATTAGAAGATAGCTCTTGGAAAGATGAAGAATTTGATGAGTTGAGAAATAAAAAACTAGAAAAAGAGTTGATTCAACTAATAAAGAGAAACAAAAATAATGAATATGAATATAGAGATAATTTTATAAGAAAAAAATTAAATTTTACTAAATTTATTAGGTTTGAGATTAAAGAAGACAATCCTTCCATCCTTCAAAACCCACATCTCATTAGAATTATTTCTAAACTTGAAATATTTAACTCCTCGCAAATTGAACAAATATGTATGGAAGATAAATAGAGCAAGAGAAGATTATGCAGATAAAAGAAGACGTTAAGAAATGGGTGAGTGGAAGAATTAGATATATCAATTTAGACGAAAAAATTTTAGATTGAGTAAGAACTAATTTGAAAATTATATGGCTTGATCACATTTTATGGTCTATTAATAGAAAATATTTATTAATGAATGAGAGCCTTACAAAACAAGATAGAAATGAGGAAAGATTCTTTTCAAAATGGAAATATTATTTTTGGGAAAATTTTGTTAATTTTTACTTTTTTTTGGCTGAAAGTATGTCAAGGTATATATATGAAGCATATGAATTTATGCTAAATCTGAAAAAGATAAAATTCATAAAAACTACAACATCTATTTTCTAGCTTTCTATTAGGAACAATGATGCAGGATGGGGAGAGAACCCCCCTATACTTGATCAATGAAACTCAAGTCCCGAGATGAGGCAGTCATACCGATCTAATAAGAATGTTTGGACCTTAGACTCTAGGTCTGACCACGTAACCTAAGCACAAGCAGGCATAGTAATATGCGTAATCATCTCAAGATAACCTAGGGAAACACTCGACGATGGTGAGTGAGAGGCCCTCTCGGTCCACGTCCGAATAGACTGTAGAACTGTTGTCGTGAAGTAGCCTAAGGCTGCAGCTCCCGAACTGTGCCGAGTCTGGCACAGCATTGGAAGTCACAATTGGATAACCTATCCTATCTTGTCTACGTGCTCATGAAGGCGGTAGAGACGAGCCGAGAAAACCCTTCAAAAGATAATTAAACTTAAGTCAGAAGGGATTCGGAGCTAACCTTAAGGGCTGCGTAGCCCAGCGGGTTGTGACAGAGTGGAGATCTGACGAAGGTAGGGACGTCTGGTGAAGAGCAATGCTCAGCGTCGATAGTCGGTCCTGGTCGAGAGTCACGGAACTTGTCATCTTAGGGCGTGGCACGGTCGGCGTGGGCATGGGCCTGCAAGTGGGCCAAAGGGCATGCTAGCGGGCGTGGGCCTGCTGGTGGGCCAAAAGGGCACGCTAGCGGGCGCGCATGGCAAGTCGCGCAGCGTGCCCTAGGGCATGCGGGCAGTGGTGCCGGGTGACCGTGCAGGCCGCAAGAGCTGGCGCGCGGGGTGCACGTGGCGGCAGCGCTTTGGCAGGAAGGCCGAGTGTCTGCGGCGCTTCAGCAAGAATGCCAAGCATCAGCGGGGCTTCGGCGGGAATGCCGAGCATCAACGGTTGGGGCGGAAACCCAACCGTCACTAGAAGGATCGGCCTCTCTGGCGGCACCAAGAAGCAGAGTAGAGAGGAGACGATCCGGCCGACAATACCAAGGAGGGTTGAGCTCTCCTGGTCTAAGCGGTGTCAGAAACGGCGCAATGGCGGCATAGCATCAGGAAAGTCCGGTGGGGGCCTGTGTGGAGCTTGGACTGGTTTTGGCTCGTTGGCATGGCTGCAGGGTCTCTTCCGACATCGGCTGGCAGGTCGGCGTTCGTCGGCAAACGGCCAGCGACTGGGCAGAGCGGCGAAGGGTGGCTCCGGCGACTTTATGGTGGAGTTTTGGAGAAAAAGGCAGCAGTCAAACCAGGAGTCGAGAGACTCCGGCGGAGTGCTCGGCGATGGCTCCTAGCGAGGCGAAGCGAGCCCCTTTCGTCACGACGGTGTGACGGGGTTCCAGCAGAGGTGGCGGCGGATGTAGTGGCAACTGCAACCGTTTCGTCTGGTGACGGCGGCGAGCTCCCAGGCGGCAGTGGTCTCAGGTGGTAGTGGGACTTCTCAGGCAGCAGCGTCATGAGGAACGAAGTCCTCGAAGGGGGTATCGACAGCCTTCCTCTTCCTCCTTCCCTCCCTATTCTAGGTCACGAGGAAGATAACTCACAATGATAATTTCTCTCAAAAATACAGCGCTCTTTGAGGGGGTGTCCTACCTCCCCTTATATGGGGGCCCACAAGTGGGCTAAGGGGAGGTGGGCCCACTTGAGGCCCTAAAGCTCATAAGCCACAAAGGCTACAAAAGGGGCTTATTGGGCCTCTTAAAGGGAGACCCAATAAGCTCCCCTAAAAGGAGAAGGAGGAGGGCCCTCTTACGGTGTTTAAGTGGGCCTCAAATGAAGACCCAAATAAGCCCAAAAGAGGCCCAAAAAGAAAGACACATAGGTTCCCCCCCCCTAGAGTTTTAATTGGGCCTCAAAGAGAGACCAAATAAAACCCTAAAGAAAAGGAGACAAACAACAACACACACACATAGAATTGGGCTTGCTAACACACAAATGTGAGGCCCAACAAGTCAACATGAAAGTACAAAGAAAGATATGGGTGAGCTCGAGCTTGTCGTCATTACGGAGGTGGAATGTCGTGGTCCCAAAGGGCTAGGCCATGTAGCGAAAGTTAGGTTCCTTCGTCTTCGCATGTCGATCGGGCTGAACTCAGACTACCAGTGTCTCCTAAGCTGATGGAGATGGGTCCCGCTTGCCATCAAATAATAGACTATCAAAAATAGTAAACAAAAAAAACAGCCCAAAATTTAAAATTTTAGAGACCCTTTTCTCACATTTCAATCTTTAAGACATTTATCATTGAAATTCGAAATTACAACTATAAAGAGGATAGTTTTGATTTATTTTTGACAAATTTATTGTTGCTGAAAATAGAACTGATAATAGAAAATAGAACTATTAGAACTATCTAATTTATAAATTTCTTACATCATATTACATGCATGAAAAATTAAATCAATTAGATCTATTGATACCAAAAGATACTAAGAAGATTATTATTGAGTCAAAAGAATGATCTAGTAGCATGAAATGTTGGAATACTAATGCAGGACGGGGCGAGAACCCTTGTACCTAATCAATGAAACTCAAGACTCAGGATTGGATAGTCGAACCGATCCGATCAGAATGTATGGACCCTAGACTCTAGGTCTGACCACGTAACCTAAGTATATGTAGGTGTACCAATATGCTTGATCAACCCAGGACAACCCGGAGAAACACTCGACGATGGTAAGTGTGAGGCCCTCTCGGTCCACGTCTGGATGGATGGTGGAATAGTAATTGTGAGGTAGCCTAGAGCTGCATATCATGAATGGTGACGTGACGAATCTAGAATAGCGTCGGAAGTCATGATTCGATAACCATCCTATCTTGTCTATGTTCTCTTGATGGCGGTGGAGATGAGGCGAGAAAACCCTTCGAGAGATAATTAAACTTAAGAGGAAGAGGTATGGAGCTAACCTTCGGGGCTGCATAGCCCAGTGGGTTGTGACGGAGCAGAGATTCAATGAAGGTAGAGATGTCTGGTGAAGAGTGATGCTCAGTGTCGACAATCGGTCCTTGTCGAGAGTCGTAGAAGTCGTCGTCGTAAGGTGTGGCATAGTCGACGCGGGCGTGGGCCTGTTGGTGGCCAAAGGGCACGCTAGTGGGCATGGGCTCGATGGTAGGCCGAAGGGCATGCTAGCGGGTGTGGGCCCGCTGGTGGGCTGAAGGGCATGCTAGCAGGTGTGCGCAGCAAGCTGCGCAGTGGCCTTAGGGCAGGGGGGCAGTAGTGCCGGGTGGGCACGTGGGCTGCAAGAGCTGGTGTGCGGGGTGCGCATGGTGGCGACGCTTTAGTGAGAATGATGGTGAGCGGGACCCGTCTCCATCAGCTCATGAGACACTGGCAATTTGAGTTCAGCCCAATCGACGTGTGAAGACGAAGGAGCTTGGCTTTCGCTACATGGCTTAGCCCTTTGGGATGACCACATTCCACCTCCGCGACAACGACGAGCTTGAGCTCACCTGTATCTTTCTTTGTACTTTCACATTGACTTGTTGGGCCTCTTTTGTAGCCTTTGTGGCTTATGGGCTTGAGGGTCTCAAGTGGGCCACCTCCCCTTAGCCCACTTGTGGGCCCCCATATAAGGAGAGGTAGGACCCCCCCTCAAAGGGTGCCGTATTTTTGAGAGAGATTATCGTTTTGTGAGTACTTTCTCCGTGATCTAAGATAGGGAGGGAAGGAGAAAGAGGAAGGCCGTTGATACCTTCTTTGAGGACTTCATTCCTCTGTGACGCTGCTGCCTGAGAAGTCCTGCCGCCGCTTGAGACCACTGCCGCCGCTGGCCATCTCATTGCTGCCCGGGAGCTTGCCACCGTCACTGGACGAAACGGTCGTGATTGCCGCTGCAGCCACTATCACCTCTACTGGAACCCTATCATGCCATCGTGATGAAAGGGGCTCACTTTGCCTTGCTACGAGCCGTCGCCGAGCACTTTGCTGGAGTCTCTTGACTCCTAGTTCGACTGCCGCTTTTTCCTCCGGAACTCCACCATAAACTTGCCGGAGTTGCCCTCTGCCGCTCCGCCCAGTCGCTGGCCATTCGCCGATGAATGCCGACCTACCGTCAATGGCGGAAGAGACCCTACAGCAGTGCCGACGAGCCAGAACCAGTCCAAGCTTCGCACAAGCCCCCGACGAGCCAGAACCAGTCCAAGCTCCGCACAAGCCCCCGCCAGAGTTTCCCGATGCTCCGCCACCATCGCATCATTTCTGGCACCACTTAGACCAGGAGAGCTCAACCCTCCCTAGTATCGTCGGCCGGATCGTCTCCTCTTTGCTCTACTTCCCGGCACCGCCAAAGAGGCCGATCCTTCTAGTGATGGTTGGGTTTTCGCCCCAACCACTGACGCTCGACATTCCCGCCGAAGTGCCGCTGACGTTCGACATTCCTACTGAAGCACTACTGACGCTTGGCCTTCCCGCCGAATGTCGACGCCCGGCATTCCCACCTCGTCCTGCATCAAATTGGTATCAGAGCCAAGTTAGGATACCACCTAATGTCGGTCCCCTGAGGACGCTCACCGAGCTTCCATACCCCTAGTCGACCGTTCATATAGGATTGCATTGGTATCTAGACACCCATAAGACCCAGCCATGGTAGAGACAGACATGCTCAGCTAGAGCTCGAGGAGGTTCACCATCGTCACAGCACTCGCATGAGGCCTCAGATCTCGCTACTTCCCGAGTAGCTAGAGTGGACAGTTTCCTACACCCATAGACTATCTAATAGTAGGTATGCAAGTGGAAGATCTCTTCAAAGTGAAGGTCGAGATGGACCATGGCCAGCCTTGACCCAACGGTAAATGCCCACGTATGCGCCTTTATTTTTCTTCTAAATATTAGATTTCCGGAGAATCTTTCTAAAGAATCTATCTGGCAAACACGAGTCCACCATCTCCATCAAGATCAACGAATTCGGTACCAGACCCCTCCCAACCCCGGGAGACTTTGAGCCCTATGTTGGCTAGAGAGGCATCAGGATGGCCCCAGCCACCCGCGGCTACGACCGTCGAGCTCGGAAGGAATCCACGCCCTACTATCCATCGAAGAGTAGTAGGGGTCATGACAGAGGTGGCCGATGGCAACCTTCACCTCGGTACCCTTCAAGGGATGGAGCGTGCCCCCTCCTAGATGATGTCATGAGTAGCATGACCTAGGCTATTGAGCGTCTGGAGAGCTATCTTTGTAGCTGCAGCTCATGGCCCACCACCACCGGCTCTACCGCCGGTCGCATATCCGGTCACACCATTGACCGCACCGCTTGTTACACAGGCATATCAAGAGCATCGCGAGCCCTGCTGACCCGTTAGCCCCTATGGTGATCCATATGATCACTAGTACCTCGATCATGATCATCGTCAAGGGAATCTTCATCGTCACGATGCACCTCATCATAACAATGGCCATGATCGATTGGGCGGTCATTGGCCATAGGATACTTGACGTGACTTAGTCATTGTATATTAAATCAGACAAATCAAAAATTTATAAAACTAGAAAATATAAATTTTTAGATATTTAGAAGTATTTCTAAATAAATATATCAATTATAATTCAATAAAACTTCCAAAAAAGTAGTAATTTTCCAAGTCAGTCATAGGGATGTAATATAATATCTGGTAATTATTCAGAATTTTCATTAATGAATATGATTTTTTATGAATTTTATACTAAGAAATGAAAAGGAAATATATTTAAAATTCATGAAAAAGGAAAATAAGGATGCGGAGGTCAGGATGACATCAGCGCCTGACGAGCACGAATAAAAGCCGAAAGAATCATAATAGAACAAAATATATTTTGGTAAATTAAAATCACAAAAATTATAATTAAATGAAGCATAAAGTAAGTTGAAAGCAGGAAAACAGAGTTCCAGCATCGCGATGGTGATGCGTCGGCGATGCACTGGAATCTTGAGCATTCGGGAGAATCGTCATGTAGTGTTCGCAGCCTTGAAGGCTCTCTTTGGATAGAGACGACGTGGCCAATCTCTAGATCTGCTCGCGAAGTCTAGAGATTAATGAAATGAGTCGTTGAGTCATCTCTGGCGGCTGTCACCCGGCGGAGTGGAAAAACGGTGACTTTGTGGCTCTCCGGCGACTGTCACCCGACGGAGAGGAGTTGGATGGAGGTGGGGTGCGTGCCAAGGAGCTTCATCCTCAGGTCCGCGCAGCAAGAGGAGGCTTTTCATCACATCTGGTACGTGATAAGTCTTCATTATCATGAGTTAATAATTAGTAAATAATATAGTTTTAGCCTTAACTCATGATAAATAGACTTATATTTGTGTTAAAGCATGAAAAGTGGTTTTTAGTTGATTAACGTGAATTTTTGGGTAATTATGTGATTTTATACGATTTTTACAGTCTTAGTTTTGAGATAAATGAAGAACAAGAAATAAAAATAAAAATATTGCAAAATGGGGGGATCCGCCGGCCAGCCGGGCCTGCAAGCGGGTCGGAAGCGCAGTCGGGGAGTAGCCACGAGCAAGGGCTCGAGCGGCTTGCTTGGATCGATAGGGGCACGTGTGCGCCACTCCCCTTCCACGTCACTGGTGGTCAGCCGGCCGTGGGGCAAGGAGTGGTCGTACACGCGAGAGGACTTTGCCTAGAAAGCTAACTTTACTATATATTCGCCCGAATAATCCGCGCACAACCAATGTGGGACTAAATCCACCTTGTAAGGCGCGGGCAACCGCCGCGGGTTCGAATCCTCCCAGAGTCAAAATTCATATATTTTTAACTGATTATCGCGACTTTCCTGCAGATCGCCGGTGAAGGATTAAGCAACCGGAATCGCTGGATCATCGGCGAAAATCTCGTCAACGCGATTCGCGGAGCATTGCTACTAAAATTTCTGAACGATTCGCGATAAAAGGATTGCAATCCATCGAGTAAATCATCTCCGATTGATCGACGAACAAGCCGTCGTCGGGAAGAGGACGATCCGCCGGGAGACCAGTCGCCACCTCCTAAGAGCGTACCAGATGCGATGAAGAGCCTCCTCTTGCTGCGCGGACCTGAGGATGAAGCTCTCTAACATGCGCCTCACCTCCATCCAGCCCCTCTCTGTCGGGTGACAGCCGCCGGAGAGCCGCAAAGTCGCTGTTTTTCCGCTCCGCCGGGTGACAGCCGCCGGAGACGATTCGACGACCCACTTCATTGGTCTCTAGACTTCACGAGAAGATCTAGAGATTGCCCACATCGTCTTTGTCCAAGGAGAGCCTTCAAGGCCGTGGACACTGCACGACGACCCTCCCGAACGCTCAGGATTCCGGTGCATCGCCGATGCGTCGCCGTCGCGACGCCGGAACTCTGTTTTCCTGCTTTATCTAGAGATTGCCCACGTCGTCTTTGTCCAAGGAGAGCCTTCGAGGCCGTGGACACTGCACGACGACCCTCCCGAACGCTCAGGATTCCGGTGCATCGCCGACGCGTCACCGTCGCGACGCCGGAACTCTGTTTTCCTGCTTTATCTAGAGATTGCCCACGTCGTCTTTGTCCAAGGAGAGCCTTCGAGGCCGTGGACACTGCACGACGATCCTCCCGAACGCTCAGGATTCCGGTGCATTGTCGACGCATCACCGTCGCGACGCCGGAACTCTGTTTTCCTGCTTTCAATTTAATTTACGCTTCATTTAGTGATACTTTGTTGATTTTTATTTACTAAACTATACTTCGTTCAATTACGATTCTTCCGGCTTTTACAGATCTTAATTTGATTAATTGAGTCGTCTATAATCGCCTACGTAAGAATCGTCGGGCGGAACTCTGTTTCCGCCTGATTCGCATTCGCCGGGCGCTGACGTCATCCTGACGTCCGCACCCTTATTTCCTTTTTTTTTGTGAATTTTAAATATATTTCCTTTTTATTTCCTAGTATAAAATTTGTAAGAAAATCGTACTCATTGAGAAAAATTCTGAATAATTACCGGATATTATATTACATCCCTGTGATCGACCTGGAAAATTACCACTATTTTTGAAAGTTTTATTGAATTATAATTGATATATTTATTTTGAAATACTTCTAAATATCCGAAAATTCGTATTTTCTAGTTTTATAAATTTTAAATTTGCGTGATTTAATATACAACGACTGAGTCACGTCAAATTTTGGCGCCGTTGCCGGGGATGTATTGAATAATATTTAGTATTTTTCTGTTTTTCTCTTATAGTACACAAAAAAAAAACTTTACTCTTGTTTTATTTTCTTTTTGCCGATTTTATTAGAAAAAGGGAACGAAAAGAAGCACGGCAAGGACTGGAGCATCCTGAAGGAGGGTAATAGTTACTAACTTTTTCCGTCGAATTTATTGATTTTTATGCATAGTAGAAGATCCTTGCATCCAAGGCTAGAAAATTCTTTCATTATTTCATTCAAAAATAAAAATCCGAAAGAAAAATTAATTTTGATGGATCCTGAAGGAAGTACAGGTCAAACTGAGAACAATCCTATGGCCATGAAAAATCATTATATCCTTGATTCATTTCAAAGAGCATCTAATATTAGAGTCCCATTAGCACCCACTGTTAAATTCGAAATAAATCCAGGAATTTTTCAAATGCTCCCTAATTTTCATGGATTGCCTTTAGAGGAACCTCATCAGCACTTAGAAAAATTTCATATGTCTGTGATTTAGTTAATCTCCCTCAAGTTACACCAGAAATTATTAAGATGAAATTATTCCCTCATACACTTAGGGACAAAGCTAGTCATTGGCTATCCACATTGGATAGAGAATTAACTAGCTGAAAAGATATAGAATAGGCCTTTCTTCGAAAATTTTATCCCTTAGGAAAAACTCAAAATATGAGAAAACATATATAGAGTTTTTCTCAAAGACCAGGAGAAACTTTGCATGAGACATGGGAAAAATTCAAAGATTTACTTAGAAAGTGTCCTCATCATGCTATACCCAAGTGGCAGCTCAATAGAATTTTTTATGATGGATTACTAGAACAACATAGAAATATGGTTGATTCTATATGTGGAGGAGCTTTTATGGAGAAAACTCTTGATGAGATTTACAGTCTTTATGAGAATTTAAGTGAAAATTCTAGAGATCAAGCCTCTTTTGAATTATATGACAAGGAAATGAAGAGAGAAATTTATGAATTGCATCATGATGATAATTCTAAACTTAGAAATGAGGTTAATCAGATTAATCAAAGATTAGAAAAACTTGATTTACTTATTGACAATATTAGAAAGCCTTTTAACCCTCAATTTAATTCAAATATTACATGTCCTACGTATGGTGAAAATGATCATTTCGAATTTCAATATCATCCTAGGCAAGAACAAGTGCAAGTACCTCACGATTTTAGTAAAAATTGGGAATATTTTTCTAATTCTTATAATCCTAATTGGGGGAATAATTTTTCGTGGAGAAACCCAAATAATATTCAAAATCTAGAAGCACTTAGACCTAATTCAAACTCTGAATTTCGTCCAAAACAAGAAAATAGATTTCAGAAAAATCAGCCCTCTCAAACCCAACCTGATGCTATGGAAATGATGCAACAAATGAGCCAAATGATGCAACAAACTATGAATCAAATGATGTTTCATCAGAAACAAATTATAGAGGCTCTTGAGAATAAGAGAGAAGAGGGACAGCTACCTTGTCAGCCCATAGAAAATTCAGAAAACTGTCCAACAGTAAGATTTCAGCAAGAAGAGTCTAGCTGGATAAATTTAGAAAAAAACCCATGAAATGAAAATTTTAGGACAGTGAATACATTGAGTGAGAATATTTTACCTGATCCTTATTTCCAATTATTAGAAGAAATTGATGATCCATTAGAAGTAAATGAGAATATTAAGGGCAAAAATATAGTAGCAGAAAATTTGAATAAAATCATTTATTGCTCACAATTGATGAATGAATATAGTGAGGATGATGAGGAGAAAGAACCCTTAGATGAAGAAACAACAACTGATCATAGAAAAATCGTCCAAATTTTAGTAGAAGGGAGTAAGGACAGAAATGAAGAAAAATATATTTCAGGTGAGGAAAAATCAATTGATTTGGGAGATGTAGGAGACGAAATTAATGAATCTAATCATAATTTTGCAGCCATGGATGTTGATTGTGAGGATGATGATGTATATCATATACCAAAATTACAAGATAGCTCTTGGGAAGATGAAGAATTTGATGAGTTGAGAAACGAAAAGTTAGAAAAAGAATTGATTCAACTAATGGGAACAAGCGAAAATAATAGATATGAATATAGAGATAATTTTGGAGGAGAAAATTTGAATTTTACTGAATTCATTAGATCTGAGATTAAAGAAGACAATCCTTCCATCGTTCAAAACCCACAGCCCATTAGAATTATTTCTAAGCATGAAATATTTCACTCCTCACAAATTGAACAAATATGTATGGAAGATAAAATGGAGCAGGGGAAGATTATGCAGATAAAAGAAGAAATTAAGAAATGGGTGAGTGGAAGAATTAGAAATACCAATTTAGATGAAAAAATTTTAGATTGGGCAAAAGCTAATTTGAAAATTATATGGCCTGATCACATTTTATGGTTTATTAATAGAAAGTATTTATTAATGAATGAGAGCCTAACAAAACAAGATAGAAACAAGGAAAGATTCTTTTCAAAATGGAAATATTATTTTTGGGAAAATTTTTTTAATTTCCATTTTGTTTTGGCTGAAAGTATGTCAAGGTATATATATGAAGTATATGAATTTATGCTAAATCTGAAAAAGAATATCATAAAACGTACCTTGGGATACAAATACATTTTGATGGCCATAGATCAGCTTATATGATATAAGAGCTGTCCAGCTGGAGACATTAAATTCAGCGCTGCATGGGAGGCAACCCATGGTTTTTATTTCATTCTGTTTGATTTTTTTTAAGCTCTGTTTTTCTTAGAATTTCGCAGTACTTGTTTCTGTATTTGTTTTTTCGAAGAAGTGCAGGAGGAGGTGTGTAAGATGAAGTGGAAAATTAAAAACGAGGTTGAGGTGATGTCTTTCTGAGCTTCATCATTTATGAAAATATTTTTAATGCTTAACTTTGCAGATATGCATGCTTCACTTGAAAATTATATTTTCTGCATATTCTGTTTCGAGTTTTCTGTGTCATTGAGGACAATGTCATTTTTAAGTTGGGGGGTGAAGTATTCATTATTAATTTATGCTGTAGGACGATTAAGAACATGTGTTTGCATTTTATTCAACTTAGAACAGCAACTAAAAAAATAAAAATAAAATAAAATTCGGAAAAATTGCAACATCTATTTTCTGGTTTTCTGTCAGAAACAACAGACTGTCAAAAACAGCAGACAAAAAACAGCCCGAAATTTGAAATTCTAGAAGACCCTTTTCTCACATTTCAATCCCCTAGACATATATTATTGAAATTCGAAATTACAGCTATAAAGAAGATAGTTTTGATTTATTTTTGACAAATTTATTGCTGCTAAAATAGAACTGAAAACAGAAAACAGAACTGTCAGAACTATCTAATTTACAAATTCCTTACATCATATTGCATGCATGAAAAATTAAATCAATTAGATTGATTGATATCAAAAGATACTAGGAAGATTATTATTGAGTCAAAAGAATGATCTAGTAGCATGAAATGTTGGAATACTCCTTGGACACATGATAGATAACATGGATTTGATTTTACAGATTTTCACTTCATGATCTTGATGGATAATATTTACTTGATGTGAAAATTTGATTGATCATTTGAGTTTAATGGAGATTTTTGCACCCTAATCTATAGGACTTGTGAGGAGAAATCACTTATTTCAAAAAAAAAAAAAGAAAAAAAAAAAGAGAGAGCAATGTGAAAAATCTAGAAACGAAGAGTACACATGGAGGGTGTGAGACATCATTCTCATTGTCGAAAATCGTGCATAGAAAAACACTTGCTGAAAAATAAGTGGATAAAGTGAAAGCCCTGAAAATGAAGAGTACACATGGAGGGTGTGAGACATCATTCTTATTGTCGAAATTTGTCTACAGGAAAAGCTACTTATCCACTATATATATAAAAAAAAAAAAAGAAGGAAGAAATATAGTACAAACTTCAAAAATCAAGTCATAGAAAAAGGGAAATGTAAGATCTATATTATTCTTGGATGAGTATTGATAATTGGAACATCTTGTAAATACATCTATGAGTGAAGAAGTGATAAAGATGTGAATAGAAGAAGTGAAGTCTAGATTGTTATTTCAAGGAGTGTTTAAACATTTAAGTGCTTGACATCATTCTTAAATACTTGATATAAGAATCTAAAGTGTTTAAAGGTGCATCATTTCTAATTGTATTTCTTTTCTTTATTGAAATATGATGTTTGAGATTTGTAAATTTTTATTTTCGTAATTCCATTGCTAAGGGACTAGCAATGATTTAAGTTGGGGGGTGTGATAAGTCTTCATTATCATGAGTTAATAATTAGTAAATAATATAGTTTTAGCCTTAACTCATGATAAATAGACTTATATTTGTGTTAAAGCATGAAAAGTGGTTTTCAGTTGATTAACGTGAATTTTTGGGTAATTATGTGATTTTATACAATTTTTACAGTCAGTTTTGAGATAAATGAAGAACAAGAAATAAAAATAAAAATATTGCAAAATGGGGGGATCCGCCGGCCAGCCGGGCCCGCAAGCGGGATGGAAGCGCAGTTGGGGAGTAGCCGCGAGCAGGGGCTCGAGCGGCTTGCTTGGATCGATAGGGGCACGTGTGCGCCACTCCCCTTCCACATCACCGGTGGTCAGCCGGCTGTGGGGCAAGGAGTGGTCGTACACACGAGAAGACTTTGCCTAGAGAGCTAACTTTACTATATATTCGCCCGAATAATCCGCGCACAACCGATGTGGGACTAAATCCACCTTGTAAGGGGCGGGCGACCGCCGCGAGTTCAAATCCTCCCAGAGTCAAAATTCATATATTTTTAACTGATTATCGCGACTTTCCTGCAGATCGTCAGTGAAGGATTAAGCAACTGGAATTGCTGGATCATCGGCGAAAATCTCGTCAACGTGATTCACGGAGCATTGCTACTAAAATTTCTGAACGATTCGCGATAAAAGGATCGCAATCCATCGAGTAAATCATCTCCGATTGATCGACGAACAAGCCGTCGTCGGGAAGAGGACGATCCGCCGGGAGACCAGTCGCCACCTCCTGAGAGCGTACCAGATGCGATGAAGAGCCTCCTCTTGCTGCGCGGACCTGAGGATGAAGCTCCCTAACACACGCCTCACCTCCATCCAGCCCCTCTCTGTCGGGTGACAGCCGCCGGAGAGCCGCAAAGTCGCCGTTTTTCCGCTCCGCCGGGTGACAGCCGCCGGAGACGATTTGACAACCCACTTCATTGGTCTCTAGACTTCGCGAGAAGATCTAAAGATTGCCCACGTCGTCTTTGTCCAAGGAGAGCCTTCGAGGCCGTGGACACTGCACGACGACCCTCCCGAACGCTCAGGATTCCGGTGCATCGCCGATGCGTCGCCGTCGCGACGCCGGAACTCTGTTTTCCTGCTTTATCTAGAGATTGCCCACGTCGTCTTTGTCCAAGGAGAGCCTTCGAGGCCGTGGACACTGCACAACAATCCTCCCGAACGCTCAGGATTCCGGTGCATCGCCGACGCATCGCCGTTGCGACGCCGGAACTCTATTTTCCTGCTTTCAATTTAATTTACGCTTCATTTAGTGATACTTTGTTGATTTTTATTTACCAAACTATACTTCGTTCAACTACGATTCTTCTGGCTTTTACAGATCTTAATTTGATTAATTGAGTCGTCTGTAATCGCCTACGTAAGAATCGCCGGGCGGAACTGTGTTTCCGCCTGATTCGCGTTCGCCGGGCGCTGACGTCATACTGACGTCCGCACCCTTATTTCCTTTTTTTTCGTGAATTTTAAATATATTTCCTTTTTATTTCCTAGTATAAAATTCGTAAGAAAATCGTACTCATTGAGAAAAATTCTGAATAATTACCAGATATTATATTACATCCCTGTGATCGACCTAGAAAATTACCACTATTTTTGGGATTTTTATTGAATTATAATTGATATATTTATTTTGAAATACTTCTAAATATCCGAAAATTCGTATTTTCTAGTTTTATAAATTTTAAATTTGCGTGATTTAATATACAACGACTGAGTCACGTCAGTACACTCTCAGGAGGTGGCGACTCATCGCTCGGCAGATCATCCTCTTCCCGACGACGACTTGTTCCTCAATCAATCGGAAATGATTTACTCGATAGATTCACGATCCTTTTATCGTGAATCGTTTAGCAATTTTAGTAGCAATGCTCCGCGAATCGCATTGACAAGATTTTCACTGAGGATCCAACGATTCTCATTGCTTAATCCTTCATCAGCGATATGCAAGAAAGTCATGATAATTAGATAAAAATATATGAATTTTGACTCTATGAGGATTCAAACCCACGCCAGTCGCCCGCCTCTTTTGAGGAAAGTGTGACGTGGGTTTAGTCCCACATCGGTTGTGTGCCAATTTTTCGTGCAAATATATAGTAATGTTAGCTTTCTCAACAAAGTCCCTTCTCTCGCATGTATGACCACTCCTTGCCCCAAAGCCAGCTGGCCACTGGTGACGTGGAAGGGGAGTGACGCACACGTGTGCCCCTATTGGTCCAAGCCAAGCCGCTTGAGCCCCTACTTGCGACTACTCCCCAACTGCACTTCTGACCTGCTTGCGGGTCTGGCTGGCTAGCGGGTCCCCCTATTTTGCAATATTTTTATTTTTATTTCTTATTCTTCATTTATCTCAAAAATAAGATTGTAAAAATCATATAAAATCACATAATTACCCAAAAATTCACGTTAATCAATTGAAAATCACTTTTCACACTTCAACATAAATATAAGTCTATTTATCATGAGTTAAGGCTAAAACTATATTATTTAATAATTATTAACTCATGATAATGAAGACTTATCAATACTTATGATCACCGCGAGCTAGTCTACCCTACTTGTAGGGACGATCTCCCACACCCACCACCACCACCACCACCCCGACCCTACTATGAGGACTATCAACCCCACGGATGCGACTAGGGACATGACAGGAGAGACCTTTCGGATTACAGAGCTGACCCTTCCAAACGAGAGGAGCTCGATCGACAAGCAGAGCATCAACCACAAGATCGTGATGATTACTACTGCGACTACCAGCGTGCTCCGGACTTTCACCGAGCACCCTAGGACACCCACTAGGATCGTTACTACGATCAAGGGCGTTACCCGAGTCCTTCCCACCGTGACTTTGGTGGTGACCATAGGGCCGATTGATTGGATGATTGGGACAAGCGACATGAGGATCACAGGGCCCACATATTGAAAAGTGTGTGCGTCGATGTGGCAGTCTTTGATGGCTCTCGTGAGCCCAAGGGCTTCATAGATTGGGAGTCTAGTATGAACTCCTATTTCTAGTGGTACCACATGGATGATGATTTATGCGTAGAGCATATAGAGTGACCCGCCGAGGACATATAGTTCGCCCCACCTCCGACCATCACAAAGATCATGTCCACATGATCTGCACTGACACCGATGACAGCACCGACGCATACTAGCATAGGGAACAGACGGACTACACCGGCGACATCAGTAGGGTCTACACCACCCTTGTGTCCAACACCAGCCGACACATCTGACCGTGCCACGACCGCGTCCCAAGCCCATATCACTTGTTTCAAGTGTAAGGGTAAGGGGCACTGTATGAGCCAATGCCCATCTTCGAATCTCCTCATAGAGATTGAAGAATTGGGTAGTAGTTCACATAAGGATGCCGTCTTTGTAGGCGATAATGTCTACATTGGTGACGAGGGTTTGGCTGAGGAGTGTGATGACACACTTGATTTGACTAGCTATATTCAGATTTGGCCAGCCACTGTACCAACAGCTGAGGCTGCCTCTCTCGTTGCCTCATCGACGAGCACTTCATCAAGGGGATTGCTCAACATTGCTGTCCAACGTCCATCTTGAGATGCAGTTCCTACACCACAGCCAGACACCACGGCAGCTAGAGAGATCACCCCAACACCGAGGACGACTATGCCCACATCTTTGTCTATGACAAACGATTCTCTTCGCATGTCAATCTTTTACACCTATGTGAAGAAGAACAGACACGCGTGCAAGGTGATCATGGACATCAGTTGTTGTGTTAGTACTATGTCAAACCAGGTCTTGCAGAGGAAAAGGCCTAGTACTTTTAGTCATCCAGCCCCTTACGACATATGATGGATAGATGCCACCGCACTACCCATTCGTCGACAGTGCCAAGTGCCACTTAGGGTACAAGCACTCTCGGAGGGTCCATCCTGAGATCATAAGGACTTCCTTGTGGTCAACGGATGTATGTTCTTTAGGGGCAGACTGTGCATTCCACACACATCCCTCTATGACTTCCTCACTTGGGAATGTCATGCAAGAGGTCTATCTAGCCAATTCGGTCACGATAAGACCATCATAGCGGTCGAGTATCAGTTCTACTGGTCGACCCTCAAGCGTGATGTAGGGAACATCGTTGCTCAATGTTGAGTGTGCGCAATCGCCAAGCAGGTAAAGAAGAATGTTGGACTCTACACGCCACTTCCAGTGCCGACCCGCCCATGGGAGGACATCAGCATAGACTTCATTTTGGGACTCTCGCACACTACACGATGACATGACTTGATCATGGTGGTCATCGATAGGTTTTCAAAGATGGCACACTTCGTGTCATGTTTGAAAACCTCCGACGACTCCAAGGTCGCTAGCCTCTACTTTAGAGAGATTGTGCACCTTCATAGTCTACTGACGTGACTCAGTCGTTGTATATTAAATCACGCAAATATAAAATTTATAAAACTAGAAAATACGAATTTTCGGATATTTAGAAGTATTTCAAAATAAATATATCAATTATAATTCAATAAAAATCCCAAAAATAGTGGTAATTTTCCAGGTCGATCATAGGGATGTAATATAATATCTGGTAATTATTCAGAATTTTTCTCAATGAGTACGATTTTCTTACGAATTTTATACTAGGAAATAAAAAAGAAATATATTTAAAATTCACAAAAAAAAAAGAGGAAATAAGGGTGCGGACGTCAGGATGACGTCAGCGCCCGGCGAACGCGAATCAGGCGGAAACAGAGTTCCGCCCGGTGATTCTTACGTAGGCGATTACAGACGACTCAATTAATCAAATTAAGATCTGTAAAAGCCGGAAGAATCGTAGTTGAACGAAGTATAGTTTGGTAAATAAAAATCAACAAAGTATCACTAAATGAAGCGTAAATAAAATTGAAAGCAGGAAAACAGAGTTCCGGCGTCGCGACGGCGATGCGTCGGCGATGCACCGGAATCCTGAGCGTTCGGGAGGATCGTCGTGCAGTGTCCACGGCCTCGAAGGCTCTCCTTGGACAAAGACGACGTGGGCAATCTCTAGATAAAGTAGGAAAACAGAGTTCCGGCGTCGCGACGGCGACGCGTCGGCGATGCACCGGAATCCTGAGCGTTCGGGAGGGTCGTCGTGCAGTGTCCACGGCCTCAAAGGCTCTCCTTGGACAAAGACGACGTGGGCAATCTCTAGATAAAGCAGGAAAATAGAGTTCCGGCGTCGCGACGGCGACGCGTCGGCGATGCACCGGAATCCTGAGCGTTCGGGAGGGTCGTCGTGCAGTGTCCACGGCCTCGAAGGCTCTCCTTGGACAAAGACGACGTGAGCAATCTCTAGATCTTCTCGCGAAGTCTAGAGACCAATGAAGTGGGTCGTCGAATCGTCTCCGGCGGCTGTCACCCGGCGGAGCGGAAAAACGGCGACTTTGCGGCTCTCCGGCGGCTGTCACCCGGCGGAGAGGGGCTGGATGGAGGTGAGGCGCGTGTTAGGGAGCTTCATCCTCAGGTCCGCGCAGCAAGAGGAGGCTCTTCATCGCATCTGGTACGCTCTCAGGAGGTGGCGACTGGTCTTCCGGCGGATCGTCCTCTTCCCGACGACGGCTTGTTCGTCGATCAATCGGAGATGATTTACTCGATGGATTGCGATCCTTTTATCGCGAATCGTTCAGAAATTTTAGTAGCAATGCTCCGCGAATCGCGTTGACGAGATTTTCGCCGATGATCCAGCGATTTCGGTTGCTTAATCCTTCACCGGCGATCTGCAGGAAAGTCGCGATAATCAGTTAAAAATATATGAATTTTGACTCTGGGAGGATTCAAACCTGCGGCGGTCGCCCGCCCCTGAAGGTTTAGTCCCACATCGGTTGTGCGCGGATTATTCGGGCGAATATATAGTAAAGTTAGCTTTCTAGGCAAAGTCCTCTCGCGTGTGCGACCACTCCTTGCCCCACAGCCGGCTGACCACCGGTGACGTGGAAGGGGAGTGGCGCACACGTGCCCCTATCTATCCAAGCAAGCCGCTCAAGCCCCTGCTCGCGGCTACTCCCCGACTGCGCTTCTGACCCGCTTGCGAGCCCGGCTGGCTGGCGGATCCCCCCATTTTGCAATATTTTTATTTTTATTTCTTGTTCTTCATTTATCTCAAAACTAAGACTGTAAAAATCGTATAAAATCACATAATTACCCAAAAATTCATGTTAATCAACTGAAAACCACTTTTCATGCTTTAACACAAATATAAGTCTATTTATCATGAGTTAAGGCTAAAACTATATTATTTACTAATTATTAACTCATGATAATGAAGACTTATCATCTACCCAAGTCTATAGTCTTAGACTATGATGTACAGTTTACGAGCCACTTCTGGAAGACTCTTTGGAGCTTACTTGGGACTAAGCTCAAGTTCTCCACTACTTACCACCCACAAACTGACGGCCAGATCGAGGTTGTCAATCATAGCTTAGGGAATCTACTTCGGTCATTAGTCGGTGAGAGCTTAACCACTTGAGATCTGATCATACCACGTGCCGAGTTTGCCTATAACTCCTCGACCAACCATACCTCTGGCATGAGCCCCTTCGAGATCGCACACGGCTTAGTACCTCGCAAGCCCCTAGATCTAGTACCCTAGACCCTCATGTTAGAGTTTCCGAGGATGGTGTCGCATTCGCCCAACATGTTAGTCAATTGCATCAGGACATCTAACTTGACTCAGTTGTTGTATATTAAATCATGCAAATATAAAATTTATAAAACTAGAAAATATGAATTTTTGGATATTTAGAAGTATTTCTAAATAAATATATCAATTATAATTCAATAAAAATTCCAAAAATAACGGTAATTTTCCAAGTTGATCACAAGGATATAATATAATATATGGTAATTATTCAAAATTTTTCTCAATGAATATGATTTTATATGAATTTTATACTAGGAAATAAAAAGGAAATATATTTAAAATTCATGAAAAAGGGAAATAAGGGCGCGAACGTTAGGATGACATCAGTGCCCGGTGAGCGCGAATCAGGCAGAAATAGAGTTCCACCCGGTGATTCTTACGTAAGTGATTACAAATGATTTAATTGATCAAATTAAGATCTATAAAAGCCAGAAGAATCGTAATAGAACAAAGTATATTTTGGTAAATTAAAAATATAAAAATTATCACTAAATGAAATGTAAAGTAAATTGAAAGCAGGAAAATAGAGTTCCAACGTCGCGACGACGATGCGTCAGCAATGCACCGGAATCCTGAGCATTCGGGAGGATTGTTGTGTAGTGTTTAAATGTTTAAACATTCATTGGAATAACAATCTAGACTTCACTTCTTCTATTCACATCTTTATCACTTCTTCACTCATAGATGTATTTACAAGATGTTCTAATTATCAACACTCATCCAAGAATAATATTGATCTTACATTTCCCTTTTTCTATGACTTGATTTTTGAAGTTTGCACTATATTTCTTCCTTTTTATATATATATATATAGTGGATAAGTAGCTTTTCTTGTAGACAAATTTCGACAATAAAAATGATGTCTCACACCCTCCATGTGTACTCTTCATTTTCAGGGCTTTCACTTTATCTACTTATTTTTCAACAAATGTTTTTTTATGCACGATTTTCAACAATGAGAATGATGTTTCACACCCTCTATGTGTACTCTTCATTTTTAGATTTTTCACATTGTTCTCTCTTTTTTTTTTTCGAAATAAGTGATTTTTCCTCACAAGTCCTATAGATCAGGGTGCAAAAATCTCCATTAAACTCAAATGATCAATCAAATTTTCACATCAAGTAAATACTATCCATCAAGATCATGAAGTGAAAATCTGTAAAATCAAGTCCATGTTATCTATCATGTATCCAAGGAGTATTCCAACATTTTGCGCTACTAGATCATTCTTTTGACTGAATAATAATCTTCCTAGTATCTTTTGGTGTCAATCAATCTAATTGATTTAATTTTTCATGCATGTAATATGATGTAAGGAATTTGTAAATTAGATAGTTCTGACAGTTTTGTTTTCTATTTTCAATTCTATTTTTAGCAGCAATAAATTTATCAAAAATAAATCAAAACTATCCTCTTTATAACTGTAATTTTGAATTTCAGTAATATATATCTAGGGGATTGAAATGTGAGAAAAGGGTCTTCTAGAATTTCAAATTTCGAGCTAGTTTTTGTCTGCTGTTTTTGACAATCTGTTGTTTCTAATAGAAAACCAGAAAATAAATGTTGCAGTTTTTCTGAATTTTATTTTATTTTTATTTTTTGTTGTTGTTCTAAGTTGAATAAAATGGAAACACATGTTCTTAATCGTCTTACAGCATAAAATAATGAATACTTCACCCCCCAACTTAAAAATGACATTGTCCTCAATGACACAGAAAACTCGAAACAAAATATGTAGAAAATATAATTTTCAAGTGAAGCATGCATATCTGCAAAGTTAAGCATTAAAAATATTTTCATAAATGAAGAAGCTCAGAAAGACATCACCTCAACTTCGTTTTTAATTTTTCACTTCATCTTACACTCCTCTTGCACTTTTTCAAAAAAAAATAAATACAGAAACAAGTATTGTGAAATTCTAAGGAAAACATAATTTAAAAAAAATCAAACAGAATGAAATAAAAACCATGGGTTGCCTCTCATGCAGCACTGAATTTAATGTCTTCAGCTGGACTCCTTGGTCTTACTCTTGAATTTCTTTTAATAATAAAATTTCTTTTTCTGCAAGACGTTCATGTTCTATGTAATGTTTAAGCCGCTGTCCATTTACCTTAAAGTTATGATCACTTTTAAGATCTTTAATCATGACAATCCCATAATCATATGTCTCTTCCACCACATAAGGCCCTTTCCATTTTGATTTTAATTTTCCTGGGAATAATTTCAGCCTAAAATCATATAACCATACTTTTTCTCCGACATCAATTTTTTTTTTCTACTAATGTATTTATCATGAAAAGTTTTAGTTTTTTCTTTATATATTTTATGATTTTCATAAGCTTTATTCCTCAACTCCTCTAGTTCATATAGCTGAAAAATTCTATACCCACCAGCTGATTTTTCATCCATACATAAATATTTTATATCCCATAATGCTTTATGCTCTATTTTCACAAGAAGATGACATGGCTTTTCAAAATTGAGACGAAATGGGGACATACCTATGGGATTTTTATAAGCTGTTCTATAAGCCCATAATGCATCTTGTAATTTCGTGGGCCAATCTTTCCTATCTGGTCTAACTATTTTTCTCAAAATTCTCTAAATTTTCCTATTTGCTACTTCAACTTGCCCATTTATTTGGGGATGATATGGAGTGGCTACTCTATGATGTACTCCATTCTTTTTCAACAGTTCCCTGAAATGTTTATTTGTAAAATGTGTTTCTCCATCACTAATAATCACTCTAGGACATCTAAATCTCGAAAAAATATTTTCCTACACAAATTTCATCACGATTTTATGATCATTAATTCTAGTAGGAATAACTTCCAGTCACTTCGACACATAATCAACAGCAAGCAAAATATATTCATATTTTTCAGCTGATGGGAAGGGACCCATGAAATCTATTCCCCATACATCAAAAATTTCGACTACTAACATATTACTCATGGGTATTTCATCTTTTTTACTCATGTTACCTATAGATTGGCATGAAATATATGTTCTACTAAATTCTATAGAATTTCTAATGATTGTAAGCCAATAAAAACCACACTGAAAAATTTTTACAACTGTTTTTCATCTAGAGAAATGTCCTCCACATTTAGATGAATGACACATGTTAATAATGCTATGATATTCTTCTTCAAGAACACATCTCCTTAAAATTTGATCATTGCCCAAGTAATATAAATCAGGATCATACCAAAAATAATTTCTAATCTTAGAAAAGAAATGATATTTTTTGTTCTTATCCCACTGTTCTGGAATTTTTCCAGAAACCAGAAAAATAACAATATGTGCATACCATGGTGATGGTTGATGTTGAGTTGTCATCAATTGTTCATCTAGAAATGCGTCTTATAAAAGTGCTGCATTTATTCCTATATCACTTAATCTAGAAAGATGGTTAGTAACAACATTCTCAAAACCTTTTTTATCTTTTATTTCTAAGTCAAATTCCTACAACAATAAAATCCATCTTAATAAACGTGGCTTTGCATCTTTCTTATTTAACATATATTCGAGTGGATTACAATGTGCCTTATCCGTCTTGTGCTGATAGGTAAAGTGCATTCCACATCGGTGGTATGGGATGAGTGCCATGATGATGTCATAGTTGTGGCTTGTGATAGACCTGAAAATAGAAATAAAGGAAACACGTACCTGTATCTCCATTGTGGTCTTCAGCGGCTAATAGTAACCACCCCTAGTCTCCTCCAAACAATACGCCACTGCCGTGGAGGGGCCGATAGTGGAGTGCGGTGCATGCGTAAAGAAGGTATGCCGAGTCGCTTAAGTCTATGAGCACCTTGGGCTTTGAGGGGCATGTCCTGCCAAAAAGAGAAGATTGTCCTCCGACGCGATCTGACTCCATGCATAGCAAGGGCGTCAGCTATTTGATTCCCTTCTCGAAACTGATGCGTAATAGTTGTGATGCATCCTTGACATCGCATGATGTCTGCCCAGATATTCTTGAGCCTCCAATGAGGACAAGAGTCTACACGTAACATGTCCACTAACACTTTGGAATCAGATTCTAAGACAATATTAGTAATATTTTGCTCCTCACAAAGAAGCAAACCATCCCGTATTGCCATAGCCTCTGCCGCAATATTAGTTCATATATTATAAAAGTTCAAAAAGGCAAAGAGAATGCATCCTGTACTAGCGCGTAAGATACCTCCTCCTTCAGATGGTCCTGGGTTACCTTGAGATGCTCTATTGACGTTGAGTTTCCACTGTCCAGTCCTCGGTGGTGTCCATCTAACAGATCAGATAGTAGTATAGGTCTGTGTAGGTATGATATGGAGTTCCCAAAGCCCAAAAGCCTCACAAATAGAATGCGAGTGTTTTGTTTTGTTTGGCACTAAGGAATGAGTACTCCGAAGCCATTGTGTTATGTGCCTTATAATCTCTGTGGCACACATCACTTGGCCTACAAATTGAGATGAGTTACGTCCCTTCCATATTTCCCATAACATATATGCTATGGAGATACGGATGAAGGGACTAACCTTGACACTTGTCGATGAGTCAATGACTCTCCTAAAGACCTCTAGTGATGGTCTCGTAGGTCTGTACGAGAGCATTGAAAGCTAATTCACTAGAAGTTGACGTCAACACTCGATAGTGATATCACTATGGAAAAATAAATGTTCCATACTTTTGTCTGTCATGATAGAGCAACAATGATATCTCCTTTCCACCTCCTAATCGGTGACAATCACTCGATCGTTGGTGGGTAGTCCTCGGTGCATGAACTTCCACAGGAAGAACGAAACACGAGGTGTGATGGCTAGATGTCATATGAGATTTCCCCAAAATGTCTTTGGGGAGCGGTTTCTAAAGTGCTCTTAAGAGGAGCTATAAGAGAAACTGCCATCTACGGTAAGTGTCTAGATGGGTTGGTCCTCAGTAAAACTCGTCTCAGTCATGGTGATGGCTAGTAACAAGTTCGACGGTAGTCCATGCCTCTCAATAAGTAGACGAGTGTCTCCTTGGAGAAGTTAGGCTACTGTCAAGCGAGGCCAAGATGATGTAAAAGTGGTAAAATTGACCAATGGTGTGTCCTCTAGCCAAGTGTCGTACCAGACACTGATCGCGCCTCGCCCCACTCACCAACGAATAAGGGGCACCATCTCCAGCCAATGTCGTTGCCGGTCTGCCCATTGTTTGACTCCTTTGATGTCGGCTGGTTGTCGAGCCCACTCACCATATTTGGCTAACACAAAAGAGCCTAGCATCGATGGTGTGGTCCTCATCCTCCAAATGAGTTTCTTTTGAAACATGTTGAGTACATCTTGAGGGCGCCTGATACCTAGGTCACCCTCATTCGTAGGTCGACATGCTTTCTCCCAAGAAACTCGATGTTGGCGACGAGGTCCCTCAAGTTGTCCATCCCAAAGGAAGGACATGCATATCTATCTAATAGTCTGTAAGACGGTGTCTGGTACCTCATGGACTGCCAAAAGGTGTAATGACATGCTCATGAGGACATGGCGTATCAATTGGATCCGTCCTTCAGAGGATAGAAGCTGTAACTTTTATCTTGCTAGTTTCTTCCTCAACTTGCCCACTAGGGCGTCAAAATAGTGTATGCGCCTACAGCCAAAGAAGATAGGACATCTTAAATAGTCAAAAGGTAAGTGTCCACGAGAGAACCCTATTAGGCCCTGGATGCGTCATATGGTCCCTATGGGGGTAGAAGGGCTTACCATGAAGCTACTCTTCGAGGCATTTACGAGTTGACCTGCAGCTCGCTCATACCTCGAGATAATACTCATGAGCCCTCTAATAGATGTCTCACATCTATTGAGGAAGAGTATCGCATCCTCAGCAAAGAGGGAGTGTGAGATGATCGGATAACCCCTCTTCGAATAGTATGGTTGGATAAGTCCTTGATTGATCGCTCGGGTGAAGGATTGACTGAGGACTTCTTCGACCAAGATGAAGAGGGTGGGTAATAGTAGATCACCCTGTCGTAGACCTCTCGTGGCTGTGAAGAATAGTGTGGAGCTACCGTTCACCAATAAAGAGAAATGATTCTCCCTAACACATGCATCGACTAAGTCAATGAAGTCGTCGGTGAACCCAAAGCATCTAAGAACCTTAATGAGGAAACTCCACTCTATCCTATCAAAGGCCTTTTCCATGTCTAATTTGATGATGATGTTGGAGCCTCAACAATCATGGCTAAGGGACTGTGTTAGTTCATGTACAAGTATGATGTTATCATGAATGTACTGTCCCTTGACAAATTTGCATTACTCTGGAGATATAAGTCTATCAAGAAAATTACTCAATCTACATGTAACGATCTTAGATACAATTTTATAACACATGTTGCATAAACTGATAGGTCAAAAGTCTCTAAATGAGGTTGGGGTAGTCACCTTCGGTATAAGTGCAAGGAAGATGGCCTTCCAACTTTGTGTAAAGACTTTACGACGAAAGATTTCCATGATAGTCTGGATGAGATCAGTGCCAACGATATCCCAACATGAGATGTAAAAATCAGCTGAGAAATCATTGAGCCCGGGTGCACGATGTCTGCTTATAGAGAAAACTACTTCCTTGATCTCTTCTCTCATGGGTATGGCCGTCGTGAGAGAGCTCTCATGGTGAGTGACCAGTGATGTGATTAAAGTGAGCATATCATCAGAAATCTCGATCGGCTGAGAGATTAAGAGAGTAGGAAAGTACTCAACCCTTGCCTCCTGCATGCGGGAAAGGTCCTGATCATATGTCTCTAAAAGAGAGGTATAATTTGAACGTGAGTGGTGAGCGACTGAGGCATGAAAGAAACGAGTGTTTCTATCACCCTCTTGTAACCGCTGGATGCATGATTTCTGGAGATAGAATAACTTCTGTCGTCGCACAACCTCATCAAGCTGGTCACTCACTCTACTCCTCATTTCCCAATCAACATCTGAATATCTAGCTTGCAGTAGTCTTTCAACCTTTGTTAACTCTTTTTGCAATGCATCAACCTGGGTATGGACATTCCCGTAGATATGTCGGTTCCACCATTTAAGGTGGAGTTTGAGATTCCTTAACCTATAGCTAAAGTTCTCCATAGGAGAATCTAAGATATGTCCGTACTAGTGATTCCGTACAAAACTCTGAAAGTCTTCATGTTGGAGCCACATGATCTGAAATCTAAAGAGAGGTCTGTGGGTGCTCAGACTCTGTTTAGGGAGTATGAGGATCGGGGTGTGAACTGACCTATAATGGGGTAATATTGTGACTAATATGGGATGTCGCACCATGGCGATGCTGTTGATGAAGTAGTGATCGATATGTTCATAAATCAAAGCGTCCCCTCGATTGTTGTTCCACGTCCATGCCTTGCCTGATGTAGGTGGCTCAATAAGAGTTAATCAAAAAATGCAGTCATTGAACGTCTCCATGTTACGGGCCCTAGGGATCTGCCCACCTTGACGTTCACTAGTATTACGAACACAGTTGAAGTCACCTGCTAGGTACCAAGGAGACTCAACTAGTGTAGGATAATCTCTCATGTATTGAACTAGATCCGCCCAAAGAGTTTCCCTTTCTTTGGATCTATGTGATGCATAGATGACTGAAAAGGTGAACTCTTGGGTGGGATCTCGAACCGTCATAATGATATACTGGGATCCCTCGACTAGCAACTCCATAGAGTATGGTCTAGTCCAAAAGAGCCAAATATGATTCGTGGGGTTGGAGTGAAAATGATTCATACCTAATCGCCTAAGTAAGGGTTGGATACGATCTGATGATATCATGGGCTCAATGAGGCCTACTATACCAAGTCGATATTGTTTGATAAGGCTAGCTATATAGAATTAGGTTTCGAGGTTCCCTATACCCCGACAACTCCATATGATGCTAGGTATCATGATCTAATGAGTGGCCCCACGAGTCCTAGATCTCGTGGAGTAAGGTGAGCGTCTAGTGAGTCGTGTGGTCCTAGCCTCCGTCTGATATCCCTCCTCTAAGTAGGTAGTCTCAACGTTAGTCTCAGATCCACCATCCTCATGGGTACTAGTTGTGTGGCCACTAGTATCATGAACACTAGATGAAGAGGGTGGGTGCGGTGCTTGACGATTTGTCAAGCATTGTCCTCTATCGAGGCTCTCCCTAGAATCAGCAAGTGGTGGATCAAGTATAGGAAACTAATTTGGCAGGTGTAATAGGGGAGAGGGGGGAAGGGTATAAGAATCAGAAGGGGGGCTACGTAAGATGTACTAATAGGAAGTATGTTGGGGTAGGCCCTCCTAGTAGATCCTCGACGGGGATGTGAGGGGGATGGGTAGTGCCCAAGCCTATACCCTCAGAGAAAGGGGTAGACCTCGATCCGTGGGGACTAAGAGGTGGACTCCTGTTACGTGGGGAAGAGTGAATGGGTGGGGAGGAGCTAGGTGGTGGAGAGACACTAATGGGTGGAGTGGGGTGGGTGAGTATGGGAGGTTGGATAGCCCGGGGTTTAGTGTTCCTTATAGTAAGAACATTATCAGTCTCCTCAATCAAAGTACTGAGAGCATCGAAAGCATTCGATGTTTGGACTATCTTTCCTATGTCTACTGAGACAAGAGGTGATGCTCGTGCTACCGTCTTCCTCCCTTTACGGGTGGAAATGGACGCTCGAGGAATGGAATGTGTCGTCAAAGTAGGTGGAGGTGTCTTGTGAGAACCTGTCAGTAGGGTACTAGCCTAGAATGTTGATGGTCGGGATGGACTGTGTGAGGTCGGTGTAGGACGATGACTAGATGTAGTCTTTCCTACCTCAACAATAAAGTCGTCATATGAGAGAGGTGGTAAGTGAAGAGAAGTAGACCCCAACAGTGATGAAGCATTTTTTTGTCGACATGTGTGAATAGTGTGTCCAAAAACCATGCAATGTGTGCAGAAATGAGGTAATCTCTCATATATAATATTTTGGTAGATTTTCTCATCCCTATTCTGCAAAATAATCATGCACTGAAGGGGGGCTAAGAGGTCTAACTCTACACATACATGGGTATATCCTGGACGATTGAATATTTTAACACCTGGATCTAGGCGTATAAATGTTCCGACTGTATTGGTCAAGGACTCGAGTGCCTTGGGCGTGAATAGATGTGCTGGCAAGCTTGGAAAACCTATCCAAACTAGAGTAGAGTGAGGTTATTTCCCTCGAGAGGTGCCGTTAAGATATGGGGTCCATCTATGAGTGTACATGATAGCATTTTGAATCTCCCATGTGGTTCGGCTCTAGGCTTTCTGATAGTCAGCCTTGAGCTCGAATCGGATGAAGACACTCCAATAATCACGAGCGCTAATGGCTACATTTCCCTGAAAATGTCCAAGGGCTAAATATATTTTCTAGATGTCATCTAAATTGGAACATTTTGTGGTAAAACGTCCAATCAATGCAAACTAGAATGCTTCAGCTAGCTGAGAGACCTCGTTCAAAGAGAATGAGACTATTCTCATTCCTTCTTCCTCGATATAACGTCATGATAAGAGATCCGTAGTGTACATAGGGAGTAATGGAGCTCGGTGTGTGTTCTAAGTTGTAGCAGTTGGCTGTATTCTTGTAAGTCGCTGGGCCCAAGTCTTGGTTAAGGTTTGAGTGGGCTGGGCCGACATATTAGGAATTTGTGTGGGCTGGGTTAGTATGGCTGGGGCTTGAGTTTGGATTTGGGCTGGCTCTACCTGCATAGGTCTTACTTTGGCAATAACAGGCCGCGCATGTGCTTGGGCCCAGACATCCTTGGGTTTCGTGGCCTTGGGTGTTGCTGCCTCAGCTTGAGTGGGTGCCGCCGCCACCATAGTGGTGCCGCCCCCGTCAGCCCCCATTAACGGGGACACGTTGGCTGTCAGGACCGAGGTGACGGCGTCGGCAGAATGCGGCACCTTTATCTCGGCTTCCTCTTGTCCGTTGATCTCAAGATCAACGGTCAGATGATGAAGAGTCGATTTTGAGGAAAAGCTGCCACCTGACACCTTTTCTCTGGAAGCTAATGAGTCCACATCAACGGCGCCGTCTCCTTTCCCGCAAACGAGAGAGATATTACCTTTAGAACAAAAAGTTCGGAAAAATACTTCTCAATGAAGAAATCTTGACAACGAAGGCTTCAATCCACTATTTTCGATGCTTAATAGCTTGAAGTTGATAGATTTTGGCCTTTTGAATCTAATGGAACTGATTTTAGCGCGATCGGAAGTCACATGAAAAAGATATTGCCATTTCAGATGGAGGTCAGTTGAAGGTGAAGAGAGAGAAGCTCCCGCAAGGAGAGAGAAAAAAGTTGAGCAAATGGCTTGGGGGGTAAAAGTTGAGAAAAAAGTTACTAGCATATGAAATTACTATGGGTTTTGACTCTTTTATTTGTCCTAGAATGGCCCCCACTACATAGTTCAATGCATCACACATTATTTCAAAGGGAAGGGACCAATCAAAAGCTTGTAAAATGAGTGCCTCAGTAAGTAATTGATAAGTATTCATTATCATGAGTTAATAATTAGTAAATAATATAGTTTTAGCCTTAACTCATGATAAATAGACTTATATTTATGTTAAAAAATGATTTATGGTTTTCAGTTAATTAACGTGAATTTTTGGGTAATTATGTGATTTTATACGATTTTGATAATCTTACTTTTGAGATAAATGAAGAACAAGAAATAAAAATAAAAAATATTACAAAATGGGGGGACCCACCAGTCAGTCAGGCCAACAAGCGGGTCGAAAGCGTAGTTGGGGAGTAGCTGCGAGCAGGAACTCGAGCAAGTTAGGTTGGACCGATAGGGGCACGTGTGTGCCACTCCCCTTCCATGTCACTGGTGGCCAGCCGGCTGTGGGGCAAGGAGTAGTCGTACACGTGAGAGAAGGGACTTTGCTTACAAAGCTAACATTACTATATATTCGCCTGAAAAATCGGCGCACAATCGATGTGGGACTAAACCCGCGTCACACCTTCCTCACAGGCGGGCAACCGGCGCGAGTTTGAATCCTTCCAGAGTCAAAAGTCATATATTTTTATCTAATTATCGCGACTTTCCTGCAGATTGTTGGTGAAGGATTAAGCAATGAGAATCGCTAGATCATCGGCAAAAATCTCATCAACGTGATTCGTAGAGCATTGCTACTAAAATTGTTGAACGATTTGCGATAAAAGGATTGCAAATCCATCAAGTAAATCATCTTTGATTGATCAACAAACAAGCCGTCGTCGAGAAGAGGACGATCCATCAGGAGATGAGTCGCCACCTCCTGAGAGCGTACCAGATGCGATGAAGAGCCTCCTCTTGCTGCGCGGACCTGAGGATGAAGCTCCTTGACACGTGCCCCACCTCCATCCAGCTCTTCTCCGTTGGGTGACAGCCGTCGGAGAGCTGCAAAGTCGCCGTTTTTCCACTCCGCCGGGTGACAGCTGCCAGAGACAATTAAACGACCCACTTCATTGATCTCTAGACTTCGCGAGAAGATCTAGAGATTGCCCACGTCGTCTTTGTCCAAGGAGAGCCTTCGAGGCCGTGGACATTGCACGACAATCCTCCCGAACACTCAGGATTCCAGTGCATCACCGACGCATCGCCATCGCGACGCCGGAACTCTGTTTTCCTACTTTCAATTTAATTTACGCTTCATTTAGTGATACTTTGTGTGATTTTAATTTACTAAACTATACTTCATTCAATTACGATTCTTCCGACTTTTACATATCTTAATTTGATTAATTAAATCTTTTATAATCACTTACGTAAGAATCACTAAGTGGAACTCTATTTTTGCCCGATTCGCGTTCGCTGGGGATTGACATCATCCTGACGTCCGCACCCTTATTTCCTTTTTTTTCGTGAGTTTTAAATATATTTCCTTTTCATTTCCTAGTATAAAATTCATAGAAAATTGTATTCATTGAGAAAAAATCTGAATAATTACAAAATATTATATTACATCCCTGTGATTGACTTGGGAAATTACCACTATTTTTGAAAGTTTTATTGAATTACAATTGATAGATTTATTTAGAAATACTTCTAAATATCCAAAAATTCATATTTTCTAGTTTTATAAATTTAATATTTGCGTGATTTAATATACAATGACTAAGTCACGTCAAATTTTGGTGCCGTTGTCAGGGATGTATTGCATAATATATAGTATTTTTCTGTTTTTCTCTTAGAGTACACAAAAAAAAACTTAACTCTTGTTTTATTTTCTTTTTGCCGATTTTTATTAGAAAAAGGGAACAAAAAGAAGCACGACAAGGATTTGAGCATCCTGAAGGAGGGTAACAGTTACTAACTTTTTCTCTCAAATTTATTAATTTTTATGCATGGTAGAAGATCCTTGCATCCAAGGCTAGAAAATTCTTTCATTATTTCATTCAAAAATAAAAATCCAAAAGAAAAATTAATTTTGATGGATCCTGAAGGAAGTACAAGTCAAACTGAGAACAATCCTATGGCCATGAAAAATCATTATATCCCTAATTCATTTCAAAGAGCATCTAATATTAGAGTCTCATTAGCACTCACTGTTAAATTCGAAATAAATCCATGAATTTTTCAAATGCTCCCTAATTTTCATGGATTGCCTTTAGAGGAACCTCATCAGCACTTAGAAAAATTTCATATGGTCTGTGATTTAGTTAATCTCCCTCAAGTTACACTAGAAATTATTAAGATGAAATTATTCCCTCATACACTTAGAGACAAAGCTAGTCATTGGCTATCTACATTAGATAGAGAATTAACTAGCTAGAAAGATATAGAATAGGTTTTTGTTTGAAAATTTTATCTCTTAGGAAAAACTCAAAATATGAGAAAGCATATATGGAGTTTTTCTCAAAGACCAAGAGAAACTTTGCATGAGACATGGGAAAAATTTAAAGATTTACTTAGAAAGTGTCCTCATCATGTTATACCTAAGTGGTAGCTCAATAGAATTTTTTATGATGGATTATTAGAACAACTTAGAAATATGGTTGATTCTATGTGGAGGAGCTTTTATGGAGAAAACTCCTGATGAGATTTACAGTCTTTATGAGAATTTAAGTGAAAATTCTAGAGATCAAGCCTCTTTCGAATTATATGACAAGGATAAGAAGAGAAGAATTTATGAATTGCATCATGATGATGATTCTAAACTAGAAATGAGGTTAATCAGATTAATCAAAGATTAGAACAAATTAATTTACTTATTGATAATATTAGAAAGCCTTTTAACCCTCAATTTAATTTGAATAGTACATGTCCTATGTATGGTGAAAATGATTATTCTGAATTTCAATGTTATAATTTAGATCAATCATTTCACCCTATGCAAGAACAAGTGCAAGTAGCTCATGATTTTAATAGAAATAGGGAACCTTTTTCAAATTCTTATAATCCTAATTGGAGGAATAATTTTTCATGGAGAGACCCAAATAATATTCAAAATCCAGAAGCACTTAGACCCAATTCAAACTCTGAATTTCGTCCAAAACAAGAAAACAGATTTCAGAAAAATCAGCCCTCTCAAACCCAACTTGATGCTATGGAAATGATGCAGCAAATGAGCCAAATGATGTAACAAACTATGAATCAAATGATGCAGCACCGGAAACAAATTATAGAGGCCCTTGGGAATAAGAGAGAAGAGGGACAGCTACCTAATCAGCCCATAGAAAATCTAGGGAACCGCCCAACAATAGGATTTCAGCAAGGGGAGTATAGTAGCATGAATCTAGGAAAAAACCCATGAAATGAAAATGTTAAGACAGTGAATGCATTAAGGAGTGGTAAGATCTTACCTGATCCTTATCCCCAAACATTAGAAGAAAAAGAAAACGTGGACAACCCAAAACAAAATCAAATAAGAGTAGAAGAGGATTTTATAGATTCTACCAAAGAAATTTTGAAAGAGAGGACAACCATTCCATTACCTAAAGCTCTAGAGCCTAGACGAGGAAAGAAAAAGGAACACAATGAAGAAATAAAGAAAATTTTACAAGATGTGCAAATTAGTCTTCCTTTACTCACTGCGATTGAACATATTCTTGAATATGCTAGAGTTTTGAAAGAAATGTGTACACCAAAAAGGGCACCTAGAGTAGAAAAATTATCTATGCATATTAGTGCATGATTGTTAAATTAATTATTATTTAAATTGAGGGATACAGGTGCCCCTTTAATTTCGTGTGATATTGGTAGATTCATTTTTCAGAATGTATTACTTGACACTAGTGCTAGTATTAATTTATTACTTGAGAGTATTTGTGATAAATTTAATATTTCTGATCTTAAACCTTCTACTGTTACCTTACAATTTGCTGATAGATCCATAAAACATTCTAAAGGTATTTTAGAAAATGTGATAGTAATAGTTAAAGGGTGTAAATTTCTAACTGATTTTGTAATGTTGGAAATGGATTTTAATGGACAGTTTTATGATACACCAATCATCCTAGGGAGACCATTTTTGCATACAGCAAAGATGAATATTGATTTTCCCACAAGTATTGCGAAAATTTCATGTGGAGATCAATTAGTAGAAATTAAAATTTTTGAGGTATCAGATGATCTTAAGAAATCCCAAGTATATGATTGTCATACCATAGATCTTCTAGATGATTTTGATGATCCAGATGTTATTGATGACTGTGTGTTGGAAGAATTAGAGGAAATAGAGAATATAAATTTGAGAGAAAGGAAAGAGGAAGATCATCTGAATTTAGAGTTGAAACCTCTTCTCTCTAGTTTCAAATATATGTTTTTGGAGGAAAATAATTTATTTCTTATTATTATTGCAGCTGATTTGAGTGATGAATAGGAAGAAGAATTATTAGATGTACTTAGAAAAAATAAGAAAGCTATGGGTTGGAAAATGGACGATCTAAGGGGCATTGATATGAGAGTATGCATGCATAGTATATATTTAGAGGAGGGGGCTAGAACTAGCAGGGAACCACAATGAAGATTAAATCCTAACATGATGGAAATTGTAAAAAAAGAAATTTTAAAGTGGCTAGCTGTTGATATTATTTATCCTATTTCAAATAGCAAATGGGCTAGTCCTACACAAGTAGTGCCAACAAAATCAGGGATCACGGTTATAAAAAACGAAAATGGGGATAAAATACATACAAGACTAACTATCGGTTGGAGAGTTTGCATTGGTTATAGAAAGTTAAATTCAGTTACTAGAAAAGATCATTTTCCCCTACCATTTACTGATCAAATTCTAGAAAAATTAGTTGGAAAAAACTTTTTTTATTTTCTGGATGGATACTCTGGTTATAATCAAATTTATATAAACCCTTTAGATCAAGAGAAAACAACTTTCACTTGTCCATTTGGTACTTTTGCTTTTAAACGCATGCCTTTTGGTTTGTGTAATGCTCCAGCCACATTTCAAAGATGTATGCTGTCTATTTTTTCTGATATGATTAGAAAATACATGGAAATTTTTATGGACGATTTTTCTGTTTTTGGTGAATCATTTGATGAATGCTTCAATCATTTACAGCATGTACTTGAGAAATGCATAGAGAAAAAATTAGTTTTGAGTTGGGAGAAATCACATTTTATGGTTAAAGAGGGAGTTGTGTTGGGTCATATTGTGAGTGAAAAGGGTTTAGAGGTGGATAGAGCAAAAATTGATATTATATCTAAAATGAAACTTCCGAATTTAGTAAAATAGATTAGATCTTTCTTAGGTCATGCAGGTTATTACAAAAAATTTATTCAAGATTTTTTGAAAATTTCTAAACCTCTCACCATGCTATTATCTAGAGATGTGCCTTTTAATTTTGATGAGAAATGTATTGAGTCTTTTTCCGAAATAAAAAGATTACATACTGAGGCACCCATTTTACAAGCTCCTGATTGGTCCCTTCCCTTTGAAATAATGTGTGATGCATCGAATTATGTAGTGGGGGCCATTCTAGGACAAACAAAAGAGTCAAAACCCATAGTAATTTCATATGCTAGTAAAACTATATCCAATACTCAATTAAATTATACCACGACTGAAAAAGAGTTGTTAGCTGTAGTATTTTCGTTAGAAAGGTTTATATCATATAGTTTGGGAGGTAAAATTATTATTTATACTAATCATGCAGTATTAAAATATCTATTAAATAAGAAAGATACAAAGCCATGTTTATTAAGATAGATTTTATTGTTGCAAGAATTTGACTTAGAAATAAAAGATAAAAAAGGTTTCGAGAATGTTATTGCTAACCATCTTTTTAGATTAAGTGATACAAGAATAAAGGCAGCACCTTTACAAGATGCATTTCTAGATGAACAATTGATGGCAGCTCAACATCAACCATCACCATGGTATGCACATATTGTTAATTTTCTGGTTTCTAGAAAAACTCTAGAACAGTGAGATAAGAACAGAAAACATCATTTTTTTTCTAAGATTAGAAATTATTTTTGGCATGATCCTAATTTATATTACTTGGGCAATGATCAAATTTTAAGGAGATGTGTTCATGAAGAAGAATATCATAGCATTATTAACATGTGCCATTCATCTAACTGTGGAGGACATTTTTTTGGACGAAAAACAGCTGCAAAAAATTTTCAGTGTGGTTTTTATTGGCCTACAATTATTAAAGATTCTATAGAATTTAGTAGAACATGTATTTCATGCCAATCTATAGGTAACATGAGTAAAAAAGATGAAATGCCTATGAGTAACATGTCAGTAGTTGAAATTTTTGATGTATGAGGAATAGATTTCATGGGTCCCTTCCCATCAGCTGAAAAATATGAATATATTTTACTTGCTGTTGATTATGTGTCGAAGTGGGTGGAAGCTATTCCTACTAGAACTAATGATCATAAAATCGTGATGAAATTTGTGTAGGAAAATGTTTTTTCGAGATTTGGATGTCCTAGAGTGATTATTAGTGACGGAGGAACACATTTTACAAATAAATATTTCAAGGAACTGTTGAAAAAGAATGGAGTACACCATAGAGTAGCCACTCCATATCATCCCCAAACAAATGGGCAAGCTGAAGTAGCAAATAAGGAAATTCAGAAAATTTTGAGAAAAATAGTTAGACTAGATAGGAAAGATTGGCCCACGAAATTACAAGATGCATTATGGGCTTATAGAATAGCTTATAAAAATCTCATAGGTATGTCCCCATTTCGTCTCATTTTTGAAAAGCCATGTCATCTTTCTGTGGAAATAGAGCATAAAGCATTATTGGCTATAAAAATTTATGTGTGGATGAGAAATCAGCTAGTGGGCATAGAATTTTTCAGCTACATGAATTAGAGGAGTTGAGGAATGAAGCTTATGAAAATCATAGAATATATAAAGAAAAAACTAAAACTTTCCATGATAAATACATTAGCAGAAAAAAATTTGATGTTAGACAAAAAGTGTGGTTATATGATTTTAGGCTGAAATTATTCCCAAAAAAATTAAAATCAAAATGGAAAGGGCCTTATGTGGTGGAAGAGACATATGATCATAGGGCTGTAATGATTAAAGATCCTAAAAGTGATCATAACTTTAAGGTAAATGGATAGTGGCTTAAACATTACATAGAACATGAACGTCTTGTAGAAAAATAAATTTTATTATTAAAAGAAATTCAAGAGTAAGACCAAGGAGTCCAACTAGAGACATTAAATTTAGCGCTGCATAGGAAGTTCTTTTAATTTCACAATACTTGTTTCTATATTTATTTTTTTTTGAAAAAGTGCAGGAGGAGGAGTGTAAGATGAAGTGGAAAATTAAAAACGAGGTTGAGGTGATGTCTTTCTGAGCTTCTTCATTTATGAAAATATTTTTAATGCTTAACTTTGCAGATATGCATGCTTCACTTGAAAATTATATTTTCTGCATATTTTGTTTCGAGTTTTCTGTGTCATTGAGGACAATGTCATTTTTAAGTTGGGGGTGAAGTATTCATTATTAATTTATGCTGTAGGACGATTAAGAACATGTGTTTGCATTTTATTCAACTTAGAACAGCAACTAAAAACATAAAAATAAAATAAAATTCGGAAAAATTGCAACATCTATTTTCTGGTTTTCTGTCAAAAACAACAGACTGTCAAAAATAGCAGACAAAAAACAGCCCAAAATTTGAAATTCTAGAAGACCTTTTTCTCACATTTCAATCCCCTAGATATCTATTCTGAAATTCGAAATTACAGCTATAAAGAAGATAGTTTTGATTTATTTTTGACAAATTTATTGCTGCTAAAATAGAACTGAAAACAGAAAACAGAACTGTCAGAACTATCTAATTTACAAATTCCTTGCATCATATTGCATGCATGAAAAATTAAATCAATTAGATTGATTGATACCAAAAGATACTAGGAAGATTATTATTTAGTCAAAAGAATGATCTAGTAGCATGAAATGTTGAAATACTCTTTGGATACATGATAGATAAGATGGATTTGATTTTATAGATTTTCACTTCATGATCTTGATGGATAATATTTACTTGATGTGAAAATTTGATTGATCATTTGAGTGTAATAGAGATTTTTGCACCTTGATCTATAGGACTTGTGAGGAGAAATCACTTATTTCGAAAAAAAAGAAAAAAAGAAAGAGAGCAATGTGAAAAATCTAGAAACGAAGAGTACACATGGAGGGTGACATGACCCAGTTGTTGTATATTAAATCACGCAAATATTAAATTTATAAAACTAGAAAATACGAATTTTTGGATATTTAGAAGTATTTCTAAATAAATATATCAATTATAATTCAATAAAAATTCCAAAAATAGTGATAATTTTCCAAGTCGATCACAAGGATGTAATATAATATCTGGTAATTATTAAGAATTTTTCTCAATGAATACGATTTTCTTATGAATTTTATACTAGAAAATAAAAAGGAAATATATTTAAAATTCACGGAAAAAAGGAAATAAGGGTGCAGACGTCAGGATGATGTCAGCACCAGGCGAACGTGCACCAGGCGGAAACAGAGTTCCACCCGGCGATTCTTACGTAGGCGATTATAGACGACTCAATTAATTAAATTAAGATCTGTAAAAGTTGGAAGAATCAAAATTGAACGAAGTATAGTTTGGTAAATTAAAATCAACAAAGTATCACTAAATGAAGCGTAAATTAAATTGAAAGCAGGAAAACAGAGTTCCGGTGTCGCGACGACGATGCATCGGCAATGCACCGGAATCCTGAGCGTTTGGGAGGATCGTCGTGCAGTGTCCACGACCTCGAAGGCTCTCCTTGGACAAAGACGACGTGGGCAATCTCTAGATCTTCTTGCGAAGTCTAGAGATCAATGAAGTGGGTCGTCGAATCGTCTCCGGCGGCTGTCACCCGGTGGAGCGGAAAACGGCGACTTTGCGGCTCTCCGGCGGTTGTCACCCGACGGAGAGGCACTGGATGGAAGTGGGGCGCGTGTTAGGGAGCTGCATCCTCAGGTCCGCGCAGCAAGAGGAGGCTCTTCATCGCATCTGGTACGCTCTCAGGAGGTGGCGACTGGTCTCCTGGCGGATCGTCCTCTTCCCAACGACGACTTATTCGTCGATCCTTTTATCGCGAATCGTTCAGCAATTTTAGTAGCAATGCTCCGCGAATCGTGTTGACGAGATTTTTGCCGATGATCCAGCGATTCTCGTTGCTTAATCCTTCATCGGCGATCTGCAGGAAAGTCATGATAATCAGAGAAAAATATATAAATTTTGACTCTGGGAGGGTTCGAACCTGCGCCGGTCGCCCGGCTCTTCTGAGGAAGGTGTGACGGGGGTTTAGTCCCACATCAGTTGTACGCCGATTTTTCGAGCGAATATATAGTAATGTTAGCTTTCTTAGCAAAGTCCCTTCTCTCGCGTGTACGACCACTCCTTGCCCCCCAGCCGGCTGGCCACTGGTGACGTGGAAGGGGAGTGGCGTATGCGTGCCCTGTCGGTCCCCAAGCCAAGCCCCTGCTCGCGGCTTACTCCTCGATTGCACTTCTGACCCGCTTGCGGGCTCGGCTGGCCGGCGAGTCCCCCCCATTTTCGCAATATTTTTATTTTTATTTGTTCTTTATTTATCTCAAAAGTAAGACTGTAAAAATCGTATAAAATCACATAATTACCCAAAAATTCACGTTAATCAATTAAAAACCAAAAATCATTCTTTAACACAAATATAAGTCTATTTATCATGAGTTAAGGCTAAAACTATATTATTTACTAATTATTAACTCATGATAATGAAGACTTATCAAAGGGTGTGAGACATCATTCTCATTGTCGAAAATCGTGCATAGAAAAACACTAGTTGAAAAATAAGTGGATAAAGTGAAGGCCTTGAAAATGAAGAGTACACATGGAGGGTGTGAGACATCATTTTTATTGTCGAAATTTGTCTATAGAAAAAGCTACTTATCCACTATATATATATAAAAAAAAAAGAAGGAAGAAATATAGTGCAAACTTCAAAAATTAAGTCATAGAAAAAGGGAAATGGAGGATCAATATCATTCTTGGATGAGTATTGATAATTGGAACATCTTGTAAATACATCTATGAGTGAAGAAGTGATAAAGATGTGAATAGAAGAAGTGAAGTCTAGATTGTTATTCCAAGGAGTGTTTAAACATTTAAGTGCTTGACATCATTCTTAAATACTTGATATAAGAATCCAAAGTATTTAAAGGTACATCATTTCTAATTGTATTTTTTTTTCTGTATTGAAATATGATGTTTGAGATTTGTAAAATTTTATTTTCGTAATTCCATTGCTAAGGGACTAGAAATGATTTAAGTTGGGGACTATGATAAGTCTTCATTATCATGAGTTAATAATTAGTAAATAATATAGTTTTAGCCTTAACTCATGATAAATACACTTATATATGTGTTAAAGAATGATTTGTGGTTTTCAATTGATTAACGTGAGTTTTTGAGTAATTATGTGATTTTATACGATTTTTACAGTCTTACTATTGAGATAAATGAAGAATAAGAAATATAAATAAAAAATATTGCAAAATGGGGGGACCCGCTGGCCAGCCGGGCCCGCAAGCAGGTCGGAAGCACAGTCGCGGAATAGCCACGAGCAGGGGCTCGAGCAGGTTAGCTTGGACCGATAGGGGCACGTGTGCGCCACTCCCCTTCCACATCACTGGTGCCCAGTTGACTGTGGGGCAAGGAGTGGTTGTACACGCGAGAGAAGGGACTTTGCTTACAAAGCTAACATTACTATATATTTGCCTGAAAAATCGGCACACAACCGATGTGGGACTAAACCCCCGTCACACCTTCCTCATAGGTAGGTGACTGGTGCGGGTTCGAATCCTTTTAGAGTCAAAATTCATATATTTTTACCTGATTATCACGACTTTCCTGCAGATCGCCGGTGAAGGATTAAGCAACGAGAATCACTAGATCATCGGCAAAAATCTCGTCAACGCGATTCGCGGAGCATTGCTACTAAAATTGTTGAACGATTCACGATAAAAGGATCAAAAATCCATCAAGTGAATCCTCTTTGATTGATCAACAAACAAGCCGTCGTCGAGAAGAGGATGATCCATCGAGAGATGAGTCGCCACCTCTTGAGAGCATACCAGATGCGATGAAGAGCCTCCTCTCGCTGCGCAGACCTGAGGATGAAGCTCCCTGACACGCGCCCCACCTCCATCCAGCTCCTCTCCGTCGGGTGACAGTCGCCAGAGAGTCACAAAGTCGCCGTTTTTCCGCTCTGCCGGGTGACAGCTGCCGGAGACAATTAAACGACCCACTTCATTGATCTCTAGACTTTGCGAGAAGATCTAGAGATTGCCCACGTCATCTTTGTCCCGGGAGAGCCTTCGAGGCTATGGACATTACATGACGATCCTCTCGAATGACACCAAAACTCTGTTTTCCTACTTTCAATTTAATTGACACTTCATTTAGTGATAGTTTGTGTGATTTTAATTTACCAAACTATACTTCATTCAATTATGATTCTTCCGGCTTTTACAGATCTTAATTTGATTAATTAAATCATTTGTAATCACTTACGTAAGAATCACCAAGCAGAACTCTATTTTTGCCCGATTCGTGTTTGCCGGGTGCTGATGTCATCTTGACGTCCGCACCCTTATTTCCTTTTTTTTTCATGAGTTTTAAATATATTTCCTTTTCATTTCCTAGTATAAAATTCATAGAAAATCATATTCATTGAGAAAAAATCTGAATAATTACAAAATATTATACTACATCCTTGTGATCTACCTAGGAAATTACTACTATGTTTGGAAGTTTTATTGAATTATAATTGATATATTTATTTAGAAATACTTCTAAATATTCAAAAATTCGTATTTTCTAGTTTTATAAATTTAATATTTGTGTGATTTAATATACAATGACTAAGTCACGTCAGTAATCTTTTTACTTTGGAAAAAGACTCAATACATTTCTCATCAAAATTAAAAGGCACATCTTTAGATAATAGCATGGTGAGAGGTCTAGAAATTTTGGGAAAATCTTGAATAAATTTTCTGTAATAACCTGCATGACCCAAGAAAGATCTAATCTGTTTTATTGAATTTAGAGGTTTCATTTTAGATATAATATCAATTTTTACTCTATTCACCTCTAAAATCCTTTCACTCACAATATGATCCAACACAACTCCCTCTTTAACCATAAAATGTGATTTCTCCCAACTCAAAACTAATTTTTTCTCTATGCATTTCTCAAGTACGTGTTGTAAATGATTTAAGCATTCATCAAATGATTCACCAAAAATAGAAAAATCGTCTAGAAAAATTTCTATGCAGTTTCCAATCATATCAGAAAAAATAGACAACATACATCTTTGAAATGTGGCTGGAGCATTACACAGACCAAAAGGCATGCGTTTCAAAGCAAAAGTACCAAATGGATGATTGAAAGTTGTTTTTTCTTGATCTAAAGGGTTTATATAAATTTGATTATAACCAAAGTATCCATCCAGAAAACAAAAAAAGTTTTTTCCAGCTAATTTTTCTAAAATTTGATTAGTAAATGGTAGGGGAAAATGATCTTTTCTAGTAACTGAATTTAATGTTCTATAATCAATGCAAACTCTCCAATTGGTAGTTAGTCTTGTTTGTATTTCATCCCCATTTTTGTTTTTTTAACTATGATCCTTGATTTTTTTGGTACTACTTGTGTAGGACTAACTCATTTGCTATTTGAAATAGGATAAATAATATCAGCAGCCAGTCACTTTAAAATTTCTTTTTTTACAATTTCCATCATGTTAGGATTTAATCTTCATTGTGGTTCCCTACTAGTTCTAGCTCCTTCCTCTAGATATATACTATGCATGCATACACTCATATCAATGCCCCTTAGATCATCCATTTTTCAGCCCATAACCTTCTTATTTTTTCGAAGTACATCTAATAGTTCTTCTTCCTGTTCATCACTCAAATCAGCTGCAATAATAATAGGAAATGAATTACTTTCCTCCAAAAACATATATTTTAAACTAGAGGGAAGAGGTTTCAATTCTAAATTCAGATGATCTTCCTCTTTCTTTTCTTCTAAATTTATATTCTCTATTTCCTCTAATTCTTCAAACACATAGTCATCAATAACATCTAAATCATCAAAATCATCTAGAAGATCTATGGTATGACAATCATATATTTGGGATTTCTTAAGATCATTTGATACCTAAAAAATTTTAATTTTTACTAATTGATCTCCACATGAAATTTTCGCAATACTTGTGGGAAAATCAATATTCATCTTTGCTGTATGTAAAAATGGTCTCCCTATGATGATTGGTGTATGACGTGACTCAGTCGTTGTATGTTAAATCACGCAAATATAAAATTTATAAAACTAGAAAATACGAATTTTCGGATATTTAGAAGTATTTCTAAATAAATATATCAATTATAATTCAATAAAAATTCCAAAAATAGCGGTAATTTTCCAAGTCGATCACAGGGATGTAATATAATATCTGGTAATTATTCAGAATTTTTCTCAATGAGTACAATTTTCTTACGAATTTTATACTAGGAAATAAAAAGGAAATATATTTAAAATTCACGAAAAAAAGGAAATAAGGGTGAGGACGTCAGGATGACGTTAGCGCCCGGCGAATGCGAATAGGAATTACTCACTATTCACTCGGTTTATGGTCAATAATAAGATTATGTTATGTAGGAGAGATGGCCGAGTGGTTGAAGGCGTAGCATTGGAACTACTATGTAGGCTTTTGTTTACCGAGGGTTCGAATCCCTCTCTTTCCGTTTCTGATCCTGTGGAATCATATTGAATATTTGACGATAGATTCCGTACCTTGCTAAAAAACTGATCCTTGTTTACCAACCACACATTGTCTAACCAAATCAAATTCTCTCTCGATATGTTCCTCAAAAAATCCGATTCGTGCCGATTCTTCCCCCAACTAACGAAAAGATCTTGGCGGAATTGCCACATATGAAATTGAGCACAATTTTGCAAAGAAATACCCCACTTGTTTCTCGAGAAGAGATTGAGTCCCAGGTTCCCCAATTGACTGACCCGCAATAATACCTACAGCTTCTCCCAATTCGATCAGGTCACCGTGAGTAGGACTCCGCCCATAACATAATTAACAGATCCAAGATGTACTCCTGCAAGTAAATTAAGTTCAAATATGTATTGCGGAAAGAGAGTTCCGCTTGGCGATTCTTACGTAGGCGATTATAGACGACTCAATTAATCAAATTAAGATCTGTAAAAGCTGGAAGAATCGTAATTGAACGAAGTATAGTTTGGTAAATTAAAATCAACAAAGTATCACTAAATGAAGCGTAAATTAAATTGAAAGTAGGAAAACATAGTTCCGGTGTCGCGACGGCGATGCGTCGGCGATGCACCGGAATCCTGAGCGTTTGGGAGGATCGTCGTGCAGTGTCCACAGCCTCGAAGGCTCTCCTTGGACAAAGATGACGTGGGCAATCTCTAGATCTTCTTGCGAAGTCTAGAGATCAATGAAGTGGGTCGTCGAATCGTCTCCGGTGGCTGTCACCCAGCGGAGCGGAAAAACGGCGACTTTGCGGCTCTCCGGCGGTTGTCACCCAACGGAGAGGAGCTAGATGGAGGTGGGGCGCGTGTTAGGGAGCTTCATCCTCAGGTTTGCGCAGCAAGAGGAGGCTCTTCATCGCATCTGGTACGCTCTCAGGAGGTGGCAACTGGTCTCCCGGTGGATCGTCCTCTTCCCGATGATGGCTTGTTCATCGATCAATCGGAAATGATTTACTCGATGGATTCGCGATCCTTTTATCGCGAATCGTTCAGCAATTTTAGTAGCAATGCTCCGCGAATCACGTTGACGAGATTTTCGCCGATGATCCAGCGATTCTTGTTGCTTAATCCTTCCCCAGCGATCTGCAGGAAAGTCATGATAATCAAATAAAAATATATGAATTTTGACTCTAAAAGGATTCGAACCCGCGCTGGTCGCCCGCCTCTTCTGAGGAAGGTGTGACGGGGGTTTAGTCCCACATCGGTTGTACGCTGATTTTTCGAGCGAATATATAGTAATGTTAGCTTTGTGAGCAAAGTCCCTTCTCTTGCATGTATGACCACTGCTTGCCCCACAGCCGACTGGCCATCGGTGACGTGGAAGAGGAGTGGCCGTACGCGTGCCCTGTCGGTCTCCAATCCAAGCCGCTCGAGCCCCTGCTCGCGGCTTACTCCCCGACTGCACTTCCGATCCGCTTGCGGGCCCAGTTGGCCAGCGGGTCCCCCCATTTTTGCAATATTTTTATTTTTATTTCTTGTTCTTCATTTATCTCAAAAGTAAGACTGTAAAAATCGTATATAATCACATAATTACCCAAAAATTCACGTTAATCAATTGAAAGCCAAAAATCATTCTTTAACACAAATATAAGTCTATTTATCATGAGTTAAGGCTAAAACTATATTATTTACTAATTATTAACTCATGATAATGAAGACTTATCAGTGTATCATAAAACTGTCCATTAAAATTCATTTCTAGCACTACAAAATCAGCTTAAAATTTACACCCTTTAACTATTACTATCACATTTTCTAAAATACCTTTAGGATGTTTTATGGATCTATCAGCAAATTGTAAGGTAACAGTAGAAGGTTTAAGATCAGAAATATTAAATTTATCACAAATACTTGCAGGTAATAAATTAATACTAGCACCAGTGTCAAGTAATGCATTCTAAAAAATGGATCCACCAATATCACACGAAATTAAAGGGGCACTTGTATCTCTCAATTTATATGATAATTGATTTAATAATAATGCACTAGTATGCATAGATAATTTTTCTACTCTAAGTGTCCTTTTTGGTGTACACATTTCTTTCAAAACTCTAGCATATTCAAGAATATGTTCAATGGCAGTGAGTAAAGGAAGACTAATTTGCACATCTTGTAAAATTTTCTTTATTTCTTCATTGTGTTCCTTTTTCTTTCTTTGTCTAGGCTCTAGAGCTTTAGGAAATGGAATGGTTGTCCTCTCTTATGAAATTTCCTTGGTAGAATCTATAAAATCCTCTTCTACTCCTATTTGATTTTGTTTTAGGTCATCCACGTTTTCTTTTTCTTCTAATATTTGGGGATAAGAATCAGGTAAGATCTTACCACTCCTTAATGTATTCACTGTCCTAATATTTTAATTTCGTGAGTTTTTTGCTAGATTCATGCTACTAGACTCCCCTTGCTGAAATCCTATTGTTGGGTAGTTCCCTGGATTTTTTATGGGCTGACTAGGTAGCTGTCCCTCTTTTCTCTTATTCCCAAGGGACTCTATAATTTGTTTCTAGTGTTGCATCATTTGATTCATAATTTGTTGCATCATTTGGCTCATTTGCTGCATTATTTCCATAGTATCAGGTTGGGTTTCAGAGGGCTGATTTTTCTGAAATCTGTTTTCTTATTTTGGACGAAATTTAGAGTTTGAATTGGGTCTAAGTGCTTCTGGATTTTGAATATTATTTGGGTCTCTCCATAAAAAATTATTCCTCCAATTAGGATTATAAGAATTTGAAAAAGGTTCCCTATTTCTATTAAAACCGTGAGCTACTTGCACTTGTTCTTACATAGGGTGAAATGATTGATCTAAATTATAACATTAAAATTCAAAATAATCATTTTCACCATACATAGGACATGTACTATTCAAATTAAATTGAGGGTTAAAAGGCTTTCTAATATTGTCAATAAGTGAATCAATTTTTTCTAATCTTTGATTAATCTGATTAACCTCATTTTTTAAGTTTAGAATCATCATCATGATGTAATTCATAAATTCTTCTCTTCTTATCCCTATCATATAACTCAAAAGAGGCTTGATCTCTAGAATTTTCACTTAAATTCTCATAAAGACTGTAAATCTCATCAAGAGTTTTCTCCATAAAAGCTCCTCCACATATAGAATCAACCATATTTCTATATTGTTCTAATAATCCATCATAAAAAATTATATTGAGCTGCCACTTGGGTATAGCATGATGAAGACACTTTCTAAGTAAATCTTTGAATTTTTCCCATGTCTCATGCAAAGTTTTCTCATATTTTGAGTTTTTCCTAAGGGATAAAATTTTTGAAGAAAGGCCTGTTCTATATCTTTCTAGCTAGTTAATTCTCTATCTAATGTGGGTAGCCAATGACTAACTTTGTCCCTAAGTGTATGAGAGAATAATTTCATCTTAATAATTTCCAGTGTAACTTGAGGGAGATTAACTAAATCACAGACCATATGAAATTTTTCTAAATGCTGATGAGGTTCCTCTAAAAGCAATCCATGAAAATTAGGGAGCATGTGAAAAATTCCTAGATTTATTTCGAATTTAACAGTGGGTGCTAATGGGACTCTAATATTGGATGCTCTTTGAAATGAACTAGGGATATAATGATTTTTCATGGCCATAGGATTTTTCTCAATTTGACCTGTACTTCCTTCAGGATCCATCAAAATTAATTTTTCTTTCAGATTTTTATTTTTGAATGAAATAAGGAAAAGATTTTCTAGCCTTGGATGCAAGGATCTTCTACCATGCATAAAAATCAATAAATTCGAGGGAAAAAGTTAGTAACTGTTACCCTCCTTCAGGATGCTCCAGTCTTTGCCGTGCTTCTTTTCATTCCCTTTTTCTAATAAAAATTGGCAAAAAGAAAATAAAACAAGAGTTAAGTTCTTTTGTGTACTCTAAGAGAAAAACAGAAAAATACTAAATATTATGCAATACATCCCCGACAACGGTGCCAAAATTTGATGTGACTCAGTCGTTGTATATTAAATCACGCAAATATAAAATTTATAAACTGAGAAAATACAAATTTTTAGATATTTAGAAGTATTTCTAAATAAATATATCAATTATAATTCAATAAAAATTCCAAAAATAGCGATAATTTTCCAGGTCGATCACAAGGATGTAACATAATATCTGGTAATTATTCAGAATTTTTCTCAATGAATACGATTTTATATGAATTTTATACTAGGAAATAAAAAGGAAATATATTTAAAATTCACAAAAAAGGGAAATAAGGGTGCAGACGTCAAGATGACATCAGCACCTGGCGAGCGCAAATCAGGCAAAAATAGAGTTCCGCCCAGTGATGCTTACATAAGCAATTATAGATGATTTAATTGATCAAATTAAGATCTATAAACGCCGAAAGAATCGTAATAGAATAAAGTATATTTTGTTAAATTAAAAACACAAAAATTATCACTAAATGAAGCGTAAAGTAAATTGAAAGCAGGAAAATAGAGTTCCGGCATCACGACGGCGATGTGTCGATAATACACCGGAATCCTGAGCGTTTGGGAGGATCATTGTGCAGTGTCCATGGCCTCGAAGGCTCTCCTTGGACAAAGACGACATGGGCAATCTCTAGATCTTCTCGCAAAGTCTAGAGATCAATGAAGTGGGTCGTCGAATCATCTCCGGCAGCTGTCACCTGATGGAGTGGAAAAACGACGACTTTGCAGCTCTCTAGCGGCTGTCACCCGACAAAGAGGAGTTGGATGGAGGTGGGGCACGTATCAGGAAACTTCATCCTTAGGTCCACGCAGCAAGAGGAGGCTCTTCATCACATTCGGTATGCTCTCAAGAGGTGGTGACTCATCTCCCGACAGATCGTCCTCTTCTTAACGACGGCTTGTTCGTCGATCAATCAGAGATGATTTACTCGATGGATTCGCGATCCTTTTGTCTTGAATCGTTCAACAATTTTAGTAGCAATGCTCCGCAAATCGCATTGATGAGATTTTTGCCGATGATCCTGTGATTCTCGTTGCTTAATCCTTCACTGGCGATCTGCAAAAAAGTCGTGATAATCAGATAAAAATATATGAATTTTGACTTTGGGAGGATTTGAACCCACACTAGTCGCCCGCCTGTGAGGAAGGTGTGACGTGGGTTTAGTCCCACATCGGTTTTGCGCCGATTTTTTGGACGAATATATAGTAATGTTTGTTTGTAAGCAAAGTCCTCTCGCGTGTACAACTACTCCTTGCCCCACAGCTAGCTGGCCACCGGTGACGTGGAAGGGGGGTGGCGCACACGTGCCCCTATCGGTCCAAGCTAAGCCGCTCGAGCCCCTGCTCACAGCTACTCCCCGACTATGCTTCCGACCCGCTTGCAGGCCTGACTGGCTGGCGGGTCCCCTATTTTGTAATATTTTTATTTTTATTTCTTGCTCTTCATTTATCTCAAAAGTAAGACTATAAAAATCATATAAAATCACATAATTACCCAAAAATTCACGTTAATCAACTAAAAACCACAAATCATTTTTTAACACAAATATAAGTTTATTTATAATGAGTTAAGGCTAAAACTATATTATTTACTAATTATTAACTCATGATAATGAAGACTTATCAACATCTATGATAGGATACAGAGTCAAAATACATTGTATAAGCAGGCTGCTGTTATGTATCGTCAACCTTGGATTTTCCAGGTGGGAGACCAGGTTATGGTGAGGATGAGGCCCAAGCTTTATGCTCCTGGCTCTACTACGAAGCTTCACGCTTGTAGTGCCAGCCCATTTCGTGTTCTTTCCTAGATAGGCAAGAATGCCTATGTCATCGACATCCCTCCTTCATGGGAGATTAGCTCCACATTCAATGTGGCGGATCTGGCGTTGCACCAAGCCCCACCTCTTTCATCTGACCTTGAGCCCTCATCTACCAGCCCCTTCTCTAAGAAAGAGTTTGCCATGGAGTCCACTCCCCCCATTTTACCACCTGATTGGCACGAGTGAGTCGAGGAGATTCTTCGGGAGGTAATTGACTTTATAGGGAACGGAGTTTCGCAAAGATTCCTAGTACGTTGGCAGGGTCGCCTGTCAGAGGACGATGCTTGTATTTTGGAGGCAGACCTGGAGTGACTACGACCAGACTTGTTGGAGCCCCTGCCTTCCCCACTTGCCAACTCATCGGAGTCGAGTTCTTTCGACCCCGAGAGGATTGATGGCGAGTGGGACCTATCTCCATCAGCTCAAGAGACACTGGCAGTCTGAGTTCAGCCTGATCGACGTGTGAAGACGAAGGAGCCTGGCTTTCACTACACGGCCTAGCCCTTTGGGATGACAACATTCTACCTCCGTGATGACGATGAGCTTGAGCTCACCCATATCTTTCTTTGTACTTTCACGATGTGTTAGCGGGCCCAATTCTATGTGTGTGTGTTGTTGTTTGTCTCTCTTTCTTTAGGGTTTTATTGAGTCTTTCTTTGAGGCCCAATTAAAACCCAAAGGGTGGGGGACCTATGTGTCTTTCTTTTTTAGACCTTTTTTTGGGCTTATTTAGGTCTTCATTCCAGGCCCACTTAAGCACCATAAGAGGGCTCTCCTCTTTCTCCTTTTATTGGGTTTCTTTTTAAGAGGCCCAATAAACCCCTTTTGTAGCCTTTGTGGCTTATGGGCTTAAGGGTCTCAAGTGGGCCCACCTCCCCATAGCCCACTTGTGGGCCCCCATATAAGGGGAGGTAGGACCCCCCCTCAAAGGGCACCGTATTTTTGAGAGAGATTATCATTTTGTGAGTACCTTCTCCGTGATCTAGGATAGGGAGGGAAGGAGGAAGAGGAAGGCCGTCGATCCCCTTTCAAGGACTTCGTTCCTTTGTGACGCTACTGCCCGAGAAGTCCCGCCACCGCTTGAGACCACTATCACTGCCGGCCATCTCATTGCCACCCGGGAGCTCGCTGCCATCACCAGACGAAACAGTCGTGGTTGCCGCTACAGCTGCCGCTGCCTCTGCTGGAACTCCGTCATGTCGTCGTGACGAAAGGGGCTTGCTTCGCCTCACTACAAGCCATCGTCGAGCACTCCGCCGGAGTCTCTCGACTCCTGGTTTGACTGCTGCCTTTTCCTCCGGAACTCCACCATAAACTCACCGGAGCAGCCCTCCACCACTCCGCCTAGTCACTGGCTGTTCGCTGACAAATGCCGACCTGCTGCCGATGGCGGAAGAGACCCGGCAGCCGTGCCGACGAGCCAGAACCAGTCCAAGCTCCACACAGGCCCCCACCGGAGTTTCCCGACGTTCCGCCGCCATCGCGCCGTTTCCGACACCGCTTAGACCAAGAGAGCTCAACCCTCCCTGGTATCGTCAGTCGGATCATCTCCTCTCTACTCCGCTTTCTGGCACCGCCAGAGAGGCTGATCCTTCCACTAATGGTTGGGTTTCTGCCCCAACCACTGACGCTTGGCATTCCCACCAAAGCGCCGCTGACGCTCGGCATTCCTACCAAAGCACCGCTGATGCTCGGCCTTCCCACCAAACGTCGATGCTCGGCATTCTCGCCGAAGCGCTGCTGACGCTTGGCATTCCTGCCGAAGTGCCACAGACACTCGGCCTTCCTGCCGAAGCGCTGCCGCCACATGTGCCCCGCGCACCGGCTCTTGTGGCCCACGCACCCACCCGGTGCCACTGCCTGCATGCCCAAGGGCATGCCGCGCAACTTGCCGTGCGCGTCCGCTAGCGTGCCCTTTTGGCCCACCAGCGGGCCCGGCACACTAGCAAGCATGCGTCTGCTAGCGTGCCCTTTTGGCCCACCAGCGGGCCCATGCCTGCTAGTGTGCCCTTTGGCCCACCTGTAGGCCCACACCCACGCCGCTTGTGCCACGCCCTAAGATGACAACTTCCGTGACTCTCAACCAGGACCGACCATCGACACTGAGCATCGCTCTTCACCGGACGTCCCTGCCTTCGTTGGATCTCTGCTCCATCAAGACTTGTTAGGCTACACAGCCCTGAAGGTTAGCTCCATACCCCTTCTTACTTAAGTTTAATTATCTTTCAAAGGGTTTTCTTGGCTCATCTCTATCGCCTTTAGGAGCACGTAGATAGGATAGGATAAGTTATTGGATCGTGACTTCTAACGTTGCACCAGACTCATCACAGTTCGTGAGCTGCAGCCCTAGGCTACTTCACGACAACAGTTCTACCTCTCACTCACCATCGTCGAGTATATCCCTGAGTTGTCTTGGGATGATCATGCATATTGGTACACCTACCTATGCTTAGGTTACGTGGTCAGACCTAGAGTCTAGGGTTCAAACCTTCTTATTAGATCAGTCTGACTGCCCCATCTCAAGACTCGAGTTTCATTGATTAGGTACAGGGGGTTCTCGCTCCGTCTTGCATCAGGGAAGGTCGAGCATCAGCGGCGCTTTGACAGGAATGCCAAGCGTCAGTGGCGCTTTGTCGGGAATGCCAAGCGTCGGCGGTGCTTCGGCGAGAATGCCGAACGTCAATGATGCTTTGGCAGGAATGTCAAGCATCAGCGGCTCTCAGCGGGAATGTCGAGTGTCAGCGGTGGTTCGGCAGGAATGCCAAGTGTCAATGGCGCTTCGATGGGAATGCCGAGTGTCAACGGTTGGGCAGAAACCCAACTGTCGCCGGAAGGATTGGCCTTCTCTAGTGGCACTTGGAAGCAGAGCAGAGGAAGGAGATAATCTGGCTGACAATACTAGAGAGGGTTGAGTCCTCCTGGTCTAGGCGGCGCTCGAAACAGTGCGACAGTAGCAGATCATCGGGAAAGTCTGGCAGGGCCTGTGAGGAGCTTGGACTGGATCTGGCTCGTCAGCATGGCAGCGGGGGCTCTCTCGATGTCGGTGGCAGGCAGGCGTTCATCGACGAACGACCAGTGATAAGTCTTCATTATCATGAGTTAATAATTAGTAAATAATATAGTTTTAGCCTTAACTCATGATAAATAGACTTATATTTGTGTTAAAGCATGAAAAGTGGTTTTCAGTTGATTAACGTGAATTTTTGGGTAATTATGTGATTTTATACGATTTTTACAGTCTTAGTTTTGAGATAAACGAAGAACAAGAAATAAAAATAAAAATATTGCAAAATGGGGGGATCCGCCGGCCAGCCGGGCCCGCAAGCGGGTCGGAAGCGCAGTCGGGGAGTAGCCGCGAGCAGGGGGCTCGAGCGGCTTACTTGGATTGATAGGGGCACATGTGCGCCACTCCCCTTCCACGTCACCGGTGGTCAGCCGGCTGTGGGGCAAGGAGTGGTCGTACACGCGAGAGGACTTTGCGTAGAAAGCTAACTTTACTATATAATCGCCCAAATAATCCGCGCACAACCGATGTGGGACTAAATCCACCTTGTTCAGGGGCGGGCGACCGCCGTGGGTTCGAATCCTCCCAGAGTCAAAATTCATATATTTTTAACTGATTATCGCGACTTTCCTGCAGATCGCCGGTGAAGGATTAAGCAACCGAAATCGCTGGATCATCGGCGAAAATCTCGTCAACGCGATTCGCGGAGCATTGCTACTAAAATTTCTGAACGATTCGCGATAAAAGGATCGCAATCCATCGAGTAAATCATCTCCGATTGATCGACGAACAAGCCGTCGTCGGGAAGAGGACGATCCGCCGGGAGATCAGTCGCCACCTCCTGAGAGCGTACCAGATGCGATGAAGAGCCTCCTCTTGCTGCGCGGACCTGAGGATGAAGCTCCCTAACACGCGCCTCACCTCCATCCAGCCCCTCTCCGTCGGGTGACAGCCGCCGGAGAGCCGCAAAGTCGCCGTTTTTCCGCTCCGCCGGGTGACAGCCGCCGGAGACGATTCGACGACCCACTTCATTGGTCTCTAGACTTCGCGAGAAGATCTAGACATTGCCCACGTCGTCTTTGTCCAAGGAGAGCCTTCGAGGCCGTGGACACTGCACGACGACCCTCCCGAACGCTCAGGATTCCGGTGCATCGCCGACGCGTCGCCGTCGCGACGCCGGAACTCTGTTTTCCTGCTTTATCTAGAGATTGCCCAAGTCGTCTTTGTCCAAGGAGAGCCTTCGAGGCCGTGGACACTGCACGACGATCCTCCCGAACGCTCAGGATTTCGGTGCATCGCCGACGCATCGCCGTCGCGACACCGGAACTCTGTTTTCCTGCTTTCAATTTAATTTACACTTCATTTAGTGATACTTTGTTGATTTTTATTTACCAAACTATACTTCGTTCAATTACGATTCTTCCGACTTTTACAGATCTTAATTTGATTAATTGAGTCATCTGTAATCGCCTACGTAAGAATCGCCGGGCGGAACTCTGTTTCCGCCTGATTCGCGTTCGCCGGGCGCTGACATCATCCTGACGTCCGCACCCTTATTTCCTTTTTTTGTGAATTTTAAATATATTTCCTTTTTATTTCCTAGTATAAAATTCGTAAGAAAATCGTACTCATTGAGAAAAATTCTGAATAATTACCAGATATTATATTACATCCCTGTTATCGACCTGGAAAATTACCACTATTTTTGAGATTTTTATTGAATTATAATTGATCTATTTATTTTGAAATACTTCTAATTATCCGAAAATTCGTATTTTCTAGTTTTATAAATTTTAAATTTGCGTGATTTAACATACAACGACTGAGTCGCGTCAAATTTTGGCGTCGTTGCCGGGGATGTATTGCATAATATTTAGTATTTTTCTGTTTTTCTCTTAGAGTACACAAAAAAAAAAAACTTTACTCTTGTTTTATTTTCTTTTTGCCGATTTTTATTAGAAAAAGGGAACGAAAAGAAGCACGGCAAGGACTGGAGCATCCTGAAGGAGGGTAACAGTTACTAACTTTTTCCCTCGAATTTATTGATTTTTATGCATGGTAGAAGATCCTTGCATCCAAGGCTAGAAAATCCTTTCATTATTTCATTCAAAAATAAAAATCCGAAAGAAAAATTAATTTTGATGGATCTTGAAGGAAGTACAGGTCAAACTGAGAACAATCCTATGGCCATGAAAAATCATTATATCCCTGATTCATTTCAAAGAGCATCTAATATTAGAGTCCCATTAGCACCCACTGTTAAATTCGAAATAAATCCAGGAATTTTTCAAATGCTCCCTAATTTTCATGGATTGCCTTTAGAGGAACCTCATCAGCACTTAGAAAAATTTCATATGGTCAGTGATTTAGTTAATCTCCCTCAAGTTACACCGGAAATTATTAAGATGAAATTATTCCCTCATACACTTAGGGACAAAGCTAGTCATTGGCTATCCACATTGGATAGAGAATTAACTAGCTGGAAAGATATAGAACAGGCCTTTCTTTGAAAATTTTATCCCTTAGGAAAAACTCAAAATATGAGAAAACATATATGGAGTTTTTCTCAAAGACCAGGAGAAACTTTGCATGAGACATGGGAAAAATTCAAAGATTTACTTAGAAAGTGTCCTCATCATGCTATACCCAAGTGGCAACTCAATAGAATTTTTTATGATGGATTATTAGAACAACATAGAAATATGGTTGATTCTATATGTGGAGGAGCTTTTATGGAGAAAACTCCTGATGAGATTTACAGTCTTTATGAGAATTTAAGTGAAAATTCTAGAGATCAAGCCTCTTTTGAATTATATGACAAGGAAATGAAGAGAGAAATTTATGAATTGCATCATGATGATGATTCTAAACTTAGAAATGAGGTTAATCAGATTAATCAAAGATTAGAAAAAATTGATTTACTTATTGATAATATTAGAAAGCCTTTTAACCCTCAACTTAATTCGAATAGTACATGTCCTATGTATGGTGAAAATGATTATTCTGAACTTCAATGTTATAATTTAGATCAATCATTTCACCCTATGCAAGAACAAGTGCAAGTAGCTCACGGTTTTAATAGAAATAGGGAAAAATTTTCAAATTCTTATAATCCTAATTGGAGGAATAATTTTTCATGGAGAGACCCAAATAATATTCAAAATCCAGAAGCACTTAGACCCAATTCAAACTCTGAATTTCGTCCAAAACAAGAAAATAGATTGCAGAAAAATCAGCCCTCTCAAACCCAACCTGATGCTATGGAAATGATGCAGCAAATGAGCCAAATGATGCAACAAACTATGAATCAAATGATGCAACAAATGATGCAGCACCAGAAACAATATATAGAGGCTCTTGAGAATAAGAGAGAAGAGGGACAGCTACCTAGTCAGCCCATAGAAAATTCAGAAAACTGTCCAACAGTAAGATTTCAGCAAGAAGAGTCTAGCTGGATAAATTTAGAAAAAAACCCACGAAATGAAAATGTTAGGACAGTGAATATATTGAGTGAGAATATTTTACCTGATCCTTATTTCCAATTATTAGAAGAAATTGATGATCCATTAGAAGTAAATGAGAATATTAAGGCCAAAAATATAGTAGCAGAAAATTTGAATAAAATCATTTATTGCTCACAATTGATGAATGAATATAGTGAGGATGATGAGGAGAAAGAACCCTTAGATGAAGAAACAGCGACTGATCATAGAAAAATCATCCAAATTTCAGTAGAAGGGAGTAAGGACAGAAATGAAGAAAAATATATTTCAGGGGAGGAAAAATCAATTGATTTGGGAGATGTAGGAGACGAAATTAATGAATCTAATCATAATTTTGCAGCCATGGATGTTGATTGTGAGGATGATGATGTATATCATATACCAAAATTAAAAGATAGCTCTTGGGAAGATGAAGAATTTGATGAGTTGAGAAACGAAAAGCTAGAAAAAGAATTGATTCAACTAATGGGAACAAGCAAAAATAATAGATGTGAATATAGAAATAATTTTGGAGGAGAAAATTTGAATTTTACTGAATTCATTAGATCTGAGATTAAAGAAGACAATCCTTCCATCCTTCAAAACCCACAGCCCATTAGAATTATTTCTAAGCTTGAAATATTTCACTCCTCACAAATTGAACAAATATGTATGGAAGATAAAATGGAGCAGGGAAAGATTATGCAGATAAAAGAAGACATTAAGAAATGGGTGAGTGGAAGAATTAGAGATACCAATTTAGATGAAAAAATTTTAGATTGGGCAAGAGCTAATCTGAAAATTATACGGCCTGATCACATTTTATGGTTTATTAATAGAAAGTATTTATTAATGAATGAGAGCCTAACAAAACAAGATAGAAATAAGGAAAGATTCTTTTCAAAATGGAAATATTATTTTTGGGAAAATTTTGTTAATTTCCATTTTGTTTTGGCTGAAAGTATGTCAAGGTATATATATGAAGTATATGAATTTATGCTAAATCTGAAAAAGAATATCATAAAACTTACCTTGGGATACAAATATATTTTGATGGCCATAGATCAGCTTATATGATATAAGAGTTGTCCAGCTGGAGACATTAAATTCAGCACTACATGGGAGGCAACCCATGGTTTTTATTTCATTCTGTTTGATTTTTTTTTAAGCTCTGTTTTTCTTAGAATTTCGCAGTACTTGTTTCTGTATTTGTTTTTCTGTCGAAAAAGTGCAGGAGGAGTGTAAGATGAAGTGGAAAATTAAAAACAAGGTTGAGGTGATGTCTTTCTGAGCTTCATCATTTATGAAAATATTTTTAATGCTTAACTTTGCAGATATGCATGCTTCACTTGAAAATTATATTTTCTGCATATTCTGTTTCGAGTTTTCTGTGTCATTGAGGACAATGTCATTTTTAAGTTGGGGGGTGAAGTATTCATTATTAATTTATGCTGTAGGACGATTAAGAACATGTGTTTGCATTTTATTCAACTTAGAACAGCAACTAAAAAAATAAAAATAAAATAAAATTCGGAAAAACTGCAACATCTATTTTCTGGTTTTCTGTCAGGAACAACAGACTGTCAAAAACAGCAGATGAAAAAACAACCCGAAATTTGAAATTCTAGAGACCCTTTTCTCACATTTCAATCCCGTAGACATATATTACTGAAATTCGAAATTACAGCTATAAAGAAGATAGTTTTGATTTATTTTTGACAAATTTATTGCTGCTAAAATAGAACTGAAAACAGAAAACAGAACTGTCAGAACTATCTAATTTACAAATTCCTTACATCATATTGCATGCATGAAAAATTAAATCAATTAGATTGATTGATACCAAAAGATACTAGGAAGATTATTATTGAGTCAAAAGAATGATCTAGTAGCATGAAATGTTGGAATACTTCTTGGATACATGATAGATAACATGGATTTGATTTTACAGATTTTCACTTCATGATCTTGATGGATAATATTTACTTGATGTGAAAATTTGATTGATCATTTGAGTTTAATGGAGATTTTTGCACCCTAATCTATAGGACTTGTGAGGAGAAATCACTTATTTCAAAAAAAAAAAAAAGAAAAAAAAAAGAGAGAGCAATGTGAAAAATCTAGAAACGAAGAGTACACATGGAGGGTGTGAGACATCATTCTCATTGTCGAAAATCGTGCATAGAAAAACACTTGTTGCAAAATAAGTGGATAAAGTGAAAGCCTTGAAAATGAAGAGTACACATGGAGGGTGTGAGACATCATTCTTATTGTCGAAATTTGTTTACAGGAAAAGCTACTTATCCACTATATATAAAAAAAAAAAAAAAAAAGAAGGAAGAAATATAGTTCAAACTTCAAAAATTAAGTCATAGAAAAAGGTAAATGTAGGATCAATATTATTCTTGGATGAGTATTGATAATTGGAACATCTTGTAAATACATCTATGAGTGAAGAAGTGATAAAGATGTGAATAGAAGAAGTGAAGTCTAGATTGTTAGTCCAAGGAGTGTTTAAACATATTCCAAGGAGTGTTTAAACATTTAAGCGCTTGACATCATTCTTAAATACTTGATATAAGAATCCAAAGTGTTTAAAGGTGCATCATTTCTAATTGTATTTCTTTTCTGTATTGAAATATGATGTTTGAGATTTGTAAATTTTTATTTTTGTAATTCCATTGCTAAGGGACTAGCAATGATTTAACTTGGGGGGTGTGATAAGTCTTCATTATCATGAGTTAATAATTAGTAAATAATATAGTTTTAGCCTTAACTCATGATAAATAGACTTATATTTGTGTTAAAGCATGAAAAGTGGTTTTCAGTTGATTAACGTGAATTTTTGGGTAATTATGTGATTTTATACGATTTTTACAGTTTTAGTTTTGAGATAAATGAAGAACAAGAAATAAAAATAAAAATATTGCAAAATGGGAGGATCCGCCGGCCAGCCGGGCCCGCAAGTGGGTCGGAAGCGCAGTCGGAGAGTAGCCGCGAGCAGGGGCTCGAGCGGCTTGCTTGGGGATCGATAGGGGCACGTGTGCGCCACTCCCCTTCCACGTCACCAGTGGTCAGCCAGCTGTGGGGCAAGGAGTGGTCGTACACGCGAAAGGACTTTGCCTAGAAAGCTAACTTTACTATATATTCGCCCGAATAATCCGCGCACAACCGATGTGGGACTAAATCCACCTTGTTCAGGGGGCGACCGCCGCGGGTTCGAATCCTCCCAGAGTCAAAATTCATATATTTTTAACTGATTATCGCGACTTTCCTGCAGATCGCCGGTGAAGGATTAAGCAACCGAAATCGCTGGATCATCGGCGAAAATCTCGTCAACGCGATTCGCGGAGCATTGCTACTAAAACTTCTGAACGATTCGCGATAAAAGGATCGCAATCCATCGCAATCCATCGAGTAAATCATCTCCGATTGATCGACGAACAAGCCGTCGTCGGGAAGAGGACGATCCGCCGAGAGACCAGTCGCCACCTCCTGAGAGCGTACCAGATGCGATGAAGAGCCTCCTCTTGCTGCGCGGACCTGAGGATGAAGCTCCCTAACACGCGCCTCACCTCCATCCAGCCCCTCTCCGTCGAGTGACAGCTGCCGGAGAGCCGCAAAGTCGCCGTTTTTCCGCTCCGCCGGGTGACAGCCGCCGGAGACGATTCGACGACCCACTTCATTGGTCTCTAGACTTCGCGAGAAGATCTAGAGATTGCCCACGTCATCTTTGTCCAAGGAGAGCCTTCGAGGCCGTGGACACTGCACGACGACCCTCCCGAACGCTCAGGATTCCGGTGCATCGCCGACGCGTCGCCGTCGTGACGCCGGAACTCTGTTTTCCTGCTTTATCTAGAGATTGCCCACGTCGTCTTTGTCCAAGGAGAGCCTTCGAGGTCGTGGACACTGCACAACGACCCTCCCGAACGCTCAGGATTCCGGTGCATCGCCGACGCGTCGCCGTCGCGACGCCGGAACTCTGTTTTCCTGCTTTATCTAGAGATTGCCCACGTCGTCTTTGTCCAAGGAGAGCCTTCGAGGCCGTGGACACTGCACGACGACCCTCCCGAACGCTCAGGATTCCGGTGCATCGCCGACGCGTCGCCGTCGCGATGCCGGAACTCTGTTTTCTTGCTTTCAATTTAATTTACGCTTCATTTAGTGATACTTTGTTGATTTTTATTTACCAAACTATACTTCGTTCAATTACGATTCTTCCGGCTTTTACAGATCTTAATTTGATTAATTGAGTCGTCTGTAATCGCCTATGTAAGAATCGCCGGGCGGAACTCTGTTTCCGCCTGATTCGCGTTCGTCGGGCGCTGACATCATCCTGACGTCCGCACCCTTATTTCCTTTTTTTTTGTGAATTTTAAATATATTTCCTTTTTATTTCCTAGTATAAAATTCGTAAGAAAATCGTACTCATTGAGAAAAATTCTGAATAATTACCAGATATTATATTACATCCCTGTGATCGACCTGGAAAATTACCACTAATTTTCGGATTTGTATTGAATTAAAATTGATATATTTATTTTGAAATACTTTTAAATATCTGAAAATTCGTATTTTCTAGTTTTATAAATTTTATATTTGCATGATTTAATATACAACGACTGAGTCACGTCAGCTCTCCTTAGACAAAGACGACGTGGGCAATCTCTAGATCTTCTCGCGAAGTCTAGAGATCAATGAAGTGGGTCGTCGAATCGTCTCTAGCGGCTGTCACCCGGCGGAGCGGAAAAACGGCAACTTTGCGGCTCTCCGGCGGCTGTCACCCGACAGAGAGGAGCTGGATGGAGGTGGGGCGCATGTCAGGGAGCTTCATCCTCAGGTCCACACAGCAAAAGGAGGCTCTTCATCGCATCTGGTACGCTCTTAGGAGGTGGCGACTCTCCTCCCGGCAGATTGTCCTCTTCCTGACGACGGCTTGTTCGTCGATCAATCAAAGAGGATTTACTCGATGGATTTGCGATCCTTTTATCGCGAATCGTTTAGCAATTTTAGTAGCAATGCTTCACGAATCGTGTTGACGAGATTTTCGCCGATGATCCAGCAATTCTCATTGCTTAATCCTTCACCGGCGATCTGCAGGAAAGTCACAATAATTAGATAAAAATATATGAATTTTGACTCTGAAAGGATTCGAACCCGTGCCGGTCGCCCTGCCTATGAGGAAGGTGTGACACGGGTTTAGTCCCACATCAGTTGTGCGCCGATTTTTCGGGCAAATATATAGTAATGTTAACTTTCTCTCGCGTGTACGACCACTCCTTGCCCCACAGCCAGCTGGCCACCGGTGACATGGAAGGGGACTGGCGCACATGTGCCCCTATCGGTCTAAGCTAAGCCGCTCGAGCCCCTTCTCGTGGCTACTCTTCGACTACGCTTTTGACCCATTTGCGGGCCCGGCTGGCCAGCGAGTCCCCTCATTTTGCAATATTTTTTATTTTTATTTCTTGTTCTTCATTTATCTCAAAGGTAAGACTATAAAAATCATATAAAATCACATAATTACCCAAAAATTCACGTTAATCAATTGAAAACTAAAAATCATTCTTTAACACAAATATAAGTCTATTTATCATGAGTTAAGGCTAAAACTATATTATTTACTAATTATTAACTCATGATAATGAAGACTTATCAACGATCTACTAGGAGACGAGTTGTCACCTCCTGAGAGTGTACCGGATGCGATGAAGAGCCTCCTCTTGCTATGCAGACCTGAGGATGAAGCTCCCTGACACGTGCCCCACCTTCATCCAGCTCCTCTCCATCGAGTGACAACAATCAAAGAGCTACAAAGTCATCATTTTTCCACTCTACTCGGTGACAGTCGCCAGAGACGATTTGACTACCCATTTTGTTGATCTCTAGACTTCACAAGGAGATCTAGAGATTGCCCATATCGTTCTTGTCTAAGGAGAGCCTTCGAGGCTATAGACACTATATGACAATCCTCCCAAGCGCTCAAGATTCTAGTACATTGTTGATGCATCACTACTGCAACATCGGAACTTTATTTTCTTGCTTTCAACTTACTATCCACCTCATTTAGTCATAATTTGTGTGATTTAAATTTACTAAGATATACTTCGTTCAATTACAATTCTTTTGGCTTTTACAGATCTTAATTTCATCAATTAAATCTTCTGTAATCACTTATATAAGAATCGTCGGGTGGAACTCTATTTTTGCCCAATTCGCATTCATTGGGTGCTGACATCATCATGACATCTTCACCCTTCTTTCCTTTTTTCGTAAATTTTAAATATATTTATAGAAAACATTTTCTTTGTAAAAAATTATGAATAATTACTAGATATTATATTACATCCCTATGATTGACTTAGAAAATTACCACTATTTTTGAAAATTTTATTGAATTAGAATTGATATATTTGTTTAGAAATAGTTCTAAATATCTTAAAATTCATATTTTCTAATTTTATAAATTTTATAAATTTTAAATATGCATGATTTACTATACAACAACTAAGTCACGTCAGGCATTGTCACATGTCAAGTAAGTAACACAACCTAGATGAGGAGGATCGATTGATGCTAAAGTTGTTGAATTAGGGATGCTTTTAGATAAGACTGAAAAGGATAGCCCAAACTTAGAGCCTTTTAGTAGATGAATTGGCCATCCACACTAGCTCTGAAGGTTAAGCATCTTCAATTGATCATGAAACATCCCCATGAATGTAGTGCTCTAGCTTTTATCATAGTGAGATGAATTGTCTAGTGATGCCAATTCATGGAAAGAATATATAGATGTCATGTCCATTTATGAATAATGGGCAAGGTCATTAGGGTAAATTCAGCCACCATTTTCCCCTTTTTAACACTACTACTTATAGTATATGTTCTTTTCCTCCTTTTTCTGGAGAGTTTAGGAGGAACCAAAAATAGTTCCATCATCCTCATGATTCGATGCAGCAGCAAAGTGGCTCCAAGCCAATATCAATAGAGGAACTTTGCTTGAATAACATACCAGCAGGTTCCATATGCAACAACTACATCACCACAGCTAGCTCTAGTCATGTGACATAGGGTATGTTCTCTCAACTAATGGTGAAATTAGTTGAGATGAACAAAAATACACAGGAGTTGGTGGTGGAGAATCGTGAGATGAAGTCATGATTAGATGAGAGTTTAGAACTCTCATGCAACCATTTTAGATTAGAGAACTTAAAATAGGAAGGGGAAGAAAGTTGAGTTTTCTGATCAACTTCCTTCCTAGCCAACTGCAAAGTTAAGGAACATCAGATCCTTGTCAAGCCAGCCCCACAATGTGAACAAAGTTCACATTGGAGATGACACTTTAGAGGATGGTGTGACATCATCCCAAAAGTAGTTTATCATCATTTTAAATTAGAGGACTAACACCCCCTACTTATTGAGCTCTAGTTAGTAGATGGGTCAGTTAGATAGCCCCATGACATCATGGAGGATGTGATCGTGTGTGTCGAGAGTTGATACTATCCAATAGATTTTATAGTAGCATATATGAAGGTCAAAAAGAAGCTTAGTCAAGCTCCCATTATCTTAGGGAGTCCATTCTTAGCCACTACCTGAGCCATGACTGACTAGGAGAAAGGAGAGGTAGAGCTGAAGGTTGGTGACTAGAAGATGAAGCTGAATATAACCAAATTAATGAAGGATCCTACTCATGCTTCAAAAAGATGTAGGAGTCATTCACATCTTGGAGGACTCAGAGGATTAAATTAAAGAAATAATGACACGAATTGAGAAAGTTGATCTAGAGGAGTCGAAGGAGGATTTTTTTTGTTGACTTAAGGATAGAGTTGAAGCTTCTATCATTGATGTGACTTAATCATTGCATAATAAATCATGCAAATTTAAAATTTATAAAACTAGAAAATACTAATTTTTATATTTTTAGAAATATTTAAGAAAAAATAAACTAATTATAATTAGATAAGAGGTCAAAGAAAGTCAAAGTTGTGACCTTGCAACAACAATTGCTAGAATTTTGTGTATTTGAGAAGATTATCGTGCAATGTCTATGGCTTCAAAGGCTCTCTTTAGATTAAGACAATAAGAACAATCTTTAGATATTCTTATAAATACTAAAAATCAATGAAATGGGTTATCAAATTATCTCTAGTGGTTGTCATCTGACAGAGCAAAAAAATAATAATTTTGTGAATCTCTAGTGGCTGTCACATGATGGTAATAAATTGGATGGAGGTAGGGTGTATCTTAAGGAGCTTTATTCTCAAGTTTATTTAGTAAAAGGAGGCTCTTCATCGCATCTGGTACGCTCTCAAGAGGTACCGACTCCTCTCCCAATAGATTATTGATGATCTCAATTTAGAGGTTAAATATGTCATCGTGATGTAACTAAGTTCATGCAAATAATACTTATAAAACCTCAATCTTTGATTTAGTATGAATAAAGGTTAATCCTCAAGGAGCATGAGTAATGAGAGTAATAATTTTAATTATTTTATTTCTTATAAATATATACATATACTTAAGATTGTGAAGGGCAGAATTAAATCTCAAAAAGGTGAAGACAAGATAAATAAAAAGTGTGGTGAAAGAGAGAGTAAATGATAAAACTAGTTTTGAACAAGGACCTAGATCTTTCACAAACCTCATTATGCGTCAGTCCTAGGCTGAGTACTGCTTGATCTATGATGACATTAATGTGCTTCAGGTATTTTCTTCTCCATGATGATCTTGGGCACAAGAATTTTTCTTCTTTTTCCTACCACTAGCCACTATTAGAGAGAGAGCCAAAAAACTTCCTCCAAGAGAGGGGCAAGAGGACTTAAACCTCTAGAGAATTAAGCCCCTCTAATAGACAATTATGATTAATACACAACTCTCTTGATAGATGGCTCAAATTCTTCTATGAGGGCAGTGCTCTAATCGTCCTCTTAGTCTCATCTTAAGGCGCCCTAAGATGGGTGGCCTAAATCTCATCTCTTGATAGCCCATTTACATTCAAATAGGCTAAGTCAAGATCATGTGCCACTTAGGGTTCAAATAGGATTGACTAAGATGACGACAAGTCTTCATTATCATGAGTTAATAATTAGTAAATAATATAGTTTTAGCCTTAACTCATGATAAATAGACTTATATTTGTGTTAAAGAATGATTTTTGGTTTTCAATTGATTAACGTGAATTTTTGGGTAATTATGTGATTTTATACGATTTTTACAGTCTTACCTTTGAGATAAATGAAGAACAAGAAATAAAAATAAAAAATATTACAAAATGGGGGGACCCGCCGGCCAGTCGGGCCCACAAGTGGGTCAGAAACGCAATCAGGGGAGTAGCCACGAGCAGGGGCTCAAGCGGCTTAGCTTGGCCGATAGGGGCATGTGTGTGCCACTCCCCTTCCACGTCACCGGTGGCCAGCCAGCTGTGGGGCAAGGAGTGGTTGTACACGCGAAAGAAGAGACTTTGCTTACAAAGCTAACATTACTATATATTTGCCTGAAAAATCGGCGCACAATCGATGTGTGACTAAACCCGCGTCACACCTTCCTCAGAAGAGGCGGGCGACTGGCACGGGTTTGAATCCTCCAGAGTCAAAATTCATATATTTTTATCTAATTATCGCGACTTTCCTACAGATTGCCGGTGTAGGATTAAGCAACGAGAATCGCTGGATCATCAGCGAAAATCTCATCAACGCGATTCGCAGAGCATTGCTACTAAAATTGCTGAACGATTCACGATAAAAGGATAGCAAATCTATCGAGTAAATCATCTCCGATTGATCAATGAACAAACCGTCGTCAGGAAGAGGACGATCCGCCGGGAGACCAATTGCCACCTCCTGAGAGCGTACCAGATGCGATGAAGAGCCTCCTCTTACTATGCGGACCTGAGGATGAAGCTTCCTAACACACGCCCTACTTCCATCCAGCTCCTCTCCATCGGGTGACAGCCGCCAGAGAGCCGTAAAGTTGCCATTTTTCCACTCTGCTGGGTGACAGCCGCCAGAGACGATTCGACGACCCACTTCATTGATCTCTAGACTTCATGAGAAGATCTAGAGATTGCCCATGTCGTCTTTGTCCAAGGAGAGCCTTCAAGGCCGTGGACACTACTCGACAATCCTCCTGAACGCTCAAGATTCTGGTGCATCGCCAACGCATCGTCGTCACGACGCCAGAACTCTGTTTTCTTACTTTCAATTTAATTTACGCTTCATTTAGTGATACTTTGTGTGATTTTAATATACCAAACTATACTTCGTTCAATTACGATTCTTCTGGCTTTTACAGATCTTAATTTGATTAATTAAGTCATCTATAATCGCTTATGTAAGAATCGTCAGGCAGAACTCTGTTTCTGCCTGATTCGCGTTCACCGGGTGCTGACATCATCCTGACGTCCGCACCCTTATTTCCCTTTTTTCGTGAATTTTAAATATATTTCCTTTTTATTTCCTAGTATAAAATTCATAAGAAAACCGTCTTCATTGAGAAAAATTCTGAATAATTACCAGATATTATATTACATTCCTATGATCGACTTGGAAAATTATCACTATTTTTAGAATTTTTATTTAATTATAATTGATATATTTATTTAGAAATACTTCTAAATATCTAAAAATTCGTATTTTCTAGTTTTATAAATTTTATATTTGCGTGATTTAATATATAACAACTGAGTCACGTCATGCCCTCTCTTGGGCTCAGAAACATATTAGGCTGGCCCTCTCCATAAGACTCGAGCTTTTTCTTGGGTTGAAAACTTAGGCTTCTTTCATTACTTTCAACTCATAATAATAGCTCACCTAAGTCCTTACAAGCAAATAATTATCAAGAAAATATGAAAGAATCACTACTTTACTTCATAAAAGTCAAGTGGGGTTAGTCTCATGATATCAATAAAATCAATAAAAGAATATATATTAGGACTTAAGTAATAAAATATTATAAATGTCATAATGAGTCAATAACACATGTATAATTATATTCTCTACCCACTAATTATCATCTATATATAAGATATCAACATATAGATATAACTATTAATTTATAATTATCAATCATTCTTTTCTCGATGAAGACATATGTTGATAAATCAAACATAATTTACATGATAGATTTGTGATCCTTTTATCCATAATCATTTAATAATTTTAGTAAAGATATTTTGAAAATCTTGTTGATGAGATTTTTGTCAATGATTGAGTGATTCTGACAACTTAATTATTTATTGATAATCTGTACAAAATCAATCAAGTAAAAATATGAGTTTTGACTCTGATAAGATTTAAATCTTTGTCGGTTGTTGATAAGTCTTCATTATCATGAATTAATAATTAATAAATAATTTAGTTTCTGTCTTCACTCATGATAAATAAACTTAAATTTATGTTAAATTATGAAAAGTTGTTTTTAGTTGATTAATGTGATTTTTTGGCTAATTATGTGATATTTTACAAATTTATATAATTTTAATAATCTTATTTTTGAGATAAATAAAGAAAAATAAATTAAAATAAAAAGATAGAAAAAGAGGGGATCCACCAGCCAACTGGGCCTGCAAGTGGGTCAAAAGTATAGTCAGGGCAAAGCCACGAGTAAGGGCTCGAATGGCTATAGACCGATGGGGGCATGTGTGCATCACTCTCCTTCTACGTCACTAGTGGCCAGTGAGCTGTGGGGCAAAGAGTGGCCGTACACATGCAAGAAAGGGACTCATTGATTCCAAAATCTCGCATTACTATATATGCATCTCAATATTTGGCATATAATTGATGTGGGACTAAATTTGTAGTCACACCTTCCTCAAAATATTTTTGAAGATTTTAATACCTAAAATACCCCTTATTTATAATAGTGAGATATCATGATGATGTCATTATATAAGGATATTCGAGAACTTATTCTCTCTCTCTCTCATGTAGGTAGACGACTAGTGTGGGTTTAAATCCTACTAAAACTAAAACTCATTTTTTTATCTAATTAAATTATAATTTTCTTATAGATTGTTGGTGAAAGATTAAGTTACCAAATCATTTAATCATCAATAAAAATCTTGCAGAGCATCATTACTAAAATTGCTAAATGATTCGTGATAAAATGATCATAAATTCATCAAGTAAATCATCTATGATTGATCGATGAATAAGTTTTTGTTGAGAAGAGGAAGATCTGTTGAGAGAAGAGTTGCCACCTCTTGAGAACATACTAGATCTGACGAAGAGCCTCCTCTTACTGCACGGACTTGAGGATGAAGCTCCTTAACATACATCCCACCTCCATCTAACTCCTTTTTATTGGGTGACAGCCATCAAAGAGCTACAAAGTTGTTATTTTTCCGCTTTGTTAGGTGATAGTCGTCGGAGACGTTTTGACGACTCATTTTATTGATCTCTAGATTTTACAAGAAAATATAAAGATTGCTCATGTCGTCCTTGTCTAAAGAGAGCCTTCAAGGTCATAGATATTATATGACAATCCTCCTAAATGCTCAAAATTTTGGTACATCATTGACGCATCGCCGCCATAATGTTGGAACTCTGTTTTTCTACTTTTTATTTAATTTTTACTCCATTTAGAGATAATCTGTGTGATTTTAATTTTCTAAACTACTTTTCATTCAATTATGATTTTTCAGACTTCTACAAATCTTAATTTGACTAATTAAATCATTTGTAATTCCTTATGTAAGAATCACTAAGTAAAACTCTATTTGTGCCTAATTCGTGTTCATTAGGTCTTGACATTATCTTGACGTCTCTATCCTTAGTTCTCTTTTTCACGAATTTTAAATATATTTTAATTTTATTTTTTAGTTTAAAATTTATAAAAAATCATATTCATTGAGAAAGTTTCTAAATATTACCTAATATTATATTACATTCTTGTGATTGACTTGGAAATTTTCTACTATTTTTTGAATTTTTATTAAATTACAATTGATATTTTTGTTTATAAATACTTCTAAACATCTAAAAATTAATAATTTTTAGTTTTATAATTTTTAAATTTACGTGATGTGTTATACAATTATGAAGTCACATTAGTCACCCACCAATATGAGAGAGAGTGAAATACCTATGTGAATAACTGATGACTTAGTTGTTGTATAGTAAATCACGTAAATTTAAAATTTATAAAACTAGAAAATATGAATTTTTAGATATTTAGAAGTATTTCTGAACAAATATATCAATTATAATTCAATAAAACTTCCAAAAATAGTTGTAATTTTCCAAGTCAATCACATACATGTAATATAATATCTGGTAATTATTCAGAATTTTCCTAAAAGAGTATTATTTTCTATGAAATTTTATACTAAGAAATAAAAATAAAATATATTTAAAATTCACAAATAAAGGAAATAAGGGTGTGGACATCAAGATGATGTCAGCACTCGGCGAATGCGAATTGGGCAAAAGTAGAGTTCTACTTGACGATTCTTACGTAAGCGATTACATGTGATTTAATTGATCAAATTAAGATCTATAAAAGCTAGAAGAATCGTAATTGAATGAAGTATATTTAAATCACACAAATTATCAGTAAATGAAGTGAAAAATAAGTTGAAAGAAGGAAAACAGAGTTCTAGCATCATAGCGGCGATGCGTCGGTGATGCACTAGAATCCTGAACGTTCGGGAGGATCGTCGTGTAGTGTCCATGGCCTCGAAGGCTCTTCTTGGATAAAGATGACATAGGCAATCTCTAGATCTCCTTGCGAAGTCTAGAGATCAATGAAATGGGTCATCAAATTGTCTTCGGTAGCTGTCACCTAACGGAGTTAAAAAATAGTGACTTTGTGACTCTCTAACAGTTGTCACCAGATAAAGAGCAGCTGAATGGAGGTGGGGCATGTGTTAGTGATGTGACTTAGTCATTGTATAGTAAATCACATAAATTTAAAATTTATAAAACTAGAAAATACAAATTTTTAGATATTTAGAAGTATTTCTAAACAAATATATCAATTATAATTCAAAAAAACTTCTAAAAATAATGATAATTTTCCAAGTCGATCAAAAGAATGTAATATTATATTTGATAATTATTCAGAATTATCTACAAAGAATATTATTTTTTATGAATTTTATACTAGGAAATGAAAAGAAAATCTATTTAAAATTCACAGAAAAGGGAAATAAGGGTGCGGACATTAGGATGACATCAACGTCCCAATGAATCTGAATCAGGCAGAAATAGAGTTCTGCCTGACGATTCTTACATAAACAATTACAAAAGATTTAATTGATCAAATTAAGATCTATAAAAACTGAAAGAATCATAATAAAATGAAGTATATTTTGGTAAATTTAAAATCAACAAATTATCACTAAATGAAATAGAAATAAAGTTGAAAGCAGGAAAATAGAGTTCCGGCATCATGGCGGCAATGTGTTAGCGATGCACAAGAATCCTAAGCATTCAGGAGGATTATCATATAGTGTCCACAACCTCAAAGGTTCTCCTTGGACAAAGATGACGTGGGCAATCTCTAGATCTCCTTGCGAAGTCTAGAGATCAATGAAATAGGTTGTTGAATCGTCTCCGACAATTGTCACCCGGTGGAGCGGAAAAATGACAACTTTGTAGCTCTCTAGTGGCTGTCACCTGATGAAGAAGAGCTAGATGGAGGTGGGGCGCATGTTAGGGAGCTTCATCCTCAGGTTTGCACAACAAGAGGAGACTCTTCATCGCATCCGGTACGTTCTTAGGAGGTGGCATCTCGTCTCCCAGCAGATCGTCCTCTTCCCGACGTCGACTTGTTCGTCGATCAATTGGAGATGCTTTACTCAATGGATTTGTGATCCTTTTATCGCGAATTGTCCAGCAACTTTAGTTACAATGCTCCGCGAATCATGTTGATGAGATTTTCACCGATGATCCAACGATTCTGATTGCTTAATCTTTTATCGGAGATCTGTAGGAAAGTCACGATAATTAGATAAAAAATATAAATTTTGGCTTTAGGAGGATTCAAACCTGCGCCAATTTCCTACCCATTCTGGGGAAGGTGACATGGGTTTAGTCTCAAATCGGTTGTGCACCGAAGTTTCTGGTAAATATAAAGTAACATTACATTCCTGATCAAGTCCTTTTCTTGCGCGTGTACGACCACTCCTTGCCCCACAGCCGACTAGCCACTGATGACTTGGAAGGGGAGTGGCGCACATGTGCCTCCATCGGTTCAAGCCACTCGAGCCCCTGCTCACAACTACTCCCTGACTACGCTTCCAACCCGCTTGCGGGCCTAGTTGGCTAGTAGGTCCCTCCCATTTTACTATATTTTTATTTTAATTTCTTTTCCTTCATTTATCTCAAAAGTAAGACTATAAAAATCGTATAAAATCACATAATTACCCAAAAATTCACGTTAATCAACTAAAAACCACTTTTCACACTTTAACATAAATATAAGTCTATTTATCATGAGTTAAGGCTAAAACTATATTATTTACTAATTATTATATCATGATAATGAAGACTTATCAGTAAGTTTCATGATATTCTTTTTTAGATTTAGCATAAATTCATATACTTCATATATATACCTTGACATACTTTCAGCCAAAACAAAATGAAAATTAACAAAGTTTTCCCAAAAATAATATTTCCACTTTGAAAAGAATCTTTCCTCATTTCTATCTTATTTTGTAAGGCTCTCATTTATTAATAAATACTTTCTATTAATAGACCATAAAATGTGATCAAGCCATATAATTTTCAAATTAGCTCTTACTCAATCTAGAAGTTTTTCATCTAAATTGATATCTCTAATTCTTCCACTCACTCATTTCTTAATTTCTTTTATCTGCATAATCTTCCCATACTCTATTTTATCTTCCATACATATTTGTTCAATTTGCAAGGAGTGAAATATTTCAAGCTTAGAAGTAATTCTAATGGGCTGTGGATTTTGATATTTTTAAGTTTAGATCTAATGAATTCAGTAAAATTCATATTTTCTCCTTCAAAATTATCTCTATATTTATATCCATTATTTTTCTTTCTCCCCATTAGTTGAATCAACTCTTTTTCTACCTTTTTGTTTCTCAACTCATCAAATTCTTCATCTTCTCACGAGCTATCTTTTAATTTTGGTATATGATATACATCATCATCCTCACTATCAACATCTATGGCTGCAAAATTATGATTAGATTTATTAATTTTGTCTCTTACATCTCCCAAATCAACTGATTTTTCCTCACTTGAAATATATTTTTCTTCATTTCTGTCCTTACTCCCTTCTACTAAAATTTGGATGATTCTTCCATGATCAGCTGTTGTTTCTTCATCTAAGGGCTCTTTCTCCTCATCATCCTCACTATATTCATTCATCAATTGTGAGAAATAAATTATTTTATTCAAACTTCCTATTATTATATTTTCAACTTTAATATTCTCATTTATTTCTAATGACTCATCAATTTCTTCTAATAATTTGAAATAAGGATCAAGTAAACTATTTTCACTCAATATATTCACTGTCCTAACATTTTCATTTCGTGGGTTTTTTTTTAAATTTATCTAACTAGACTCTCTTTGCTGAAATCCTATAGTTGGACAGTTTCCTAAATTTTCTTTGGGCTGACTAGGTGGCTGTCCCTCTTCTCTCCTATTCTCAAAAGCCTATAATTTTTTTTTGGTGCAACATCATTTGATTCATAGTTTGTTACATCATTTGGCTCATTTGCTGCATCATTTCCATAGCATCAGATCGGATTGAGAGGCCTGATTTTTTTAAAATATGTGTTTCTATTTTAGACAAAATTTAAAATTTGAATTGGATCTAAGTGCTTCGAGATTTTGAATATTATTTGGGCTTCTCCACGAAAAATTATTCCCCTAATTAGGATTATAAGAATTAGAAAAATATTCCCTATTTCTATTAAAATCATGGGTTACTTAGACTTGTTCTTGCCTAGGATAAAATGATTGATTGTAATATTTAAATTCAAAATTATCATTTTCACCATATTTAGAACATACAATATATGCATTCAATTGAAGGTTAGGAGGCTTTCTAATAAGTAAATCAAGTTTTTCTAATCTTTGATTAATCTGATTAACCTCTTTCTTAAATTAAAATCATCATCATGATACAATTCATAAATTTCTCTCTTCTTATCCCCATCATATAATTCAAAAGAGCCTTGATCTCTAGAATTTTCACTTAAATTTTCATAAAGACTATAAATCTAATCAAGGGTTTTCTCCATTAAAGCTCCTCCACGTATAGAATCAATCATATTTCTATGTTGTTCTAATAATCCATCATAAAAAATTCTATTGAACTACCACTTGGGTATAGCATGATGAGGATACTTTCTAAGTAAATATTTGAATTTTTCTCATGTCTCATGCAAAGTTTCTCCTGGTCTTTAAGAAAAATTCCATTTATGTTTTCTCATATTTTGAGTTTTTACTAAGGGATAAAATTTTCGAAGAAAGACCTATTATATATCTTTCTAGCTAGTTAATTCTGTAGCTAATGTAGATAGCCAATGGCTAGCTTTGTCCCTAAGTATATGAGAAAATAATTTCATCTTAATAATTTTTTATGTAACTTGAGAGAGATTAACTAAATCACATACCATATGAAATTTCTCTAAGTGCTGATGAGGTTTCTCTAAAGGCAATCCATGAAAACTAGGGAGCATTTGAAAAATTCTTAGATTTATTTCGAATTTAACAATGGGTGCTAATGGGACTCTAATATTGGATGCTCTTTGAAATGAATCAGGAATATAATGATTTTTCATGGCCATAGGATTGTTCTCAGTTTAACTGGTACTTACTTTAGAATCCATTCAAAATTAATTTTTCTTTTAGATTTTTAGTTTTGAATGAAAAAAGGATTTTCTAGCCTTGGATGTAAGGATCTTCTACCATACATAAAAAATCAATAAATTTGAGAGAAAAAGTTTTGTAATTGTTGCCATCCTTCAATATACTCCAGTCCTTGCCTTGCTTCTCCTCTTTTCAATTTTTTTTTTTAAAAAATTCGGCAAGAAGAAAATAAAACAAGAGTTAATTTTTTTTGTGTACTCTAAGAGAAAAATAAAAAAATATGAAATATTATGTAATACATCCCCAACAATGGTGCCAAAGTTTGATGTGACTTAGTCATTATATAGTAAATCACAAAATTTTAAATTTTATAAAACTAGAAAATACAAATTTTTGGATATTTAAAAATATTTCTGAACAAATATATCAATTATAATTTAATAAAACTTCTAAAAATAGCATTAATTTTCCAAGTTGATCACAGGGATGTAATATAATATTAGTTAATTAGTCAGAATTTTCCTCTAAGAATACTATTTTTTATGAATTTTATACTAAGAAATAAAAATAAAATATATTTAAAATTCACAAAAAAAGAAAATAAAGGTGCAGACATCAGGATGATGTCAGCACCCAACAAACGAGAATCAAGTAGAAATAAAGTTCTACCCAATGATTCTTACATAAGTAATTATAGATGATTTAATTGATTAAATTAAGATCTATAAAAGCAAAAAGAATCGTAATTAAATGAAGTATATCTTGGTAAATTTAAATCACACAAATTATCATTAAATGAAGTAGAAAGTAAGTTGAAAGTAAAAAAATAGGGTTCCGGCATTGCGGCGACGATGTGTTGGCTGTGCACCGAAATCCTTAACATTTAGGAGGATCGTCATGTAATGTCCACAGCCTCGAAGGCTCTCCTTGGACAAAGACGATGTGAGTAACTTCTAGATCTCCTTGCGAAGTTTATAGATCAATGAAATGAGTTGTTGAATCGTCTCTGGCGGCTATCACATAATGGAGTAGAAAAACGGCGACTTTGTGGCTCTCTAACGACTGTCCCCCAACAGAGAGGAGCTGGATAGAGGTGGGGCACATGTCAGTGAGTTTCATCCTCAGGTCTGCACAGCAAGAAGAGGCTCTTCATTGCATCTGATATACTCTTAGGAGGTGGTACTCATCTCCCGGCAGATCGTCCTCTTCTCGACGATGGCTTGTTCGTCGATCAATCAAAGATGCGTTACTAGATTGATTCGCGATCCTTTTATCATGAATCATTCAACAATCTTAGTAACAATGCTCCGCGAATTACATTGATGAGATTTTCGCCGATGATCCAACGATTCTAGTTGCTTAATCCTTCATCAGTGATCTATAGGAAAGTCACAATAATCAAATAAAAAATATGAGTTTTGGCTCTAGAAGGATTTGAACCCGTGCTAGTTGCTCGCCCTTTCTAGGCAAGGTGTGGTGAGTTTAGTCTCACATCGCTTGTGTGCCAAGTTGTCTAGCGAATATATAGTAATATTACATTTACAATCAAGTCCCTTTCTCGCACTTGTACAACTACTCCTTGCCCCACAGCCGGCTGGCCACTAGTGATGTGGAAGGGGACTGGCGCACATGTGCCCCTATCGATTCAAGCCGTTCGAGCCACTACTCACGGCTACTCCCCGACTGTGCTTCCGACCTGCTTGTAGGCTTGGCTGGCCAGCAGGTTCCCCCCATTTTGCTATTTTTATTTTAATTCCTTTTTCTTCATTTATCTCAAAAGTAAGAGTGTAAAAATCATATAAATTCATATCAAATCACAAAATTACCCAAAAATTCACTTTAATCAACTAAAAACCACTTTTCACACTTTAACATAAATATAAGTCTATTTATCATGAGTTAAGGCTAAAACTATATTATTTACTAAATATTAACTCATGATAATGAAGACTTATCAATAACCTTATAAAATGACATCATAAGGGTATCTCCTTCTTATAAATAAGGGATATTTTAGGTATTAAAATTATTAAAACCTTTTGGAGGCAATGACCTTAGGTTTAGTCCCACATCAATTATATGCCAAGTATTGAGGTTAATATATAGTAATACTAGACTTGATAATTAATGTGTCCCTTTCTTGTATGTGTATGACTGCTCTTTATCGCATGCCTGATTGGCCGCCAATGATATGGAAGGAGAGTGACACACATGTGTCTCCTACAAGTCCATCCTTAGCTGCTCAAGCCATTCTCTCACATGCATTAAGGACAATCCAAGACTTAAGTAGGGGGGAGGTTATCTCTTCCTTCATTTGTATGCATTAGAGATAATGCATCATTCAAGTAAGGGGGAGAACAAAAAAATTTAAAAATGTTATGAATATTTTAAAACTTTTTCTGCATTGATTATTTGCACAAACACATATACTTAAACGAACAAAGCCTAATGCTCCTTTAAAAGGGTAAGTCAATTAGAAAAGTTTACCTTCTCTAGATTAGGGGTGTGAATCTCATGAAAAAAAGATAGGTGAATTCTTTACCATGATCATTATTCTTTGAAGTATGAAGGAGTTTTAGGTTGTATTCATGGGTATGTGGTGTGACAATAAACAGCTAATGATAGTATATTGTGGATGAAAACAATTGAACTAGATCATCTTAGTCTAGTTATTATGTTGTGGTTGATAAGTCTTCATTATCTGTATTTACCTTATATTTATCAATATTTACTGCATAAAATTGACAGAAATAAAACATGTTTCATTTAATTCGTACGTATTCAGATCATTCATACATAAACATGCATTTTAATATTTTAAAATTTATTTTAAGATAATTAATTTTAAATAATTATGCATGAAATATTTTTTTGTGAGTTTTAGGGTTTTCTAGAATTTATTCTGGATTTTCTGAAATTTTCTAGAATTTCTCAAATTTCTAAGAGGTTTTGATATAAACGTCTAAAATAAAAGAAAATCAGAATGAGTTGGGCTGGGCCGAGCCAAGTGACCCAATGGGCCGGAATATTCAGAGGCTAAAAGTTAAACCATCAACAGGTCGACAGTGGAAGCAGAACCGACGAGTTAGCATGATACTTAGGCAGATGTGGGACACGTGGCCCACACGGATTCGACGACATTTCAATGGACATCGTGAACAGAAATTGGCACAATTTACGTCAGACCCCAGAGAGAAATGTAATTGGAGATCCGTACCTAATGGCAGAACGTAAAAGAAGAGCGGGTGATAGAGTGAGGCTGTCATTGATCTCTCTTTCTTTCGCGCCTTTTCTCGCTCCCTTTGTCTGTCTGCTCTCTCTCACTCTATCTTGCTCTCGCTTTCTTTCTGTGGATGCGTCCTCGCTCTACGAAGCACGGCGGAGTTCGCACAGCCGGCCGCCTTCTCCTCTCCTCTCCGTCGAGTTCTTCTGGATCCCTTTCTCGTGCGCGAATCCGGAGGAAGAGTGGGAGGCCGCATCCGGCGGAGGAATCCACCGCCGAAGACGCCGAGGTCACGGTCGGCGCCGCCTCACGGAGAGGTCGTACGTTCCCAGGCTTCTGCTTCCCTGAAAGGCCGCTCCGGGTATGTTCTAGTGCCGTCTTTCGACGAATTCTCGCCTTTCGTTGATTCGGGGGTTATGTTCTAGTGCCGTCTTTCGATGGGTTCGTGATTTTCTGTGTCGGGGGCATCTTCTTGTGGACTCTTTGGATGGGATCTTTATTTTCTTTGATTTGGACTTTCGGTTGCCTGCGGTGGTGGGGGTGGTGCGAGATTTCTGAAGAAAGCTCTGGCTTTCCTCCTTCCTCTTATTTATTTACCTTCTTCCGATTTGTTTTGCCGCTTCGTTGCTGATTCGATTTGATGTTTGGTCTGGGCAGGGGGATCTATCTTCTTCTTTAGACTTCCATCAGATTGCTCTCTGGGGACGGATGAGTGTTACAGTCTGGAGGAGAAAAGATTGAGCGTGTTGAATCAAGGGAAACTTACTTCCTTATGAATAATCACCCTTAAGTTTGTTGAAAAAGGCATCTTCAAGGAGTGAATTGGAGAGATCATCAACAAAAGCCATATGCTTAAAATGATTTCAGTAGTCGGTGACCATACCTTCCTATTTGATTTTTAGAAGGTACTGCCATAGTGAGCCAAAGTGATCAGAGTTGAATCAGGTTAGGAGGTGTTGCCCTAGATCATCTCAACTACAAAAAAAGGCTTATCAGTAGGTCAACCAAAACTAGTGGAGGGCAATGCCTTCCAAATGAACCCTGATAGTTTTGAGTTTCTCCATTATGTGTACTTCATCAATAGAGTAATGAACACCAAACTCGAAGGACCCAACCTTCTAAATCCTGCCCATTGAAGAGAGGCAGCAAGAGGTGGTGCCCTCCATCTCCTAGTACTAAGCTATTATATAGGTGAGATAGATTGACCAATGAAGTATAGTGTCACTCATTGAGCTTGATCTCTTCACTCTCACGACACCATTTAGCATGGTGGAGGGTCATTGATTAGTGTCCTCTATGTGGATACCCTCAATGTTGACACATGTAGTGTGTTTCGACACATACAGTAGAAAATTTATTTACTAATCATTCTTGAATGAGTTGAATCATAATATACATCATGATTATTTTCATCACAAAATAAGTTTAATTAACAAATATTCAAATTATATACATTGATGATATCCTATGTAATTCTATGGCTAACAATGACTCTAAGGAGTCATGCTCTTCAGATTTATTCTATTTTGAAGTAATCCAATGTAAATATTCACTGATTATAAGAATAGCATAATGTGTTTGAAATATGTGACGAAGTTTCATGAATATTCTAAAAAACTAAAGTCACAAATGAGATTCAAGCACAACACAAGCATGTGAAGAATATAGTGTCAATATCAATTATTTGAGATATCAAAGACATATTATGATAGACATGGGATCTGAACTCAATAAGTATGTTATGCAAAAGCGAGAAAAATGATGACTGAATTATTCAAATCAAAGCATGGACAAAATTTGACTTCCAAGCACTATAGTAACACATGAAAAATTAGTCGAGATATTTAACATAAAACATATAATCATTGAACTTAAGACTCTCCAAGTAACAATGTTATACCACTCACATGAAACGAAAGAGATTGAGAAGTCATCACCATGTAACCTACACGATGACATGTCAAAATCCTACATGAAAAAAAATGATAAAGCTGAATGACCAAACTTCTACCTAACATTAAGTGAAAAATCAATCATTCAAGTTGTATGTATCTCCATATAGAAGCTTCAAAAACCACTTGATAGAGACCTATATATTTCAAAGCAAATAAAGACTTAAGGTCAACCTCTCATATTCTTGACAATAAGATGTCATTAGAGTGTGTATACTAAATGACGTGCTCAACGACAATATCCTAACTCGACCCTAAAGACAAAAATGTCCATTCATTAATTGAGTATCTCGAGACACGATATCAAAGACTCTAAGTGAGAAGATCTTAGTAGAAGTATGATCGAAGATCAAAAGTTTAGATTCTAGATGTTAACTTGTCAATAGAAGACATTAACTAAAGATTAGTCAAATGATCTCCTCTTAACAAGACCGTAAACAAATAAGAAATGCTCATTGATAAGGGAAGACATGTCATAGAAGATATTACCTTAATAGATACTTAGAAGTAAAAAGTAATTGAAGGTCACCATAACACATGTGGAGTAATGAGAAGGTATTCAAAATAATGTAATCATTTCTATATGCTAAAGTGACATAGATCTATTGGAGTATAAGTAAAGAGCGTTGACAAGTAATGAAGTTAATATTAAATAAAAAAATATTCATCCATATCACTCATAAAAGTAAGAGAATCAATCCTACTCAATTCTCTATAAAACGTAACTATACACTTCAAAGACAGAATTAAAGTATCATCATTATCAATCATATGTAATAATGTAAAAAGTAATCAACTATATTAAAGACTATGTTTCTATGTCAAATCTTAAGAAAACCTAGGTGGTAAATGAAGAAAAGGTAAAGATAAGTGACGTGACTTAGTCCTAAATTTTAAATTTATAAAACTAGAAAATATAATTTTTTAAATATTTAGAAGTATTTCTGAATAAATAAATCAATTATAATTCAATAAAACTTTCAAAAAATAGTGGTAATTTTCCAAGTCGATCATAGATATGTAATATAAAATCGGGTAATTTAGAATTGTCCTCAAATAATACTATTTTCTATAAATTTTATACTAGGAAATAAAAATAAAATATATTTAAAATTTATGAAAAAGCGAAATAAGGATGTAGACGTCAGCACCCGGTAAGCACAAATCAAGCAAAAATAGAGTTTCATCTGACAATTCTTATGTAAGCGATTATAGACGATTTAATTGATCAAATTCATATCTGTAAAAGTCGGAAGAATCGTAATGAAAAATAAAATATATCTTGGTAAATTTAAATCACATAAATTATCACTGAATGAAGCAAAAATTAAGTTGAAAGTAGGAAAATAGAGTTCCAATGTCGCTGCGGCAATACGTTGGTGATGCACTAGAATTTTAAGTGTTTAGAGGACCGTCGTGTAGTGTCCATAGCCTCGAAGGTTCTCCTTGGATAAGGACAACATAGGTAATCTCTAGATCTCCTTGCAAAGTCTAGAGATCAATAAAATGAGTCGTCGAATTGTCTCCGACTGCTATCATACAGCGGAGTGGAAAAATAGCGACTTTACGACTCTCTAATGGTTGTCACCCGACGAAGAGGAGTTGGATGGAGGTGGGACACACGTCAAGGAGCTTCATCCTCAGGTCCGTGCAGCAAGAAGAGGCTCTTCATCGCATCCGGTATGCTCTCAAGAGGTGGCGACTCATCTCCTAGTAGATCATCCTCTTCCCAATGATAGCTTATTCGTTGATTAATCAAAGATGCTTTACTTAATAGATTTGCAATCCTTTTATTATGAATCGTTCAATAATTTTAGTAACAATGCTCCACAAATTACATTGACGAGATTTTCGTTGATGATCTAGTAATTCTAGTGACTTAATCCTTCATCGGCGATCTATAGAAAAGTCACGATAATCAAATAAAAAATATGAATTTTGGCTCTAGGAGGATTTAAACCCACACCATTTGCCTTGTCTTTTCTAAAGAAGGCGTGATGTGAGTTTAGTCTCACATCGTTTGTTCACCAAAGTTTCGAGCAAATATATAGTAATATTACATTTGCAATGAAATCCCTTTCTCGTGCATGCATGACCACTCTTTGCCCTTGATAAGTCTTCATTATCATGAGTTAATAATTAGTAAATAATATAGTTTTAGCCTTAACTCATGATAAATAGACTTATATTTGTGTTAAAGAATGATTTTTGGTTTTCAATTGATTAACGTGAATTTTTGGGTAATTATGTGATTTTATACGATTTTTACAGTCTTACTTTTGAGATAAATGAAGAACAAGAAATAAAAATAAAAATATTGCAAAAATGGGGGGACCCGCTGGCCAGCCGTGCCCGCAAGCGGGTCGGAAGCGCAGTCGGGGAGTAAGTCGCGAGCAGGGGCTCGAGCAGCTTGGCTTGGGGACCGACTGGCACGCGTACGCCACTCCCCTTCCACGTCACCGATGGCCAGCCGGTTGTGGGGCAAGGAGTGGTCATACACGCGAGAGAAGGGACTTTCGTCACAAAGCTAACATTACTATATATTCGCCCGAAAAATCGGCGTACAACCGATGTGGGACTAAACCCTCGTCACACCTTCCTCAGAAGAGGCGGGCGACTGGCGCGGGTTCGAATCCTCTCAGAGTCAAAATTCATATATTTTTATCTGATTATCGCGACTTTCCTGCAGATCGCCGATGAAGGATTAAGCAACGAGAATCGCTGGATCATCGGCAAAAATCTCGTCAACGCGATTCGCAGAGCATTGCTACTAAAATTGCTGAACGATTCGCAATAAAAGGATAGCGAATCTATCGAGTAAATCATCTCCGATTGATCGACGAACAAGCCGTCGTCGGGAAGAGGACGATCCGCCGAGAGACCAGTCGCCACCTCCTGAGAGCGTACCAGATGCAATGAAGAGCCTCCTCTTGCTGCGCGGACCTGAGGATGAAGCTCCCTAACATGCGCCCCACCTCCATCCAGCTCCTCTCCGTCAGGTGACAGCCGTCGGAGAGCCGCAAAGTTGCCGTTTTTCCGCTCCGCCGGGTGACAGCCGCCGGAGACGATTCGACAACCCACTTCATTGATCTCTAGACTTCGCGAGAAGATCTAGAGATTGCCCACGTCGTCTTTGTCCAAGGAGAGCCTTCAAGGCCGTGGACACTGCATGACGATCCTCCCGAATGCTCAAGATTCTGGTGCATCGCCGATGCATCGCCGTCGTGACGCCATAACTCTGTTTTCCTGCTTTCAATTTAATTTACGCTTTATTTAGTGATACTTTGTGTGATTTTAATTTACCAAACTATACTTCGTTAATTACGATTCTTTTGACTTTTACAGATCTTAATTTGATTAATTAAGTCATCTATAATCGCTTACGTAAGAATCGCCGGGCGGAACTCTGTTTCCGCCTGATTCGCGTTCGCCGGGCGCTGACGTCATCCTGACGCCCGCACCCTTATTTCCTTTTTTTCGTGAATTTTAAATATATTTCCTTTTTATTTCCTAATATAAAATTCGTAAGAAAATCGTATTCATTGAGAAAAATTCTGAATAATTACCAGATATTATATTACATCCCTATGATCGACCTGGAAAATTATCGCTATTTTTGGAATTTTTATTGAATTATAATTGATATATTTATTTTGAAATACTTCTAAATATCTGAAAATTCGTATTTTCTAGTTTTATAAATTTTATATTTGCGTGATTTAACATACAACAACTAAGTCACGTCAGCCCCACAACTGGCTAGCCACCAATGACGTGGAACGAGAGTGGTGCACACATGCCTCTATTAGTCTTAGCTTGAGCCCTTGCTCATGGCTCCTCCCCAACTACACTTTCAACTTGCATGCGGGCCTGGCTGACTAGTGGGTCCCGTCATATTTTTGCTATATTTTTATTTTTATTTTTTTCTTTATTTATCTCAAAAGTAAGGCTGTAAAAATCATATAAATTTATATAAAATTATATAATTACCCAAAAATTCACATTAATCAATTGAAAACTACTTTTCACACTTTAACACAATATAAGTCTATTTATCATGAGTTAAGGCTAAAATTATATTATTTACTAATTATTAACTCATGATAATGAAGACTTATCAATAAGGCATAAGGTGTTGAGAGCCAAAAATCTACCGACAAAGGTTGTTGTTCTCTTATGAGAAATGTACTTAAACTTAAACACATGGTGCTATGAGTTAGGACATATCCTTGAGGGTTGAGATCTCTACAAAAATTGAACTATTATGTCGGGAGAGTTGAGCCGTTGAAGTAAATTATATTTTCATTGAAAATAGTAGAAATTTGTGAGGAAGATCCTCTAGTATTAAATGTAGCCCATAGAAGAGCGAACCAATATAAAATATTAACGTCCATTATCACTAAAAGTGAGGGAGAGAAGTCCAAAGGCCATTTGATGTAATTATATATGCTTATTGAAGGTCACTTGAGGTTATCAAACATTAGAATAGTTTGAATTGAGCTAATGGTTTCTTTATCACGTGTCTTCATGTGAGCATGGCCTTCCTTGTTGTTGTCTTTGATTGTGTATTGGATGGTCCTAATGTTTTGCTATATATTAACTAGTACATTTTCCAAGTCATCTGTGTGGCTGCTATGGTGACAAAACTCGCCCTTTTTGTTGGTGGCCTTTAAACAATAATCTTTGTTGGTGGTCTACCAATAATCAAAGAGGAGGTGTTAAAGCTAGATTTATGTGTTTTAATTAGTTTTATTAATTGATTTTATTTTTTTAATTATAGAATAAAGATAAGATATATTGTTAATTTTAAAAGTCTGAAGTTAGAATACTTAGTGACGTGACTTAGTCGTTGTATATTAAATCACGTAAATCTAAAATTTATAAAACTAGAAAATATGAATTTTCAGATATTTAGAAATATTTATGAACAAATGTATCAAGTATAATTCAATAAAACTTTTAAAAATAGTGGTAATCTAAGTCGATCACAGGGATGTAATATAATATCTGGTAATTATTTAGAATTTTTTTCTAAGAATATTATTTTCTATGAATTTTATACTATAAAATGAAAGAAAATATATTTAAAATTCACAAAAAAAGGAAATAAGGGTGCCAACATCAAGATGATGTCAGTGCCTGGCAAACACAAATCGGGTGGAAATAGAGTTCCGCCCAACAATTCTTACGTAAGTGATTATAGATGATTTAATTGATCAAATTAAGATTTGTAAAAGTTGAAAGAATCGTAATGAAATGAAGTTATCTTGGTAAATTTAAAATCAATAATATCACTAAATGAAATAAAAATTAAGTTGAAAGTAGAAAAATAGAGTTTTGGCATCGTGCTAGTGATGCGTTGATGATACATCAGCGATGCACCGAAATCTTAGGCATTCGGGAGGATCGTTGTGTAGTGTCCACAGCCTCCAAGGCTCTCCTTAGATAGGGACGACGTGGGTAATCTTTAGATCTCCTTGCGAAGTCTAGAGATTAATAAAATGGGTCATCAAATCATCTCCAGCAGCTATCACCTAGTAGAGTAAAAAAATGGCGACTTTGCGGCTCTCTAGCGGCTGTCACCTCATGGAGAGGAGCTAGATGAAGGTGGAGTGCGTGTCAAGGAGCTTCATCCTCAGGTCCGCATAGCAAGATGAGGCTCTTCATCACATCTAGTACGCTCTTAGGAGGTGGCGACTTGTCTCCCAACAGATCGTCCTCTTCCCGATGACGGCTTGTTCGTTGATCAATCGGAGATGAGTTACTCGATGAATTCGTGATCCTTTTATTGCGAATCATTCAGCAATTTTAGTAATAATGCTCTGCGAATCGCGTTGATGAGATTTTTCGTCAATAATCTAGCAATTCTAGTTGTTTAATCCTTCACTGGCGATCTACAGGAAAGTCGCGATAATCAAATAAATAAAATATAAATTTTGGCTCTGGGAGGATTCGAACTTGTGCCGATTGCCCCCCCGCCTCACCCCCCCCCCCCCACCCTTTCTAGGGAGGTGTGATGTAGGTTAAAAAAGTCCCACATCAATTGTGTGACAAAATTTCTAGTGAATATATAGTAATACTACATTTCCAATCAAGTCCCTTTCTCGCGCATGTATGACCACTCCTTACCCTATAGCCGGTTGGCCACTAGTGACGTGGAAGAGGGGTGGTGCACATGTGCCCAATTGGTCTAAGCCACTCGAGCCCTTGCTCACGACTACTCCCTAACTGAGCTTCTGACCCACTTGCAGGCTTGGTTGGCTGGGGGGTTCCCCCATTTTGTCTTATTTTTATTTTAATTTCTTTTTCTTCATTTATCTCAAAAGTAAGACAATAAAAATCATATAAAATCATATAAAATCACATAATTACCCAAAAATTCACATTAATCAACTAAAAATCACTTTTCACACTATAACATAAATATAAGTCTATTTATCATGAGTTAAGTCTAAAACTATATTATTTACTAATTATTAATTCATGATAATTAAGACTTATCACTTAGCATAATTTTTTATTATTAAAATAAGAAAATAATAAAATTCTTCCACCTACTAGCAAGTTGTCACTCGACAGCTGCCCCAGAGGGGGGACAACAATCGAGTGGGTAGACTCAGACTGGAGGAGCCACGAGCTAGGCTCAAGTGGTGAAGGCCTCCCTCCACACACGTGTGCATCACTCCCCTTCCACATCTCGGTGGCCAACCCAAACCAAGGGAGCCACAAGCTGGGCTCAAGCGATGAAGGCCTCACTCTGTGCACATGTGCATCACTCCCCTTCCACATCCCGATGGTCAACTGGTCGTGGGGCAAGGAGCACCCATACACACATACGTGCGCGAGGGTAGCCCATCTTATTGCCTTCTCCTAAGATGGTCTTGGGTATTATTTTATTTTGAGAGAAGAGATCTCTATTGATAGATGGTAGCTTTAGTTTATATTTGGTATATGTTTTGAAATATTTCTGATGTGGGACTAAATGTTTTCTAATCCAATGGTATGCAGAGAGCCACATCATCCGATTAGCTTGATCCTACTACTAGCAAACCACCATGATACTAGATGTGTAAAGTAATCCATGGCAGTTTGCGAATTCGATGCTGCTTAGCATGCACGTGGCCTTAAAGGCTGATCTGACGGCTATAGAGGTGCCACGATATCAGAACTTAAGTTTTTGATCAACAGTGGTTCATGGCAAGTTGATCCTACATTGCTCAGAGTGCCACATGACCAAGTTCATCTGATCTAGTGGCTTGTGAAGTGCCACAATACTAGCAACTTAAATTCTCACACATATCACCATAAGATATATAAAGATAATAATCAATTATTGTCTAGTAAAAAAGATATTATTGATTATTTTTAAAATCCTGACAGTAGTTGCGAATATGACAATTCATTCTTTCCTTCTTTTTCACGATCGACGTCTTCAGCAATCAGCAAGCTTCTTCCTTCCTTCCTTCCCTAACTATACTCAAGGCCTCCAATGAGTGGTTAGCTCTTTTCTTCTCTCTTCATATGACGGTGACAGCATGGTTGACATGACTTAGTCATTGTATAGTAAATCACGTAAATTTTAAATTTATAAAACTAGAAAATATGAATTTTTAGGTATTTAAAAGTATTTTTGAACAAATATATCAACTATAATTTAATAAAACTTCCAAAAATAGTGGTAATTTTTTAAGTCAATCACAAGGATGTGATGTAATATAATATCAGGTAATTATTTAAAATTTTCCTCAAAATATTACTATTTTTTATGAATTTTACACAAAGAAATAAAAATAAAATATATTTAAAATTTACAAAAAAGGAAAATAAGGGTGTGGAAGTCAAGATGATGTCAGCACTCGGTGTACGTGAATTGAGAGGAAATAGAGTTCTGCTCGGTGATTCTTACAAAAGCAATGATAGATGATTTAATTGATCAAATTTATATATATAAAAGTGAAAAGAATCATAACTAAATGAAGCATAACTTGGTAAATTTAAATCACATAAATTATCACTAAATGAAGTGAAAATTAAGTTGAAAGTAGGAAAATAGAATTCTGGCGTTGTGGCAACGATGCGTCGGCAATGTACCAAAATCTTGAATGTTTAGGAGGATTGTTGTGTAGTGTCCACAGCCTTGAAAGCTCTCCTTGGACAAAGATGACGTGGCCAATTTCTAGATCTCTTAGCAAAGTCTAGAGATCAATGAAATGGGTTGTCGAATCATCTATGACAGTTGTCACCCGGCAAAGTGGAAAGACGGTGACTTTGCAACTCTCTAGCGACTGTCACCTAAAGAAGAGGAGTTGAATAGAGATGGGACACGTGTTAGAGACCTTCATCTTCAGCTCTGCATAGTAAGAGGAGGTTCTTCATTGCATCCAATACACTCTCAAGAGGTGGCGACTCATCTCCTAGCTGATCGTCCTCTTCCCAATGACAACTTGTTTGTCGATCAATCGAAGATGATTTACTCGATGTATTCGTAATCCTTTTTTCGTGAATCATTCAACAATTTTAGTAACAATGCTCCACGAATCTCGTTGACGAGATTTTTGCTAATGATCTAGTAATTCTTGCAGCTTAATCTTTCACCGACGATTAAGAAAGTCATGATAATTAGATAAAAATATGAGTTTAGGCTCTAGGAGGATTCAAACCCACATTGGTTGCCCACTTGGATGAGAGAGATTGAAATAAGTACTCTAATACCTTTATCAAATGACGTCATCATAGTATATCTATGTTCTAAATAAGGAATATTGTAGGTATTAAAATCATCGAAGCCTTTTAGGAAAGGTGTGATGTGGGTTTAATCCCACATCGCTTGTGCACCAAAATTTTGGGTAAATATATAATAATATTACATTTGTAATCAAATCCCTTTCTCGAACATGCATGACCACTCCTTGCCCCACAACCGGCTGGCCACCAATGACGTGGAAGCGGAGTGGCATACACATGCCTCTATCGGTCTTAGCTGCTCGAGGCCTTGCTCATGGCTTCTCCCTAACTATGCTTCCAACTCGCATGTAGGCCCGATTGGCCGACGGGTCCCCACATTTTGTTATATTTTTATTTTTATTTCTTTTTCTTCATTTATCTAAAAAGTAAGACTATAAAAGTCATATAAATTTGTAGAAAATCACATAATTAGTAAACAATTCACGTTAATCAACTGAAAACTAATTTTCACACTTTAACATAAATATAAGTCTATTTATCATGAGTTAAGGCTAAAACTATATTATTTACTAATTATTAACTCATGATAATGAAGACTTATCACTGGTCAATCCCTCTTTTGGCACATCTCTCCAACAAACAACGCAGCGCTTCTAGATGATACTTCTATGACTTTTGGCATGGTGCGGCATGTTCAAATGAAACTAAGCCACCACACCAATGTCTCTAGTTGCCCAAGAGGCAGACTAAACTTGGGCAATGATTTATTTCCTATTTTTAGCATTTATATACCCTCTTCTATCATTTATTTATATTTTACGACAAGTTCTTTCTATTTCATACACGTTTCAATTGAAATGAGTAGAACTAATTTAAAACTTGATGAATGATCTTTGTTCTTCTTCTGAATCCTCCAAAATTCGTTTGAGATCAAGCTAAGATCATTTCTAACTTATTTTCTATTGATTTTCGTAGTCAAATCTCAACATATTCATATTTCCAGCGTTCTGTGAATAACGAGTATTTTTTTATTTTTGAATGCAAAATCATCGAGATTAAAGACTGATTAATAACCTTCAATGGTTAAAACAAGTTGAAGACATTTATGGCTGACCCTATGTCATGTGTGTGAATCCTCGAGTACACATTCATCTGAGAAAATGGGTTGAACGTATTTCTCTCTCTCTTCATTTTTCATCTTATTTCTCTCTCTCCCTCTCTCATAAGACCTCTCTTCTCTCTCTGTCTCTCGTGAGATCTCTCCCTTTCTCTCCCCCTCTCTTGATCGATCTTCTTCTATTTCTCTCCCTTTTGTGGGAGATCTCATCCCTTCTCTCTCTCGTGAGAGCTTTCTCTCCTCCTCTCTATTTCTCTTCCTTTCACCAAAGATCTCATCCCTTCTCTCTCTTGTGAGAGCTCTCTCTCCTCCTCTCTCTCTTTCTCTCCCTTTCACAAGAGATCTCATCCCTTATCTCTCTCATGAGAGCTCTCTCTTCTTTCTCTCTTCTTTCTCTCTTTTCCTCCTTTTTCTCCGCTTCTCTTCCTTTATTCTTCTCACCTCACCTTTCTATTTTATTATTTCTATTAACTATTAATAAAATATTTAAAATCACTTTATATATAAATTAAATTTGTTTTCACAACAGATTAATCAATTTCCCTATGTTCGGCTTGAGACTTACTTCTATACTAGTATTTTATTAAGTCTTAGTTATAAATATTCTTAGATAGTGTACATTTAAACGCAACAGCAAGTGCACATTAGGAGGCAATTGAGACATTTTGTAACTATAAAGGGATTGAGATGTCCTCTCAGTCATTTGATCCACATGAGGAGGGATTGTTGTGTTAGCTTGATGTAGTAGTACTAGTAGCAACACTATAACCCAAAACCTGTGGACAATCTCTTCCCAAAGGAAAGGATAATTTCTACTAAATATCATCAATAGACGAGGAATTGAATATAAGGATGAGAGAGAAAGAGAGGAGTTAGAGGACTCAAGGGAGATGCTAAAATATCATGAGGATAAGAAGGATAACAAACCTTAGAGTGGGTCAAAATCTAAGATACAAACCTTAGAACATATCAAACTCTAAGACTCAATCCTCACTTCAAAATTGGACCATTATGAGTCTTTTGAAAGTGGTTTGCCTTTTGTTCTGCTCTTTCATCTTCTAAAATCATCTCTGCTTCTTATCTATTCATCTCTAGGGGCAGCCAAAGTGGGTGATGGTCAACTTTGTCACCTACAGGGTGTGGATGATGAGGTGATGTCCTCATCAAGTTTTCTCCTATCATATTGAGGCTCAAAGGGAGTCCATTTTCTTATTCTCAAAGGGTCATGAGGGTAGGTCTCCTCATCCATCTATAAATCATCCCAAAGTTGCAATGCTAATAGCATTTTCAATCATATCTCTCAAGTTCTTATGATGAAGCACAAGTTCAGTCCTTTTTAAAGCCATACACTATGTACAAATGTATTGATTCCTACTTGTGACTTAATTAAGAACTTTATGTTGAAGCTGGTGTCAAAATAATATTTTGGCAACAATGTGAAATTGATAGCACCTTCCTATGCCCCAATCTTCAATATAGTCTTACACACAGCCTAACATTGAGTTGATGCTCTTGATTTGATTGTTTCCTTGTGACAACATTAGGCTGAATAAAGAAACCTCCTTGTTTGAGAGAAAGTTGTGGTTGGCCCTATTGTCAATCATTGCAATGGTAATCTGCCCATTGATATTGGCCCCAAGTCGTATGTTGTCACTATGTCTTGGGCCTCCATTACATTGATGGCCCATGTAGGTGAAACACTTGTTATTTGTTCATCCATGTTGTATTGCATTAGTCTTGAGTCTCTCTTGGTCATTGTTAGTGTCCAGCCCATAATTGTCATCATATTGTTTCCTGTGGTGACCATCTCTCCAATTTATCGCCTTCTATGTGTCCTAATATTTGTTCTCAATTTCATTAAATCATTACATTGAGTATTCAATAGTCAATAAAATCATCTATTAGCACCATCATCTTATGTATGTTCCTTTTTCCAAGTGACATAAAATTGACATAAAATTGAAGCATTTTTTTCTATTAGATATTTTTTTGTTGAGTAAAAAATTAAATTTCTTCACATACTCCTACACCTAACTTGAGTGCTTCAAATATCAAAATGTGTCATATGCCTTCTAGACAAGTCATAGGAATTACTTTTGTTCCCAAGTGAATGCCTCCTAGATGTCGATGAGGTTTCTTATTTGGTCATTTATGTATATATACCATCAAAGTTTGGTGTTGCTCATTAAGTAAATGATTGTTGACTTTCTCCACTTCATCAATGGGGACTACTCAAAAGTAATTTCACACTCCATTGTTGGCATTTATAAGTTTCCTCAATGTCACATAACCTCACACTCAATGAAGACCTTATAGAAGCATATAAGAAAACAAGAAGACATTTTACCTCACAAGTTAGTATAGGAGAGTGATGACCCAAGTATCTACGCTTACTACCTTAGGCATTGCCAATGGTTACTCTATTTATCGGGGGGAGATCCAAGTAGGTGAGACACTTATATTATACACACATGAATTACATGCATCTATTATACACAACTCTCCATATGTTGAGCACTCAGTCATGTGTTTACACTATTACATGACATCTCATGTCATCCTGCACCCTTCATGCACACATGAACTATCTTACACCATGCTATGTACCCCACACACTATTGTGCATTATGGTGTGTCCTATGTCATTAGTGTTGTGCTATCTTGTGTCATACACACTAATGTGTACTTGTCATGTGTTTAAATGCTCATTATCTAATAATATTTAAAATTAAGACTGAATAAAATATTAGTATAGAAGTAAGTCTCATGTCAAACATAAGGCGATTGATTAATTTGTTGTGAAAATAAATTTAGTTTATATATAAAGTGATATTAATATTTTATTATTATTTAATAGAAATAATAAAATAAAAGAGTGAGGTGAGAAGGATAAAGGAAAGGAAGCAAAAAGAGGGAGGAAAAGAGAAAGAGAAGAGAGAGCTCTCACAAATGATGAGAGAAGAGATCTCTCGTGAAAAAGAGAGAAAGAGAGAGGACATCTCATGTGAGATGGAGATAGAAAAGTTTCACAAGAGAGAGAAGAGAGAGAGGGAGAGAAAGAATGAGATTGATCGAGAGAAAGGGAGAGAATCTCATGAGAGGGAGAGAGAAGAAGAGATTTCATGAGAGAGGGATAGAAAGAAATAAAATGATAATAAAAAAATAGAGAAATACTATCAACCCATTTTCATAGTGACCATTATTCTCCAATAAATGTATGCTCGAGAATTGACATGCATGACATGAGGTCAGCCATGAATGTCTTCTTTAATTTATTTTAATTGTTGAATGCTCATTAATCAACTTTTAATCTCAATTATTTTATTTTTGAAAATAGAAAAATACTTGTTATTCTTGAAATATCAAGAATCTAAATACATCAAAATTCAACTATGAAAATTAATATAAAATAAGTTAAAAATGATCTTTGCGTTGATCTTAGACGAGTTTCGAAGGATTCAAAAGAGCAAAGATCATTTATCAAGTTTTAAATTATTTCTACTCATTTCAATTGAAATATGCATGAAACAAAAATAATTTATTGTAAAATATAAATAAATGACAAAAGAAGATAAATAAAAAATGTTGAAAGTAGGAAATAAATCATTGCCCAAGTTTAGCCTGGCTCTTGAACAACTAAAGACATCGGTGTGATGGTTTGATTTCGTTTGAATGTGCCACATCACATTGGAAGTCATAGAAGTAAGTGTTGCATCGCTTGTCAAAGAGATTCGCTAAAAAGAAGGGCTGACTACATTGTCACCATGATCTAAAGTGAGAAGGAAAGAACTTACCACTTAGTAGAGACCTTGAGTGTAGTCAGGGGAAGAAGGAATGAGCTCACTGGTTGCTAGAGACACAGATCATGCAAAAGCGAAGAAGAACAGATTGTTGTATTTGCGACTACCGTTGAAATTTTAAAAATAATTGATAATATCTATTTTATCAGACAATAATAGATTATTGTCTTTATATCTCTGATGGTGATATGTGCAAGAACTTAAGTTCCTAGTATTGTGACACGTCATAAGCCACTAGATCATATGTATTTGGTCACGTGGCACGTTGAGCGATGCAAGATCAACTCACCACAAACTACTGTCGATCAAGAACCTTAGTACTGGGACACCTCCTTAGTTGTCGGATCATCATTTAAGGCTATGTACGTGCTCAGCAATGTCAAATTCACAAACCGCCGATTGATTACTTAACGCTTCTAAGATCATGGCAGTTCACCGGCTGCAAGATCTAACTTATTTGATAATGTGCCTCATGGAACATTGTTGGATCATACCACCCTCTAGATGGCTATCATAAAACACACGAGAACATTTAGTCTCACATCAAAAAGTTAGGTTCTCTCAATAGAGATCCCTTCTCTCAAAATAAAATAATGTCTAAGATCATATTGGGAGAAGGTAAAAAGTGGTATGCCCTGGTGAGGACACATGTATGACACTTCTTGCTCCACAACTAGTTGGCCACCAGAACGTGGTAGGAGAAAGTGATGCACACGTGTATGAAGCAAGCCCTCTAGCGCTCAAGCCTAGCTCGTGGTTGGTCTCCAAGTCTAGGTCTACCCACTCAACTACAACAACCCCTCTAGGTCAGCAGCCAAATGCCGATTTACTAGTGGGTGGTGATATTTTTATATTTTATTCTTTTATTTTTCTAGATAATAAAAAATTATGCTAACTATTTTTAACTTCAGACTTCTAAAATTAACAATATATTCCTATATTTATTCTAAAAGTTAACAAAATAATATAATATAATATAATTAATTAAAACACAAAAATATAATTTTAATAAATACCCCCAATTTTGGATTTTATTAGTCCTTAGTAGTAGCCAAAGACTTACAAACTTAAAGTTACTTATTAATTCTTTTACATGAATCATTTAATTTCTCATTTTTTCACTAGAGATGGTATTCAAATAAATATTCAGATATTTATGTGCATATTCCCCCTATGTGCATGACGTGCAATGTCATCCCACACTAGTTGCATGTATGTTGTGCATTCTACACAAACCATCACCCTAACATGCATCAGGAGCAAAGTTGTGATTGAAATCAAGATCCTCCATGTTGAGGGTGTGACATCCATATCCTATAAGAAAACTAAATCATATTAGCTATAGTCCTATAGGACATAGAAACCAAAATTACAATATGCCAACCCAATCAAAACCAAAAGTTGTGTTGGCATTAACTATTTTCAAAATATTTTCTTTAAACTCATGATTTTCCTCATCCTCTAAAATAATAACCGAGAATTGAGCCTTTCAAAAATATTAAGATACATCATCTCCATGAGTTGGGCTTTTTATCTTGTTGTCAATAAATAGGGATTATGAATATATATCCTATTTTGTTTAGAGAGATCATTAGGAGCCAACACGGAGAGGAAATCGTAGGCATCCCATTAATACATGTGAGACAAAGGGTGACATTTTCAATATATTTTTCCATTAATTTTACATAAATTTCATTCATGGATCATCTTTATTATTATTATTATTGGTCAAGAACTAGATTACAAGAGAGAGAGACTGAGTGTATGGTCAAAATTCCATTTCAAGTGTTGATTTTGTTGAAGAGTCTCCACCGACTATTCTTTCATCAAAAATATTTATCCACTCATGTCATTTTAATAAAGAAATACTGCAGAGGGATGTTTGACCGCGTTTTTAGAAAAAATTGCACCTTTAAGACCTGGGAGAGAAGAGGCTGAAGAATCCCCGTCTGAAAGTTTGGTCCGACGAGCTCAGAAACGAAGGCAAGATGGAGTGTTAACAAGGATACAGCCGTTCTATAAGGCCGCCAATTGAGACATTCACTAAACGATTGAAATACTTTGATGACTAAAAAATTAATTCAATTCCTCTAGGTAACGGTAAGTCTGAAAAGCCTATTGAGCCCAAAAAGTATCCTTTATTCTCGCAGCATGCCCACCACCCATATGTAGACGGTATTTCGTTATCCATATCCCCACCGTATTATCGTTTGGGAGGAACAGGGAGGAGGTTGTCTTCTCACTGGGGAGGCTATGGCGGCGATTGGTGCGGCGCTGCCGTCGAGCTCAGTCCTCTGCGGGAATCTGAGAAAGCAAAGGCGATTCCAGCTGCTTCTGGCCGCCGATCGAGGGCCGCCGTCTCGTCACTGGCTGCTACGACCACCGCGGATCACCATTGGCGACGCAGCAGCTCTTCCCCTTGCCTCCATCTCTCCGGCCTCCGGCGGGAATCTATCAGTTCTCATCCCCATCAGGTTTGAACAACTCTCCGCCCTTACCTATACTTGCGGCGATTATTCGATGAGAAATACAGCGAGGGGAGGGGGGAGGAGAGAGAGAGAGAGAGAGAGAGAGAGAGAGAGAGAGAGAGAGAGAGAGAGAGAGAGAGAGAGGGAGGGAGGGAGGGAGGGAGAGTCTTAACTGGTTCGAGGGTATTCATTTGTGCGGATCTGTGCAGCTAAGTCTGCGAGGAATGTGAAGAACAAAGTTCGATGGATTGATTGGGAAATACGGAGAGACAGACGAGTGGAGAGAGAGAGAGATCCTTGAGCTGATTGCTGGCGTTTTTTGTTTACAGCATTGTGCTGCTTGTCTTCTACTGGGTGGCCAATTTCGTTGTGCCCGACATGGTGGCCAGGGATCTACAGCAGCAGGATGAGCTCTCGAGAGACCAGGTGCCAGAAGAGACGAATGACGAGGCAGATGAGAAGCTCTCCGTCACAACCCCTAACTTCCCTGCTCGATCAACTTTGCCCAGAGTTATCAAAAGATCCAGACGATGACATGTCACCCATAATACATGTATATTATACGCTGCGAAAGAGGGGGGAGGGAGAGATTCAACTGCAACTTCATACGAAAAATTTTATGTAAAGATTAAGCTTTTATTTCCATTTAGGGGCTATTATGGGTGGTGCCACCGGTTCTTAGATACGGGCTGAAAATCCTTGAAATAATTATATCAATCATTATTTCCAAGAAAATCGGATTGAGAAAGAAAACATTCTCATTTAGTTTCGGCAAATGAGCACCCAAACTTCACAGTTAACCATGCCACAGCGTTGCCAAAGAAGTTCGTGAGATATTTAGAGCGCAGGATTATATATCCTCAGGTGACTGGCGAAACACAGAACCACAGAATTGGCAGAGAAGCCTGCGTGTGGAAGGGATCGGAAGCTCCCATGGAGCTAAGAAGAGAAGGAAGATTTTATTTAGGTCACTGCAATGGCTTCTGGGAAGTCTTTGCATTACTTTTGTCGTGACAAAGAAGATTGAGAGAGAGAGAGAAATAGCCCGAGTGGACAAGGGCCCCTTACAAGGTTGTGGGCTTTCGGGCCCGGCTGAGAGCGGGCCGTAGTGGGTATTATTTAGCCCATTGCTTAGCTTAGAGCAGGATTATCATCATAATAAGGTCCATCACACTTAGGCAGCCCGTGTAAAAATAGAAGGGGGGAATGGGTAGATATAAAAGGGAATGATAAATATGCAATTTAGCGGCAGCTGGAAGCTGCAGTGGCAATGGCGATGGCGGAGGAGGCCTCGTCACCCCTTCGTGACTGACCGAGCTCCTCCCTCTGCGGCGGCGCGGTGGCGGTGGGATTTAGAGGGGGCGGGTGCGGCGGCCGGCGGCGCGGCCGCAGAGGAGGGCGTTCTTGGGGATGGGGTACTCGTCCCTCCAGGAGTTGACCGGGGAGTACACGCGGAGGTAGAACTGCTGGCCCAGGTACTGCCGGGCCCAGTTCTCAGACCTAACGTTCCACATCCCCACGTTGTCCAGGGCCACGTAGATGGCACTCCAGGACCTGGGGTACACCTGCGAGCGGATAACAATTAGGGTCAAGAGGGTTTAAGGGGTTTAAGAAGGTTTAGGGTTCTCGCTGGCCGGGGAGTAAGTACCTGGACGGTGCTCCGGGCAACTGCGTCTCTCAGGTTGTAGCCGGCCCTGCTCGCGGGTGACCATTGCCCGCCGTCCATCCTGCAACAGCCGCCGTACCCACACCCAGTAAGTCCTGAGGTCTAAGAAGAGAGAGAGAGAGAGAGAGAGAGAGAGAGAGAGAGAGGGTGGTGGCCGTAAGTCAGACGCGTACGTACCCGACGACGAAGAAGGAATAGCCGTCGATGTGCCAGGACTGGAGGGTGTCCTCCGAGTTCTCGAAGATGATCTCGATGAAGTCCCGGAAGTTGGAGGCCATGACGGAGGTCTTGAGGTAGCCGCCGCCGCCAGAGGGGCTGTCGGGGATGCTCCCAGGGGTGAAGACCCCGGGGATGTTGTAGAAGTCCGCCACCTTGAGAGGGGTGTCCGCCGGAACAAAGGAGACGCCGTTGACTGCGTACCGCTGCTTGCCATTGATGACGGGTGCCGAGTTGGCGAGGCGGATCGTCCGACCCGGGGTGATCAGCCCGTAGTGGTACGACCCCTGCGGGTTCGGCCTCGGCCCGCTCGCCGTCAGGTTCCACCTGGTTTGAAACAAAAAACCGAAAGAAGAGATCATCACTCCCGCTCATGTTCTCTCTCTCTCTCTCTCTCTCTCTCTCTCTCTACATATATATGTATCTATCCTATCTCCGTATGTATCTATCTGTCTATCTATCTCAGAATCTGCGTGGTTGTACCTGATAGAGCGGGCCTGGTTGAGGGAGTAGTCGATCTGGATGGTGGGTCCACCAGGGGGTGGGCCGGGGGGTCCGGCGGCCCCGCCGTTGGAGTAGCGGAGGACGGCGGTGGTGGCGATGACGGGGCTGGTGAAGCGGCTGGAGACGACGATGTGGTAGTCCCGGGGGAGCTGGTCGGCCGTCAGGAGGACCGAGTAGGACTGGCCCACGTGGACGTCCAGGTTGGAGTAGGAGCTTTGGAGGGTGTGGGAGCCTTCCACCTCCACCAGCTTCATCGTGTGGCCTTCGAATCTGATGTTGAAGGACTGGGTCAACCCCACGTTCGATATCCTGAACCTGTATGTTTTACCTACATAAATTATCATATTTAGTCACCATCTTCTGGGAAAAATAGGGCGTCACAAAGAAAATCATCACCAAAACGAATAATACATCTCACGTGCGCGGGCAAAAAGCATTGAGTTCCTTACACAAATTAATCGAGAATAAAATGAGAAACCAAACCAGCTACATTAATTATGATATTAAGTAAGAACGACTTACGACGGATACTTTCTCTAAATAAATGATGCCATTTATAAGGTTAATTATTTATTTCTTTAAAAAAAAATCACCTTGATCCACGGTGAAGGAGGTCCCACCCAATCCGCGGCCGTTGATGACAAGCCCATCTGGGAAGGGAAGATCCTGGCCGTTATCCAACAGCGCCTTCAAGTCCTGTCAAAGGAAGGACCACGTTGCGGCGAGGATTTTATGATCCACAGAGTGAAAAGGCAGAGAAGGTAGATAATTTATAGAAAAATAAGGCATGTCAAGAGCGGTTCAATTAGAAAATAAAAAATTAAAAAATAAAAAAATCAAAGCAGGGTTTATGTAGCGAAGAAACCGATCGGTACGAGTTTCAGGTATTGATGCGTGCCGACCAGATTTCCATCCCCTTCAACAAAATTGCCCACTTGAGCTCAATATCTAAACCAGAAAACTGAGTCCACAGGGCCTCGTACGCACGCCCGATGATGACTTGTGGTGAATCCGCAACGTGACGAACGAAATATGAAGAATTTGCAGAAGAGACGTGCCATCATATCACGTCATGTGGGTCAACATGACCGGACAGAAGCTCGCCGAAATAGAAAGTGTTCTATAAACATGGAAAGTTCTAGACAAATACATCTCTCTCTCTCTCTCTCTATATATATATATATATACAGTGAGAGAGAGCGAATGAAATTCTGCATTAATACAATTGCAGAACTGCATATATAGACGTAGATATATATATATACATTAATAAAAACTTGGTATAGCTAAAATAGGAAAGTTAGAACAAATCTATAAAGATTGAAACGTTCATTGCTACAAACAGGAAACCTGTGTGTGATAATAAGATTTCCGGGAACGCTAGAAAATAAGGAAAACTGGGGGAGATATGCCATTGATAGACTGACCGTGTGATTGGCCTTGAACCAGTCGCCGGCCAAGATGGTGTAGTCCGCGGCGGGCGGGGGGAATGGCACCGGGATCCTGGGTCGGCTCAGGATTCTTAAGCCTCCGAACCCCCCCGCCGCCTTGTGGAAGGCCAGCGACGGGAAGTAGAAGTAGCTCCCGATCTGGTCCTTCACCTGAAGGATGTAGGTGAAGTTCCGACCCGGCGGGATGGGGCAGTTCGTGCCCAGCACCCCGTCCTGCCATGAGTTCCTCCTCTGCTGAATCCCGTTCCTGAAAGAACCCAAGACCAATCCGAAGCGCCACGTCTACCAATCACAAAACTTCCTCGAGGATAAAAAACTACAAGACAGCAAAGTCGGCGCGTGCATGATCTGCAGGCGTGGGCTAAGATTTCTGCCACGCTGTTGCAACGAAAGCTTGAACAGTGTTTAAACCTAATCAAGATAAGATTTAATCTTCCGCACAGTCTAAAACCGCCATCCAGTTCTAACCACGTGTCATGATCCGCAGACTACTGCCGAGGAAAATCGGGAAATTCCATTATTTTGGATTCGATCAGAGATAAATACATGCAATATAAATATCACACAATGTGGCATATCCCGGCTTGATTGATTATGCCCGGTTTCATGACTATTTATTAAGCCCATTCAGGAGATCCGAAAATCGAATAGCCTGGTGGGGCCATCGCTTAGCGTGTGGTCGCAGACTTGGTTGTCTTTTCGGGAAAATCAGCTGGACCGCTGTCTCCCCCAATCGAAATACCGCCGGCGCAATTCTTAGCTGGGTCACACTAGGACTCTCAAGCACATGGGGGGGGGGTGGGCGTCGAAGTCCACCGTGGGATCTCGATCAGAGGGTGGGTTGCAGACGCCAGAGAGGCGCACGTGACTCATCCCGGATATTACAGATTCCCGCCGCGCCACCCCGCCCAGAGGAGCGAGATTTAAAAAGGTGTCTTGATTGTATGCATTCACACGCACATAATAAAAACAATTAGGTTAGTGCCCTCCTTCGTAGTAATATCCCGAAAACCAGGCTTCAAACTTTTCTCCCCTAATTTTTAATTTTAGAAAAGAGGAGAAAAATTTCAAAGGAAAACTGCAAAAAAGTCCTCAAGACCAAAGTTTGCTATTGAAAAGGCCCTGCCGTAAAGAGGTGGTTCTTCTTTTCTTGCCACGAGCATAAATGAGGGTACCTTCGAAAACATGTTTTCGAAAGCGGAAAACAGGCAAGATCGGCAATGGAAATCTAAGCTAAGATAAATACTCTCAACGATAAAAATAGTTTCTTGCTTATAAATTCATATTTGTGAGATGTACTTTCCTGACAGAAAATCAGATGCACCGGGCAGATATCCTAATTAGAAGGCAATGGTGACTTTTTGTCTATAGTAAATTTTACAAGGGCTATTACGAAAAAGGACCGAAAACACGTCTAATCTCACATGGGATGGGAAACGGTAAACGTACCCTCCCTCTCTCTCTCTCTCTCTCTCTCTCTCTCGCAGAACGAAAACATATCCAAATAAATCCAAAGTGAAGAGGAAATTTCCTCCGAGAGAGAGAGAGAGAGAGAAAGAGAATAAGAGGGAGATAGCGCACGCAAAGAGGAGAGGGGGGAAGAAGATGGGGTGGAGGAACGGACCAGGAGAGGAGGAATGGCTCCGCCAGGCTGTTGTGGACGTTGATGATCAGGTTGTCATTGGTCACCGCCTCAATCGGCGGCCCCGGGAACATGCCGTTGATCAGTATTCCCTGCCGCCACCCGGCCGCCGAGCACACGGAGACGCCGTCAGATATGAATCGAGCAATAGCAATGGAAGAGGAACGACAGAGGAGAAATGGCCAGCAGTCAGACCTGCTGCTTGACGCCGAGGGGCCAGATGTCGCCGTAGGTCACATTCCAGGTGAAGAAGCGGTACGGATCCTCTGCCTCAGCGACAGAGACGAGGAGCGGAACCGCGACGCAGCAGCAGAGGATCAATGCCGCCGCCGCAGAAGGAGACGAGGCGGAACCGGAGCAGAGGATCCCCCGCCGCCTTCCTCCCATGTCGCCGTCCGTGGGCTCGCTCCCACCGCTTCTCCCCTGCTCTCAGCTGCCTAACGCGGCGAGGGAATTAAAAGAGAGTTATGAACGATAGCTAGAGAGAGAGAGAGAGAGAGGTAGCGGCAGGCAGAGGACGTGGGTTCCCCCTCTTAAGAAGACTCTCCCGACTGTGCGGTTGTTGAATGCGGGGGAGTTGGCGGAGGGGGGGCATCTCAACAGCCGCATTGTAAGAATACACCTAGAAAGATTTTTCATCGTATATATACTCTCGTGCCTAATAAATTTTTTGAACAAAACGACATAATCCTCGACTGAATCTAACAAAAAAAAAAAATTAAAATCTTCGAATAAGAAGGAAAACTTATGCTCGATAGCATCAACATGGCGAAATAAATAACTAAAATAATAAATATTATTAACCACCTGTCCAAATAGTTTAATAATAATATATGGCTGGAGGCTTCCATTTTTACTTCCATTCGTAGAAACCCAATATTCATATATTATGCCAGCTCCATTTGGGTTTACATTTAATAAACATTACTGCTTATATATGTATATATATAATAGGAGTAAATATTTTAACTTGCGAAAATACCCCTGTCCGAATTCCGAGGCCTGCTGCGGCGTGGAGTGTCGGACTGCGCCGCGTTCGCGGTCAAGAGTGACCACAAGCTTCCGCTCACCGCGGAGGATAGGCGCGCCGCGTCGACTCACCGCCGCCGGGCGGGAGCTCAACTGAGATAGAGAGATGGAGGCTTGGGGGTGCGGCAGCGGTGACCGCATCCGCCCGACGACGACACAGTTGGAGTCGAGCTGGCGACGGCTGGCGCGGCCTGCTCGCACGGACAATCGCGCCGTTAAAATCCCCGACAAAAAAATAGATCGGTAGTTTACCAGTTTGACTGGCCCCACCACGTTAACTCACCCGAAGCTGCTACTTCCGTTCAGTTTCATTGTCCGACAGTAAACCCTGTTGATCGGGGTCAACACGAGGTCGACACGACGTCAACTCTCCATTGCTGCTGCTTCTGCCCCGCCCTCCCCGTCTCTCTCTCTCTCTCTCTCTCTCTCTCTTCTGACAGAGATGCGCTGGTAGTTGGAAATATGAACGCATGAACAGGACTAAAAGAAAGTTTAGTTTTCGACGTTTATAGTAATTATTTTAGCGGCATGCATTTATTTAAAAAATATATATTCCATAACAATAGCTGCCATGTTGAGGACGTCCCTTGCGCGCCAGCGGGGCGGCGGGCCGAATGGTCAAATCTGCACGTGCGAGCAATCAGAGTGGGGGCCAAAGTGAGCGTGACGGTTTAACGCGCGTCGGTGGCGCCGCCGTGGCGGCGACGCGGCGGCGGCGGCGGCGGCGGCGGCGGCGGCGGCGGCGGCGACCTGGGTCAGTTTGCATAAGGGCCCGCTGTGGCGGGTGGGACGGCGTCATTGGCAGTGTCTGCGCGTCGGTGAGCTGGCCCACACGTGTGGGTCGCTCTCGAGAACGCGTGGCGCAATCCAGGCCGCTGGAGTTTAAATCGCCGAGTCCCTTATGCAAGGGATCTGGAATAAAGGGTACTCGGCGTACATAAATACATGTGCTTTGCTGATGATTGTACCGATAAATATGCAATGCCATTATCGTGGGGGCCAATTGGGTGACGAGAGAGAGAGAGAGAGAAGAGGGGAGGTGCACCATTCGGTGGAGGATACCCCGACGAGGGTGATATTCTCATAAATAAATCATACACGTTCTATCTGGTAAAGAGTCGCCAAGAAAGTTTGTTAATTTATTTCCCAATGGGTCCAATTTTCACAATAATCATTTTACAGGACTGCAAAGGCAGGGAACTGGGTGGAGATGACAGTCGAGAAGAGAGAGAGAGAGAGAGCCACTAACAAGGGTTGAGGAATCCGAGGGAAAGGGAAGGGAAGGTGAAGTAACAAGGAACCTCCGAGGTAGACATTTTTTATGAATAAGGAAGGAATCGATGGGCTTTTTTTTCTCTTCTTTTTTTCTTCTTTTTTTTTGGAAAAAAAACACGCCAAGAAAAGCTCAAAAACAGGAGAAGAAACTAGAGAATGAGTCGTTTTTTAAAACATTTCGAATAATTGGTTACATAGAGCACATGCAGAGCACACTAAGGAACCTTCGTGGAAGACCAGATGCCCTGGACCACCCCCCTCTATTTGGCTTATGCTGTGCATTCCGGAGAGAGCCAGTGAAAGTACGCCGCCGGACAGAACGAGGATAAGTAGAAACTGAACAAAACTGGGACGACAACGATTTAAGATACGCCGACATTGAAAAACTAGGGCTTCTTTCGTGTGAAAGCATTGCTCAAGTTGACTCCTCTTCGCTTAAAATTGGTATGTTTTATATATATATATAAATATCCATGGATAGCAGGGCGGTAGATATCTCACGTGGGCATCACAGAAAGAGAGAGAGAGAGAGATGTTGAAGATACCATCAGATTTACCTTGTGTGGGGAGGCGGTGAAACATGAGATACCAGGTCTCCCCCACTCTCTCTCTCTCTCTCTCTCTCTCTCTCTCTCTCTCTCTCTCTCTCTCTCTCTGTCTGCTGAGTGTGACATGTTTCTGTCGGTCGCACTGCCCCTCTCAGGACTCCCTTGGAAATGCAAAATTGCGAGGAACTTTGGGTGTAGAACTGGCCCTACGAAGGCATGAGAAGCTAAAAGCTTTCAGATGGGCAATCCCAAAGAAATACCCTCTTTGCTGGACGACTGTACCTCTTCTGAACAAAAGGCAGGTCTGACGGAGGGAAACCCAGATAGAAACATCCCCAGAAAGGCCCAACTCGAGAGAAGGAACTTCCTAACACAAGTCAACGTGGAAGGAGGAGGGCACATGCTTTCTGACTAGCGACTGATCCTATAATGGGCCGCCTGATTCATTCTAACACCATTCAAGGCATACACATCCTTGTGGCTGCTCACCCACCATAAGCATGAGCAAAAATAGTAAGCGCAGAGCAAAAACAACGCCGTACCTTACGGCGTTGACTCCGTCAGTTCTGGAAGAGAAACTTCAAGTCCTCCTCAGTCAGCTTCGCCATGGCATCCGCGGAGTCGCCCACCGTCCTGTCCCACCACGGTCAACGTCAGATTGATTACCCCGTTCTCCTCTCCACAGTGAGTGGTTGAAGCGGGGGTGGTAGTAGGGGGCAGATGGTAGTATATTTTGACCCACCCTTCGAAGACCATCTCCTTCTTCTTCTGCAACTGCAGGATCCTCTCCTCGATCGTGTCCTCGATCAGGAATCTGACGGTCCTGATCGGCTTGTGCTGCCCGATCCGGTGGATCCGGTCCTGGGCCTGGCGCTCCACCGCCGGGTTCCACCAGGGGTCCATCAGGAACACCTGCCATGAAAGACCATTTCAAGGTGGGGACCACCGTGGAGAAGGAGACCGAGAGAGGGGGGGGGGGCAGACAGTTATTTACATGAGAGGCGACTGTGAGGTTGAGGGCGACCCCACCAGCCTTCAAGCTCATGAGGAAGATCTTACAGTCCGCGTCCTCAGTGAAGGAGCTGATCGCCCTCTCCCTCTCTGCAAGGCTCATGCTCCCCACCAGCTGAACACAGCTCACCCCAGACTGCCAAAAAAACATACAAATACATAATTACATAAATAAATGGATGAAAATATAAATAAATAAATAGATTGGGAGGGTGGGGGTGGTCGGGGGGTACCAGCTCCAGGGAGTACTTTATGAGATCCAGGAAAGATGTGAACTGACTGAATACTATTCCTTTCGCTGAGCTATCAGCCTCAGCCATGAGCATTATCTCCTCCTTCTGCAACGCGAGAGAGAAGAAATCTAAAATATAAAGATTTTAAAGGATTTTTAAAACAAGACCCTCAGTCTATATGTAGATGGAGAAAATTATTTGCTGTCGATTGAATTAGAAACTATAGTGAAACAAGAACAAATCCAAAGTGATCACCCGAGGGAGAGAAGGCTGATCCCGAATTGCGTTAGATTCTTTCAAGATGGAGAAAGGGAGTATATCTATCATCATGTGATTGCTCTGGTTTTTCCTTTTTGACGATTTTTTTTCTAACTTTGTATCCATTGAGCTTACCATACTCCAACCGGATGATCCACAAGAACTACAGAATCGGCTAGACAGCCAAAGATCAGCTTCGACTTTTCTTGCACAGGGCTGTTCTGTATATATCCTAAAATTAGGCAGAAAATGGAAGAGATCCCAGACAATGTGGGCTTTCACGACGATTTTCAAACAAGTATTATTAAGCATAGAAGCAAAGTCAATCTAAGTGTATGTTTTTTGTTTTTTTTTTTTTCCCTCCAAGCAAACCGTCATTTACTGGTAGGTATCAAGAACGATCCAAATCACCAGGAAGCACAGAACTTCTTGCTCCTTTATGCAGACTAGCCAGCACAAATCACAAAACAGGAAGCATGCGGCTTCATTTTAAGAAAAGAAAACAGTTTCAGAGACTGAAAGTTGAAACTATTTTCAAAGTTTTTAATCTGTGAAACATGAGTAGACAACATTGCTCAAAAGGAAAACAGACTCATTAGCAAGTTATATGTCAGTGGAGAAGAGAACAAGATCCAACACAACTTGAAAATAGTGGGCCATTTTGGGAACTCGAAATCACAGAGATAGCAATACTTAGTTCCAGCAGAAGTAGATGGTATGTGGCATTGAAGCCAGGGCTCGTCGTTCAGTTGACTAACACTGTCAAACGACTCTCCAGCAGCATCCAAAGCTCAGGTAAAAACTGGCAATGAACTGAAATAGCTTTATGAGAAGTGAAAAAGTCTCTCCATCTAGCCGGTACATTTTAAAAAATAGGCAGAAACAGAAAACAACAAGGATTATTTCACCAAGGATATCATATATACACAAATCAACCTGTTCTGTCCACACGGATCATAAGGTATGGCAGGGTCATAGCCTGAATGTTAACGATAGGACAATTATAGATCACATCCAGTGTGGCAATTGAATCATAGATGCATTCACCATTGAGAGGATTCTGATTCACAAGCATGAAACAAGAACAATGTACGAAAAAAAAACTAAAAACAACGTCTTCAAATCCAAATAGTGGAGAATAGAATTTAACACATTCTCCATAAATCCAGAAGGGCGGAAAATAGTACCAGAGCATCAATCTTGGTGCTAGTTTTGAACTTTTGAATATTTAATCGGTTCAGGATACTCGAATGTTTAAAACCTATGATACTGTTTTCGGCCCGCTTTTCCCCTGAGTTAGCTGTCGTCAAGTCAACCGTAAGAGGTTTTGAACATGATGGACATGAGACAGTTCTGAGAGCTGGTGTGATATCCAATAAGCAAGCTCTGCAGAAAGAATGATCACAGGAGGTAACCTGAAGTTGAAAGAGAGTGGTTAAGAGAAAGAACCCACTATCTCCGCATAAGTAATCAATGTAAAACCAGAAAAAATAAGATCTCACCACTGGATCCTCAGCAGGATCATGGCAAATGCCACAATAGCCCGCAGAAGTATTTTCATTGCTTTCATTTGGCGCATCAACAGTTCTTGAATAGACGACGAGATATGGATGATCAACAGCCTGCAGTTAAACAACACATTCGCAGGATGAAGTATAGTCGAAGGTAAATGACACAAAGAAATTTACCGATCAGCAGAGAACTTGCAGGCATTGAACAGTTCAACTGCCTTAAACTCTCCCTAATTATTTTTTTTCTAACACAATGCTCTTCAAGCATGTGTAAAATGAATATTACATCATTCCTAATTCAACAATCGTAATAAAATTTGTTTGGAATACATGCCAAACAGTTGATGATGACTTCAAAAAGATTAAGCATGAAAAATTCAATAGACCCTAATGACAAGAAAAAATAAATAGATACATGAGCAGAAACCATTTTTCATGATTAAAAGTGATTGATATCAGACCTGACGCAACCTTGTAAGAAGATCAAAGATATGAGCATAATTGTTCATCAAGGTTCCAGCAGAAACGTAACTGCAAAAGGAAACGAATAATTCATGCATCTTAACTACAGGAAGTAAAGAATTTCAATACGTCTAATGTACATAGACATGCTCATGGCCATTCGTTTGGTACTAATAAAAAGGAATGTGATCGAAGAGGTCAATGTTTCAAAGGTAATCAAGATCAATATGTAAGCTAGCCACATATAACTGCTATCAAATAACTTGTCACATTAATGGGATCTCCATGGTTTGTGATTCCATGAAAGTCCGCAGCAACTTGAGACTATTTGCTGTTCCTATCTCTAATTCTAGAATTTTTCATGAGGATAGCCAATCGAGAAATTCACAAGATCAACGGACAAGAAACTTCATTCCTCTGTATTTAAGGGCAAGAATGAAAAAAGGGCCGATTTCACCCCGAATACCCATTTCAGAACTTTGGGTGGCACTGTGCCATTGAAGGAAGAGATGGCATCCGAAAAAATACAACGAAAAAAAAAAAGAATCGATAATGAGATTAAATGGTCTAATTATGGAAGATAGCCGCATACAGGTTATCATTCATCAAACATACCATAGGATATTTTAACCAAAACTTAGGAAACTGAAAGGAAAAAAGAAGAGGAGTCTCAGGGTCAATCGGATGTACTAAATAGTTTTTATCACGCTAAGCAAACAGTTTCTACAATACGTCACATTTCAAAAGAATTTCGTGAGATAGTTACTTGTTTAGATATTATCACTTAATTTTGATGGTAATAGATTTGCTTTCTGAGGAAAAATGTGCTCAATGCTTTGATCTCAAGTATCTTTTTAGTAACCAGTGGATCTTTTCTTTTGAAAGTAGTTGTCAGTGCCTAGTTCAAATGCGGAAAGCTTTCAAACTACATAGAAGTCATTGTTTGGACGGTTATTTCTTAAAGAAATACTCCACAAGATTTGTCGAAAATTGATATGAATTTTCTTTTATTTTTAATCCGAAGGTCAATGATATGTCAACATCCCATCTGTTTTCCTCTACAACTCTTAAAACGTTTTAAGATAAGTGGAATGTAAATTCACTCATCCTGGATGTTTCATTCTGGTAGAATCACGCCACCAGGATTCTGGTAAAATTCACGGACTGAGGTCCTGATATCTAGATGTCAGGTTGAAAGCTTCAAGGCAAAGTATCAGATTAACTTGAGATTATTTCTTTTTATTTCATTAACTTATTGCAAGTAATTTTTCAACAGACTGGGGATACGAAGGTACTTTAATTATTCTCCAAACCCTAACAAAGATACATCAATTCACAGGCAGATATGTGTCGTGGAATGAGCGTCGTCAGATACTCAGGGTACAGTCTCCAGAAACAACTTAACCGTGCACGAAGTCAAAACATTCCAGTATGCATTGGTCCCAGTCATAAGGAATCCTACATTTTCCCCAGACCATCAATGCAGTTCTTCATAAAATTTGACCAAGCATTATATAACCTGAAAGAGTTGGTCAGGTTCCAATAAAAAAATAAACCACTAGACACAAATGCCCACCTCCAAACAAAATGCCCATTAATCACCACCTCTGTTGAAAGATAATATGGAGATAAACGGAAGACATTTTCAAATAAAAGAACAAATTATAAAGATCATGTTTACCCCATGCTACAAAAAGAAGAAAAATAAAGAAGATAGGCCAGATGTATTTACGTGCCAAACTGAGTCTGACTTTGTGTATACAAGGCTTCATAAAATTCATGTTCATTGCTATCCAAAGCATCTCGCCTTAAACAAACCTAAACAAAAAATTATGATGTTACGCTCGAAGTATATATTACAGAGAAGTAAAAAAAGCTCAAGTTTTTGACAGCAGATATGCAGATGGTGTTATGAATCCTTGTACTTACAATTCTTGGCGGCAGAACTAGGTCTGCTGCTCTGCCTTTCTTGGTACGTCTTAGCACAATGCTTTTCAATAGCTTCTCCTTCAGCAGAATCATAGCTCTTTTTCCCTCGATCAAATGTCCCTTGGTTTGTATTGGTTTAGTTATATACTAACAGGAGAAGGTAGAATATTAGGAAGACACCAGCACAGTAAAATCTAGTTCCTCAAGCACATTCTTAGAAATATTACGTGACTTACTCTATTCCACCAGCAAAAATGTCTTGCTGACCCATGAGCACAATTTTCACAGTGCACAGAAGTACTGAAATATCCCAATGAGATGACCACTTTTGTTACCAAGAACATAACCATCATATATGCAGACAAAATTAACAAACAAGAGACGAATTGCAAAAATATCAACAAAATACAAATAAATGAAAAAACTACAATCCACAAGCTAGATAGCTTTTTCAAGAGTGTATTTACGTTGGATATGGCATAATGCAGAAAAACCAAACAATTATGAAAATAAATTTAATATTTTGCACAATCCACATTAATTCCGCCACATGGACAAGACCCAGTCACATACAATATGATTTAGAAAACTTACAAACAACAAGCCAGAACATTGAAAACGAGCTTTCTTGGTAAAAGTATGAAGAAATCTAAATTCTTACATATAAAACCGGATCATTGGAAATTGAGGCTAAATTTAAGAACGGACATTGCACATAGTCATCTCCCCTCCATGATATAAGAACACCAATTTGATAGTCCACCAATATGTATTAAATATGTTAGGAGGGGCCAAGGGCAAAGTCCAAATTTTAAGGGGGGGATTTGATAATATTACAGGAGAGAAAAGACCAGATATTGGGACGGAAGAAAAGAGGGGAAACGGGGGGGAGGAGAGGGGGAGCAGACATTAGGGCTTGTTGGAGAGAGAGAAGCCTCTCAAAAGGTTATCAGGATGCTTAGGGTTTCCACCCGGCAACTCAATCCCTATCTTCTTGTTTTCTGCTTTCTTTTCTGCTATTTCCATCAGATTTCCTTCCTTTTTTTGTCCGGAATTGGTGTCCGATCACAATTTATATCATCTAAGCTACCTGAAGTTTAGTAGTAGTCCACAGCTGTTTTGAAGTCATATACTACCGAACTGACAGTTTTGATGGAGAACGGAATTAAATTAAGGTTTTTCTTCATTCGACTACAATTGAGATCTATTTGCATTCAAAAATAGCTACTGAATTCAGTGATAAAAAAAATATCCTTAACTAAGATGAGTTGAGCTTATGTGGACCTCAAAAATTCTTCTGTAAATGAAAAAGAAGATAGGATATAAAATGTAAAACCAGCAGAGCCCCCTCCCCCCCCCTTACTCAAGGATGTGCGCAGCTAATGGGAATCTACTGTATCATCAGACCAGCATCCCCGCAATATTCATTAAGAGAATAATAACGTAAAATTAGGTTCAACAAATTACTAAATAGGGATATGAGTTCAATAAACTGCATACAACGTCTTATGCTGATAATAGACGCATGTATCCCGATGGATGAATTTCAGGTCAACATCATTGGGTCAAGACACAAAATAGCCTTCTTACAGCCACCAGGCTCCATTTACCTCTCCCTCAAACTTAGCGTTGAAGTCCCTCAAATCTAGGAATAGATGATCTGCTCCTATAATAAATTTCCCTCTAGATATGGTGAGAAATTTCTACACGCTTCATTATCATCCTGCACGTAATTGTTCACAGGCAGTTGGTCTTGTGACCATAATACATCTCCCATACTTACACATTCAAAATCACATTTTGAATACGAATCATGAGCCACAACAAATCATATTAGTTCATGCGTCATTTGTATGTACTCAATGACTGACACCAAGATAGCCGCAACATCTTTTGTTTGATTTTTAATTAATCTTCAGGATCCAATACACTAACTGTTTTAGGGAGAATAGGATCTATACTCAGAATCTTTCTTCTCAGCCTCTTAAACCCTTGTTTCAGGCCACCATGAAACTTGAAGATATTATTTTACTAAATGTGACGGATGAACCACTACAGAACCCTCACACTAGTCATGCAGTCAACTCGCAGATGCAACTTGCATCCCATTTCTAGACCAAATTCACTTCAATGAGAAGTTAAATCTATCAAACAGTTTACTGTTAGACCCCCCAACTGGCCCAATGGGTCGGGTTTACACCTGAAGAATAGGAGGACAATATTAGACCCATAGGGGCCTAACAGGCCTAACTTACGGCCTAGAAAGAGAGCCTAAGCTAAGGGCTCTTAAGTAATTGGGACAGGAGGGTTAAGTATGGGTAATTAGGTCAATGTTTTGTGGGGAGAAAGGGGTTATTAGGGTTAGTTACGAAAGGAAGGAGGACGTGATTTTGGGCAGGTAGCAGCTTGTGGAGGAGAGAGGTGGTCCTCTCGAAAGGTTAGCACGAACTGGAACAGAGTTCCTTCTGGAACCCAATCTCCCCCTTTTTCTGGTATTTTCGATCTCTATTTCCTAAAGTTATTGCACCGCAGATTCGGACTCCTATCATTTACTTTCCTACCTTCTAGCAGGACCCAATTCACACAATCATGCATTGATTGCAGCTAGATGCAGACACCTCTGTGGAAATAATGCTTAGCATGGGTTCCAGAAACAGTGTCATCCAACGACCTAAGTAAAAAAACAGTCCCATCCAAATGGATAAGAATCAGATCGATGGTACAGGGGATAGTCACCCAACATGCTGTTTCTTGACACCAATTTCTTCAACAGTGCCGAAGTCTCAAATTTCTAATCGTAATTAATGACAAATCCTGCGGTTGTATCAATAAAATTAATTGAAATCCCCATCTACCTGCCATCAATAATGACTTATTACATGCAGTGTTGCACATTCCAATTATTGATTAAAATTCCTTGAATGCAAAAGTTTCGAATTTTAATTCATATTCAACTATTTTTTGCTGTATGCCTTTTGTTCAATTACGTTCTACTCCAGACTGTCATAAAAACCCTCAACTTTGTGCACAGGTTTCCAAAACTTGGCATACAAAATAATGATGACTAATTAGTCAAATTTTAAATATAGCAACAAGTTGCACATAAAAGCTCCCAATTGTTTCTGCAAATGTCGCACTTTTATATCACTTTTCTGCAGGATTTTTTTTCTAGTCAAAAAAGGGTATGCCAGTGGGAAAATAACCTCGGGTGGAGTGTAGAACCTTAATGCGCCTACTCTGCCAATCGCTCTCAACGTTTAGAGATTGGTCACAAAAAAAGGAAACTTATAAGCTGTTCAGCTTGCATTTTCGACAGCCATACCAAACTCAGACAGGCAAAATTAAGAAGATGGAAGAGGTTTTGATCCCGCAAAAAGCAGCACTTGCATTGATCTCAATGTTTTATAATTCAGCGATAAAAACGGCCAAATTTAAGCCCTGACGAGCTAGAGGTGGGGCAGAAAGACTGACTCAGGAAGGACAAAGTGAGTTGATCAAACAGTGTCCTATCTTGCAGTTCATCACCCAGCTTGGTTAGGCATCAACCACAAAAAAGTTTGACATTATTAAGCCAGATTTGATTCCTACCCTCGAAATTCATTGGACTATGGGGAATTTCAACACATACCAGGAGACTTTAATCAAAATGAGCTAATTTGACATGAACAATAATTTTTTGAAGCTGCCCACTGGAAAGAAAGCAGTAAGCCAAACCTTCCAAAATATCATCTATACTGTCAAAATCATGATTGTCATATGTGCAGATAAACATTCATGCATCTCACTCACCAAATCATCCCACTTAATGCAGGTTCAAGTGAGAACGAATAAAATTCGATATACAGACCACATAGTGTTCCCTGGCGACTTACATCTTAAATCAAAAGGAGCAGAACATCAGACGGATTACCCACAGTTTATCCAAAGTGCCCCATACCATTGCATTTCACAATGCCTCATACATAACATTGACATCTTAAAAACAAGAAGAACGTAGTAGGTATTCTATTGCAATTACATTATAAACTGGAACACCAGAGAACCTTTATTCTGGAAGAAAAATATGGTGAACAAAAGAATTCTCGATGGATAAAAGTTTTTGATAACCGTAGCTTACATGGTATTGATGATTGATAAGAGAATTTGCATTAGTTAGTGTCTAACCAACAAGAATTTCAGGAATCAATCGAAGACATCGAAAAGCTTACCTATAGTCAAGTATCTTACAGTCACAATCCTTACAGAAATAAAACGAGTAAGGCTTGATTTGCAAAAAACGAATCTGCATGGTACATAAGGTAAAATCAGCCAAGTAGCCAAACAAACACATTGGAGTTTCAAAATTAAAAAATGCGTGATTTACAGACCAGTGAGTAAAGTTCTCCAACACGATTCTGAAGGGGAGTGCCACTTAAGGCCCATTTATACGAAGATTGCAAGGCAAAAACAGCCCTTGCAGTGCTGCTACGTCTATCTTTTATATAATGAGCCTGCATAAACATTCAATAAAACTAGAAAAGTCATTTATATAATATATCAAATACACCCAAATAGCCATTAGAAATGAACAATATGGCTCTTCTAGGTGACTATTGTTAGGTCACCAATGGGCCAACTTACTGTAGGCATAGAAGGGGTGCACAAAGGGGGCCCAGCACCCCATCTCAAAGGGACAAAACAATCCTTTCTAGTGAGAATTTAATGAAGGGCAGCTAGGTCTTTTCCTCACAAAAGGGAAAGAGGTATTAGGGCTCAGGGGTATCAAAGGATTATTCTTGGGCAGCTGCAGCTGAAGGAGAGCAGGGGGGCTCAGAGCCCAAACTGCTTTTCCTATCGTTTAATCTTCTATTTCCGTCTCCATCTCCGTAGTTTTGTTGTGTTTGCCTGCCAAGATGCAGGGTCCTATCAATTATTAAGTAAGATTTTCGCTTTCGGTGGCAGAAAACAACAAAAACTTGATTTTGTGAACAATCAGCCAAGCAAGAAAACACAGCGTAATGAGAGGGAAAATATGTGAAGATCAATGGATAAATGGCAAGATTCTATGACAAAATGACATCCTAACATCCTTGAATAGACCCATTTGTTCCATTCCAAAGCACCAGGATATGCTACTTCTCAGTCGTACCTGTCCCTAAAATCATGCCAGAGACATGAAGAAGCATAGCACATTGCTCAAGCAAGAAAAATAGCTGAAGCAAAGAAAAATAAGAAATGAGGGAAATAAGCCACTGGAAGAAGGCCTAGGAAGTGATCTGTGGATCAGATTCGGAATCTCCATCAATCCATCAATCAGGCTCTATCTACTCAGGCATGTAAGAAGGCAGCTTTAAAAGTTTAAGGACATTGTACCACTCTTTGTTAAAAAGAGTTGGAATAAAAGAAAATGTTGATAAGACTCATATTTCAATAATCCTGTATCCACATAACCCCAACAACCAGCGACCCCCAGCAACCTCTTGGTATCAGAACTTCACGGGAAGTAAAATAGAAGGACAGGTTATGACAGTTAGCAGAACTGGAGGAAGAAAGCAGATGTGATCAACATTGAGGAAGGGAAACAGGAACAAAACAAAACAAAGGGAACTGAACATACTGGCGGTCCACCATACAAAATGTCATTGGGGGGATGGTAATAGGCAAATATGGATCAGAATCAGTACTCTAGCGGATAATGACTGGGTTAACAAGTGTAAGCAATCCCGTGCTACTATCTACAGCGAAAAAATCAACTGTAACCAGAATGATTCCAACATTTATCTCTGGATATCAGCAAAAGAAAACGTGCCTCTGAAAGATCATGGATTAAATGCAAAAAATCCATAATTTTCGTTGTTCGCGTTAGAAGGGAAGGCAGGGTGGAGCGATGGATCCCTACTGGATTAAAAACATTCAAGCAACTTTGATTCTACTGACCTCAGTGCTCTACTCTAAATTGAATTTTCAAGAAACAATATAACCGTCCTTGATTAAAGGAATGGATACGTTTTATATTGCAACCCTACGAAACTAAGTGCACTACTGTCAATTCAGTCGAAACAATGAGACCACTTGAAAAAAAAGCTATATGTATCCAATCTTGAGAAACCCCAAAATGCTGTCCGCCAATAACACAACATGGCAACAACCAAAACATTCTGTATCTTCATTGGTGAATCCCAAAATATTAACTTGGTCCAGAGAAGACAAGGTTCAACAACTCAGCAAATGCAGCTAAAAAACTACAGAATAACACGGGAGAATTAATAAATAAGTCCTGTGAGTTACCAATCGTAATATCTAAACAAATGAAAATCAACGGCAATTCTCACCATGAATGATCACTTGTGTAGAAGCCATTAGATATCATGCTTAGTAACCTTTCACAAGTGTGATAGCAATGAGCATATCTACAAAGTTTTCAAGCTAGATAGAAGATTTCAGAATCTAGTCAGATGTTTTATATTGTACTTGCCTCGTCCAGGATAATGCGATCCCATCGAACAGAGTGCAAAACTGAATTCATTATGGATGAGGTTGCTTTTAAACCAGACACGTCATCCTTCCTAATATTGTGAAGATCTCTCTGTCTCTTTTTCAAACTAGAGGTTTCTGCTCCCTTCTTCGTCTGTTTTGACTGCTTCTCTGTTTTCTGAGCACTCGGCCCACAAAAATATTTTAGGTGGACCTTCATCTTGCTAGGATACAGCAACCTTCCACACCACTGACACTTCTCCTTGGGTGGCATTACATTCCTCCTGAAATCTCCCTCGATGGTCGAGTATGTGGTCAGCACGAAATCGTAATCATTGAAATTATAATTCATGCCTAACCTCTTGGCTCCATGGTACACTAGAACCCTGACGCTGCCTTCTTTAGTGTACCTCTCAATCTCACCCACCCACTGGATAACTGCGACCAAAGGGCAAATGACAAGTGTGGATTTCACCACAGGAAGCAGGGGAGCCGATGACGAGGCAGAGGACGATCCGTGAATATCGGACTGGTGGGGCTCACTAGATGTCATATGGAGAGAGCGTGCTGTGAGAACAAGAGAGATCGCCTGGATTGTTTTCCCCATTCCCATCTCATCAGCGAGTATGCCTCCCCGAGAACTGGACGCCTCCTGCATCAAAGCCCAGGCTACCCATTCTTTCTGGAACTTGAGAAGGGGAAGCGTGACATCCGGCGAGGGGTCAGCAACCCGTATGGCCACCTCAGTCTCATCAGGTGGGTTCCCCGAACTCGCCATCCTCTCACGCTCGTCAATCCATATCTCGTTCTCTCGTTCAAGAACCTCCCAGATCAACGCGTTGCCCTTCAATTTCCTCTTTGACTTCTTAGATGCCCTCTTCCTAGACGCTGCGACCTTTGGTAGCTCGGCCACTAAACGCGCCGGCAGTCCTCCCCCCCGATTCCCATCACCATCCTCAACAACAGGAACCCGATCGTCATCGTCGTCGCCATCGTCATAAGAGGCCGGCGGAATCGAGGAGGGCCTGGCGTCGTTGCGTCCTCCCCGGACTCTTCCCTTCCTCTTCTTCTCCCTCCTCCCACTGCATTCTTCCGTCGCCCACTCTTCGTCATCGCTGCTGCCGGAGGCAGGCTCGCCACCACTGGGAGGGAGCGCATAGTCATCATCTGACGACGACTTCACCTCCGAGTCGGATTCAGAGCGCTCCTCGGCAGCTCTCCTCTGCTTCTTCCCTACGAGAAACCACGAAACCCCGTTCTCGATCACCACAAAGAAAGTAGAGGAATCGCAAGGGATGGAATCACAAAGTCATCATCTGCGGCGACGAGAACGGGACCAAGGTGATCGAAGAAGACCTCGCCTAGGGTTTCTGCGAACGACGCGGCGCTTCATGATGGGAACTATCCGCAGCGTAAATCGGGAGGCGCCGGGAAGGAGCAGAAGAAAGAGCCCTGAAAAGTCTTGAGCGAGGAGACGAGAAACCTCCAACTGCGCCTTTTTCAAGATTTATACCTCTACGATTTCTGCAACTCTCTCACTCCCGCTCCCGCGTCCAGCCTATTCTGTAATTACAGATTTGCCCTGAGTCTTCTCAACGATTTTGACTTTTGGCGGGTTGTGGGTTCCGTAAACCCGATCAGCGGGCTTGGGGTTCTATCTATCATAAGCATAGGAAGTTATCACAATGAACATGAATTTTAAACGACTAAGAAGACTGGAAAAAACTTCTTCATTTGACTGTCCCTATTCAAAATGGCAAGTCAACATTGGACTACAAAGCTTTTGTAAAAAAGTAATAATCATTATCATCCTCAATGGATTATGTCAAATATCAGTCATCAACATAATAAGAATATTCAAATTTAGAAATTTCCATTGTTAGATTACACCATTTGTGTTGATTTACATCAACTTTTCAAAAACTATTATTTATATTCTCTGTAATAATAGTTAATTAATTCAAAATAATATCATTTTTACGAGATGAACATGCATTCTTGCTAGAAAGTCAACAGACTTGGCATATGAGAAACCACATCAACTAGAGCCACACTTTGAGTCTTTTTTATTGTGAAAGTATGCTATAAAAAAATTTAGTGGGTTGAATTTTTGTATCACACACGTTCTTTTGGTGCATCAACCTTGATTATTATTTGTATTAACACATGTTTGACAACACCTTGACTTGATGAGTTTGAGCTGTAAAGTTACTAGATGAGAGAGCACCTTTGAATAGGTTACTTGGTCAGCTAATGCTTAAAAGGTCAATACCTTTGAACAATCTACAAAAGATGGATGGCCAAGCCTTGTTAGAGGTGGACTATTCATGATATCATCAATGACCATTCAATAGAGAGCTAACTTTGTCAAGACTAGAGTGGTATGATATTATAGTTGACAACTATGTATAGCAACAGATAAAAAATTGAGTATAACCTTTATAAAGTTTATTACAAGCCTAACAAGTGAAGTACCTCTTACGACAATTGATGTAATTCTCGTTCCTATTATATTTTAAGTTGTACTTCTATCAAGATAAGGGTTGAATTGATTGGATCCTAATTGTATGCATTTGAGTCAACTATTTTTATCATATTTAATCTACTTTTTTCAATCCTAACCCTAAGGCTTTTTGAGTTCAAAAACCTAAACCGCTCTAAAGTTATTAATCTTGTTTAACCTTGTGCCTACATTCATTCTATAATATCAATCTCATTCAAGAATTCCACTAGACCAATCATTCACCACACAATTGTCGTTTTTTTACCATATTTAAAAGTTTAAATTTCAATGATTGAAAATCAATATGACTTATTCATTAAAGGTATGGATATCCTATTGAGAAATCAATGTGTTACTGACGTGACTCAGTCGTTGTATATTAAATCACGCAAATATAAAATTTATAAAACTAGAAAATACGAATTTTCAGATATTTAGAAGTATTTCAAAATAAATATATCAATTATAATTCAATACAAATCCCAAAAATAGTGGTAATTTTCCAGGTCGATCACAAGGATGTAATATAATATCTGGTAATTATTCAGAATTTTTCTCCATGAGTACGATTTTCTTACGAATTTTATACTAGGAAATAAAAAGGAAATATATTTAAAATTCACAAAAAAAAGGAGGAAATAAGGGTGCGGACGTCAGGATGACGTCAGCGCCCGGCGAACGCGAATCAGGCGGAAACAGAGTTCCGCCCGGCGATTCTTACGTAGGCGATTACAGACGACTCAATTAATCAAATTAAGATCTGTAAAAGCCGGAAGAATCGTAGTTGAACGAAGTATAGTTTGGTAAATAAAAATCAACAAAGTATCACTAAATGAAGCATAAATTAAATTGAAAGCAGGAAAACAGAGTTCCGGCGTCGCGACGGCGATGCGTCGGCGATGCACCGGAATCCTGAGCGTTCGGGAGGATCGTCGTGCAGTGTCCACGGCCTCAAAGGCTCTCCTTGGACAAAGACGACGTGGGCAATCTCTAGATAAAGCAGGAAAATAGAGTTCCGGCGTCGCGACGGCGACGCGTCGGCGATGCACCGGAATCCTGAGCGTTCGGGAGGGTCGTCGTGCAGTGTCCACGGCCTCGAAGGCTCTCCTTGGACAAAGACGACGTGAGCAATCTCTAGATCTTCTCGCGAAGTCTAGAGACCAATGAAGTGGGTCGTCGAATCGTCTCCGGCGGCTGTCACCCGGCGGAGCGGAAAAACGGCGACTTTGCGGCTCTCCGGCGGCTGTCACCCGACGGAGAGGGGCTGGATGGAGGTGAGGCGCGTGTTAGGGAGCTTCATCCTCAGGTCCGCGCAGCAAGAGGAGGCTCTTCATCGCATCTGGTACGCTCTCAGGAGGTGGCGACTGGTCTCCCGGCGGATCGTCCTCTTCCCGACGACGGCTTGTTCGTCGATCAATCGGAGATGATTTACTCGATGGATTGCGATCCTTTTATCGCGAATCGTTCAGAAATTTTAGTAGCAATGCTCCGCGAATCGCGTTGACGAGATTTTCGCCGATGATCCAGCGATTCCAGTTGCTTAATCCTTCGCCGGCGATCTGCAGGAAAGTCACGATAATCAGTTAAAAATATATGAATTTTGACTCTAGGAGGATTCGAACCCGCGGCGGTCGCCCGCCCCTGAACAAGGTGTGACGCGGGTTTAGTCCCACATCGGTTGTGCGCGGATTATTCGGGCGATTATATAGTAAAGTTAGCTTTGAAGGCAAAGTCCTCTCGCGTGTACGACCACTCCTTGCCCCACAGCCGGCTGACCACCGGTGACGTGGAAGGGGAGTGGCACACACGTGCCCCTATCGGTCCAAGCAAGCCGCTCGAGCCCCTGCTCGCGGCTACTCCCCGACTGCGCTTCCGATCCGCTTGCGGGCCCGGCTGGCCGGCGGATCCCCCCATTTTGTAATATTTTTATTTTTATTTCTTGTTCTTCATTTATCTCAAAACTAAGACTGTAAGAATCGTATAAAATCACATAATTACCCAAAAATTCACGTTAATCAACTGAAAACCACTTTTCATGCTTTAACACAAATATAAGTCTATTTATCATGAGTTAAGGCTAAAACTATATTATTTACTAATTATTAACTCATGATAATGAAGACTTATCAGTTACCATTGAGGACCAATATATATTTCTAGAACTTATTAGATCAAGTGAGTCCAATAAGGATCTATTTTCATAAATATAAAAAAACCAATAAAACATATTGAATTAAATTAATAATTTGAAAATAGAAAATTATTTTAAATTACATCAAAAAATTATGATTATAAAGTTAATTTATTTTCTTATAGCCTCAATATGTAAAATGATGCTTTGGTGATATAAATATTTTAAATCATTTTATAAAGAATATTTTCTGATATTTAGAAAAGCCTAAGTAAGTGATGATATGAAGGATACAAATTCAATTAATTCAATAGTGTAGCCATTTGCAAGTAGTGATATAACATTATAAATGCATAATAGACCAAGTAAAAGTTTATACTCATATTTTACATAAAATATTTTTACTTACTTGAATGTGCTAATCATTACTTTATTACAATGATAATTTTTGTAAAAAATAATAATTTCTACACATTAAAGAAAAATCATTAAGTAAAGTCAAACAAAATTTGAAATTCAACATAATGATATGGTAAAGTCGTCTTTAATACGTATTGAATTGAATTTATATTCAGACATAACTATGCATTATTCATATACCAAGCCTTGTATTTTACCAAATAATTTATTTAACAGAAACTGAGAATAAATTATTTTTAGAGAGTGGACGTTGGTAGAGGGATGAACTACTACATTAATCTTTGAATAGTTTGAACTTAGGTCTTAGAAAGTCATATGATTAAAGATCAGACAAATGAAATTGAAGATCTTAGGAATAGTTGACTAAAATATCAACCTCCTCTTATTGATATGAGTGCAGCCTAAAATTTAATCATTTTATTTTCCTTAACTCATTTTAAAAATTTTAGTGATATCTTTACTATGAGCATTAACAAAGATATTCGGTTAGTTACTCGACATGTAGGTAACAATCCTCTTCATACTAATTGATGTTGTCACTTTTTCTTTACATGATTTATATTTCTCTTCATACATTTTCTTCATGACTCAATTTATATTTCTCCTAAAATTTGATGACTAACCACATGATCTTCACTTTCTTAGAGGATGCATATGTATATTGGAGCTGGAATTGACGAAATAATTAAAACTTATTTTGGTTTATGTTGAGTAAAAAAAAAAGCTTTATGCTGCATATTTTACATTTTTATACTTAAGTTTATACGTTATTTATTTATTTTATTATTACCACTTCTTTGATATTTCTTATATAAAGGAAAGTATATAAAAATGGATACACATAATATTTGAACTTTTTATTTTTTATGAACGATAGTTTTCACACCAAAAGAAGTATGGCTGAAGACCATAGAGTCACCTTATAGTATGAACGTCTCTATGATCTAGTTCAACGGTCACAGAGAGAAGTCTTGGTTATCACCTTATAGGAATTACTCTAGTTTGGTGAAAAAATGAGATTATTAAAATAATGAAAAATAATAATTTGATCAAAATTATACTATCTTCGAAGATGTTGAACATTTTCGTTAAAAACTTTCTATTAATTTTTTATTGAAATTAGATAGAATGTTAAATCAATCACGATTACCATCTGCACTGATTATCTCACGTTTCCATGAATAATTATCAGCGGAAACATCAGTGGCTGCCGCAGAATCACCCTCGGCATGGCCAAGATTTATCGAGACTTGAGGTCGTTTATTTACGAATGATCCGTTCGTACATTCAAGCAAGCGATGGACTTCGAAGAGGGACCTCGCCGGAGGCTGCCGGGAAGAGACGCCAACGGTGGCAGGCTGCAGCAGAATGCGCCGGAGGAAAATGCTGCCTGCGTTCAGCAGGTCCCCGGCAAGCCTGTCCAGTGGCGAGACCCAACGCTCCAGCCATGGTCCGCTCCAGCTCCCGCTGACGACGCTTGCTGCGGCTGTATCTCGGGTCCCGCGTTGTCGTCCGTCACCCCTGACGATTGTCCGTTGGACATCTCCTCGCTGCCGTCGCCGTCGTACCATTCCCTCACCGCCGCTATGGGGATGAGATCCATCAGCGCCGACAGGTCGTCGTCAACCGTGCCATCGTCCTCTCCCGCTTCTCTCTTCCTCGCAGCGTCTGGAGAAAAGGATTAGCAAACGATATAAGGCGCTCATTAATGCCTGCCTCGGACCCTGGTTTCTACACGATTGACGAGAAGTGGAATCCTCGGCAAGTTCTTGGAAAAGGGAAGCCAGGACGCGAGAGATAACAAGAAGAGACCAGGGCAGATGGAACTCACTCAAGGGGAGTTTCGAGTAGTCCCATTTACCGCCGCAGTCGCCCAGGATCAGTCCCTGTGGGTGTTCACTGCAGTTGCCGCCGCCGGCGTTTCCGTTGACGTAGCTAACGTTTTCTGCGGTGGGCTCCGGCAGGAAGTTTCGTCCCCTGCGGTAATCACCTCCAGCGTTTCCACATTCGTCGGCGCTACCGCCGCCAGCCACCACCGCCTCTCCGTCGAGTAGCAGAGAATCCAGCAGGTCACTTTCGCTTCGTAAGGTGGGTGCCTCAGGAAAGAATTGGCTTGAAGGGAGCTCCATTTTCACAGAGAAGCTCTGCCGGTTGTGCTGCGGAGAGGGAGAGCCGAGATCGTAGGCCCCCAGGGCATCCAAAAGGAACACAGCATTCTGCGAGTGCGGGGGCGTGACTGTGTTGGAACTGAATGCCATAGAGAAGCCTCCCACCCCACCGTCCGGAAAGCCCCCGCCTCTCTGTTGGAGACCCGTTTCTCCTGCCGGCGAGGGCACGATGAAGGACAGGCAGTGACCGGTATTGACCATGTGACTCGATGTTCCAACCGTCGGCGCCACCCCAAACTCAGTATGGTCGAAGAGCGAGAGCGGGGCAGCGCCGGGGGAAGGGCGGTGGTGGTGGTGCAGTGCGGCCTGCCGCTGGATGTCGAGCGGGTAGAGGGGGAGCCCGGCGCGCTGCCGCCGCTTGATCCTCGTGTTCCAGTAGTTCTTTATCTCGTTGTCCGTTCGGCCCGGCAGCTGCAACAATCCAACGGAATCGTCACACACGGATCAGGCGAAAGCTGAGGAGAGAGATCGAAGTGAGACTGAAAAAAATGGAGTGGTGAATCCGCTGAGGATGAGAATTGGAGAAGTAGAGAGGTTCGGCGGCCTACTTGCGCAGCCATGCGAGCCCACTTGTTGCCCAGCTTCGCGTGGAGCTCGAGGATGAGGCGCTCCTCTTCGGGAGAGAAGGGGCCCTTCCGGAGGTTCGGGCGGAGGTGGTTGGCCCACCGGAGCCGGCAGCTCTTGCCGCACCTCGACAGGCCGCTATTCCGCTGCACCGCGTTCCAGTTCCCCTCCCCGTGCCGCCGGACGTAGTCTGTCAGAATGGCGTCCTCTGCGGCCGTCCATGGCCCCTTCTTCATCGACCCCGCCGCCGCCCCGCCGCCGGAAGCCTTGGAACACGACGACGCGCGGGCGATGTTCTCTGCGCCGGTGGAATCCGAATTAACGGCTGCCGAGGCGCCGCCATCCAAGCAGCCGTCCGGCATCGCCTACGCTTCGGCTCCCCACCCCTTACACCCCCTCGGGCCCTAGAGGGCAAGGAGGAGGTCGAATCTTGCCCTCTTCCCTTTTTGCGGCTCTTCTTCCCTCCCTCCCTCGGTTGTTCTATTCTCCCTGGATCTCTGGCCGAGAGAGAGAGAGAGGGAGCAGCCGGACGCAGAAAGCTGCCCAAACGACAAGTCCTACCCTTGAATGATATCGGCGTCGATGGTTCTGGCCATGCAGAAGCACTTGTCCATCCCGAAGGAATCCAAACGAAGATCGGGGAGAGAAAGAGAGAGCTGCAGAGAGACGGAGGGACGAGAGGGAGAGTGGGTGGGGCGGACGGTCACCCTTGTGCACGAGGCCCACCTTACAAGGTTTTCCTTTTTAACCCTCCGGCATGGATATTTGAGGGCCAAGCTTCCATGTCGCTCCGGGTAAAGCTCCTCCTTTTCACGCGTTTTCCTCTCTTTCTCTCTCTCTCTCTCTCTCTCTCTCTCTCTCCTCCATCTTTGGCCGTCGGGCCAGGTCTGGTCACCTTCCGGTGCGATAAGGTACAGTGGGTAGCGTGCTGTAGGCTGTGGGGAACCGGGAGGGCTGGCGCCAAGTGGGACGAGAAGGCTAATTAAAGAGTGAGGTGGCGGTGTTGGGGCGGGCTGGCATTCCCGGTGGGGTCCCGCGTATAGGACGAGTACGGCCGTGACAAGCTGCAGGCCCCCCACCCCTTCAACGGCCATGAGACCTCCATCCATGTAACAAGAATGTTTTTACTGTGCATGGTTTTTCTCTCCGAAGTCGGGAGGATAGTAGACCTAACTATCGATTATATAAGGAATAAAACGTTCCATACGCGTTGACTCACGATCTAAACTTCTGACCGAGAAATCGGGAAGGAAAAAAGCGGGTCAACCGTTCAGGTCGTTGACTCATCCTAATGGGCGAGCTGGTTCGGTATAATAAGACCAGTTTCTTTGGTGGGATTTTTGGAAAAAATCGGATAAATGATGCCCAAGTGGCATACATAATAACAGTAATAAAAGGGGGCTCACAATTCAAGGCAATCCTAGGCTTTGCTAGGGCAGACAGATCTAGGAGCCAACCCAGTTGCTCCAATGGAGGCGTTCCGGTCACCGTTCCAGTGAGGAATCCTCGTCTCTGCCAGCGTCCAAGATGACGGGGAGGTGTGTACGCTCCTCCATCCGGGATGGTGGTTTTTGTCTCCATCGATCGGAGTCAGGGAACTTGGCTCAGAGGATCCACCGACCGGAGTTGGGGAGTCGGTCTTCTTACTTTTCTGAGAAGACTTTTATCCCCTAACTTTCTGAGAAGCCTAGACCTACCTAGAATTGTCTACCCACTGTAGAGAGAGAGAGAGAGAGAGAGAGAGAGAGAGAGAGAGAGGGGTAAGACTCCAATATGGGTAATTATGGGGGATAGCTGACGGTGCTTTGACCTTCCATTCCCTAACATTTATCTCCTTTTCCCAAATAACCTTCATAAGTCTGTCTCTTCGAAAACCCCAAACTCATTGTCCATTAGAAACCTATAGAATGCATTTTAATCTAAATCAGTCACATGTATCATGGACGTTTTGCTCTTAGGCTCTTCCCCTTTATCATCAGTAAAGGTGAAAGGAGATGAAAAATATAATTCATGATGAGTAGGGTCCACTCCATGCACTATTACCATATGCTTGTTTTTAAGCCTTTGGTTCTGTTAGGGTCACAGTTGGGATGGTTAGTGGGCCCAAGGTCAAGCCCCAACTTTGTCTAGTCTTGCTCAAGTCCTAAACTTTTATTTTTATTTAAAACCAAGGAGAAGATTACAACATTAACATATAAACTATACATTTCTTATCTTGTAAGCTAGACCCTATGTTATTTATCCATATATGAAAGAGGGGAGAGAGAGAGAGGCGCTAGTATGGAGTATCTATAAGATTACCACATTGCTTTGAATTTGTTCATTCAACCTCAAAACCTGCCCATTGGTCATAAGATGGGGTTTCATGTGCATCTGAATCTTATAGAACCCATTTTCATACAATATGCTCTACTACCACCACACTCAAATTGTTATGTTTTTCCTATTTCTCTTTAATGCCATCTTCTCATATATCATTTAAAGCTTTGCATGTGGTATGTCATTAAGGGCTAACATTGGATAATATATATCATCTTTCCAAGATCTTTTTTGTCAAGTAGTGGGTGTATATACTAGAATCATTTATGTGAATGTTGATTTGTTCAATTAAAAAATAAATAGGGAAAATATGAATGTATCATCATCAATAGGTATGGTATCCCATCTAATAATAATTGAAATGGTTATTCAATCTCTTATCTCATTTATCAAAATTTCAAGAATACATTAAGAAAACATTTTCTAGATTTTTACCTCTCCATTATTATATCTTTAAATTAAAAAAAATAATGTAGATGTTATTCAACTAATATTTAATTTTTTGAACATGAGCTTGAATTTATAATTCATGATTCCAAATTTATTTGATAATATTATGAATTTTGTGTTTCTTTTTTGTATTTTTAAATTCAAAAAATAGTAGTCAAAATAAAAATTGATAATAAATATATTCTTTTACTATGATAGTTAGTAGACAAAGGTCTAAATTATTAGATCATGGGCGTTTGTTGTTTGGTAATATTTTTCATATATAAATTGATAAAAAAGTCACCCAGGAAGAGGTCTAAATGAAGACATGAATTAAGCACAAAATAACTCATTTTAGATAGAACATCTAAGAAAAAAGACTTGTGAGTCAACCCATTAGTCCACCCAGGTTGGTTTTTGGAATAAACAAACACAAGAATTAGCAAGTTGAACTCACGAAAGACAAGGAAACCTTTTTTTGAAGATATAACATATAATCCAACAATTACAAAAAAATGTCAACATATCCTCTAGCAAAGGTACCTAATAATGTTAGAAAATAAATGTAAAAAATATAAATAAAAACAAATAGCTAATCAAAGTATTATAAAATTAAATATTTAAAAGTTTGAGAGAATGTAGATTGATAGTTAATACATTTTACTATGAATTGACTCAAAGTTCACTTAACAAATATTAGGTTAACTAGATATTATTTGCATTTCTAATGGTTGAGTTAATGGGCTTTCAAATAACATATTCAAGCTACCATAACTTACTCGATTTTTGGTATGAGCATTTATCTTTCTCAAGGAGTAATGAGTGCTATTTCATTAAAGCTTTCATAAACCTCTAAACACATGATCACAAAAACACTTCTTCCACTTGTGAGGATCATTCATAAGTCAAATATTTTCTATTTTATTTTTAAAGGCACTTTGTGGAAGTAGAAGTAATAGGGGAAAGACAAGTTAATAATTTTATGTCTAATATGGGAGAGCTAGACCTTTGAAATCTCCAATGTAAAGAATTTTTTAGTCATGTGTTTAGTTCATGATTAACTTATGATGATTTTGATGATTTTTTGATATTAATATAAAGTCATGAAATTAATATATGTATCATAAGGTACCTAAAATATTGATAGAAGTCAATATTATTATAGTAATTATCTAAGGTGTGGATCATGGAAAGTATCCTATTCAATTTAATTTCTCATTATAATATGAATGTTAGACTATGAATATAATAATAATAAAAATTCAGTGAGTGGTAAAGATGATATCATCTCATATGCAAGTCTTAATGTACAACTTCAATAATATAGGACCAATATGAAGGTCTTTGATGGAGGAGTCAAGTAAAATAAATCTAAGAGAAAATGATTAACATGTTGATTTAATATTGATTTTACAATATTGTTGGTTTTGTATATTCATGTGGGGGCATAATGGTTCATTAGTATGACTTTTTATACTAAAGTATGTGATAAATATAAGTGTGGGACTACTTAATGACAATCTGATTAAAAGAGGAATTTAAAACTGAAAACCTTCCTAAAACTCTGAAGTATGAAGGGAGTTATGAAAATTTTCATTCTTTATAATTACTTTTTCTATTTTTCTAGGATCTGCATGTGGTCCATCAAGGCCCATTTTAAGTCAACTGTTTGACCTGATAAGGAGCAAAGGGGGTGGCCTAGCCCACCTATAAATAAGGCATTTCAACCGAAATTAGGGCAAGAGAGAAAATCACAATTTTTAAGTGATGGTTGTTGATTCAACAATGATTTCTTCTCCTCATCAACACTTTCACCTCTCAAAAAAAATAAGGACAAGGTTGTTTACTTTAAAGAAGATGTGGACATCTCTCTAACCCTCAAGACCTTACTACTTTAGCCCAATATTTTTTAAGTAACTTCAACAATTCTTAGTGAACAAAAAAGAAGATTTTAAGGGCTGTAGAAAACTCATTTCATATTGCTCTTTGTTTCTATTTTAGTATGTGATGTGTAGATTGGTTGAAACACCCATGTGTGCAGTCAAGATAATCATATTGTTCATTGAGGCATCTATGATGTGCCTACAACAAAGAGACCTAAAGACTTAGAAATTATAGAGATAGAGTTCTAGGTTGAATAATTGTAAGCTCTCAAAGCTTGAGAATGTAAGGGGTCCTTGATCCCCATAAGATTGAAGAGTATTTTGGGGGTGAAATAGTAAAATTAAGGTGAAGTCCTCAAAAATAGATATAGGACAAAGGAGTTTGACCGAATCATTATAAGATCTGATGTGAATTATCTTTTGTTGATTTTTCTATATTTATATATTAATAGAAAATTAAATAAATAAGATATTAATATATATAAAAGAGAAAAACATATCATATATATATATATCTTAAATTTAAAATAAATTCATCCCTTCTCCTAAATTATCCAGCCATATAGGGACCAGCATTATGAATTTCAATAAATGTTCTTTAGTAAATAATCGTAGAAACCAAAGGTATTAACTATTGGGTGGAGGAATCTTAGGTATTCAATAAGGTTTTCATGATGTAAGATATGTTGGATTTTAGATTGCATAGAAATCAAGAAGGGAGGGATTGAATTAATCATATTATAATTTACAAAAAAATATGAAGACATTATTGATAAATGCAATAATAAACCAATCTATTTTGACTGCAAAAAATTGAGACATTTGAATGCTGATTGTCCAAGGCTAAAGATTGACAAAAGAGAAAAAAAGTAATAGTAACTACTTGGAGTGATGAAGATAATCCTTTACCAGAGTCTAAAGAAGAGAGTAGAGACAACCTTCGTGTACAGAAGAGTTATGTGGTTTTCTTGCTGAAATTGGTGATGCTTTAGTTGTTGTTAATTCAAAGCTTTAAAAAGTCTAGAAAAGAAAATATTACACTAAAAGAAAATCTCAAAATTATTTACAATGAATAAAAAAACTAGCAAGAAGTATATAGGAATTCTGATATTCAAAATCTCTCTCAATTTGTTAACATAAAAATTATTTAAATCAACATACAAAGTCAATACACATATATCAAAAGCCATATAGAAGATTCGAAGAGCCTTCTTTGCTCTTTATTACCACACTTTTTCAAAAAAAATGTTAAACACCACCATCATGGTATGAGACAAACCCACTTGTTTTCATAGTTGTGGCTACTTGAGTTGCCCTTTAAATTTGTAAATATTTTAGAAAATCAAAGCTCAATAAAGGCCTTGGAAGATATCAGAAGCAAACCTCATCAGATACCTAGGAGATGCTTCAGCTTCTTCTTTCTCCCCTGCGAAAGAGGAGTTGAAGAGCCTCTCAAATAGTGGAAAAGTACATTCTATTTAACCCCATTAAAAATTTATCAACACAAGACTGCGGAGTCTCTATATACTAATAATATGAATGAGAAAACAATCACATGAGGAAGGCATCCTACACAAGAAATTCTCCGTTTCTTGATTCACCCATTGCATTCCTAAGATTGTAGACCATTTTTTATGAACAGAAGAAAATTCCTTCTGCTCATATGTTGAGATCCTCCGAAAGCACCACCATCCGCTGCTCAGCTTGAACAAGGCGTGAAAAGGTTGGGGTTAGAGAGGAATGAAAAAGATTCAGAAGCTTGGGCCTCGGAGATACGTTTGGTGTAAGGATAGCAAAGAGAATTAAGTTTCATTGATAGGAATCAAAGCCAAAGGAGGTCAAGATGGACTTCGTCCAGGACAAAGAAGGTCTCATGGGTGTCACCGCATACTCTGCTCCCTCTTGTCTTCGTCCCTGAACCGCGAAGGCCCGATGGTAGACGGAAAAAAACTCTGTTTCTCGACGACAGACGATCAACAGAGGGGTCCGCCTTCAGCCGTCTTCGGAGGGCGTCTTCCTCTTGTTCCCGGTGGCGGAGCGGTTGATGGGGTAGGGCGGCGTCGGCCGGCCGTAGCAGCGGCGAGCCAGGCGGAGGCACTGCAGCCAGTGCAACGCCTCGGCGTTGGGGTCCCTCTCCGCCACCACGCCGCCCACCGTCAGCTGCAGCGTCCCGCGGAACGCCGTGAGCCGGCCCCGCACGCGCACGAGGGCCCCCATCTGAGCCCTCGACGCGTGGCCCTCGGCGGCGCGGCCCAGCATCTCGACCTCCGACGGGGGCCGCCCCGCCAGGTGGCGAGGGATCGCCGGGGAGAGGCCGTCGCCCGCCGGCGGCCGCCCCGCGAGGAGGCGGTGGTTCAACCAGAGGACGCAGGGGATGCACCCGGTGCCGTCGTCGAGGAGGAAGCGGATGAGCTTTTCTCGCCGCTCCCAGGCGACCACCACGCCCACGGCCTCCGCCCTCGAGACGGCGCGGCCGCCCGCGATGCAGAAGGAGGCTGACCTGCCGGCGAGGCCCAGGAGCTCCCGGGCGAGGAGCTTCACGTGGGCGTCCTCAGTCGAGCCCATTGCTGCGCCTCCGGAGCGAGGGAAAGGCTTCCCTTTTGCGAGCGAGCGAGCGGGAAAATGAAGAGGAAGAAGAAGAGAGCCCCCAAAATGGGAGAGAAAAGGCGGGCCCGGGATCGCCTCCGCTTTCTGGGCTTTTCTCCGGGCCGAGCCCGCTTTCTGGGGTTTCCTTCTTACCTGCGATCTTCGTCGTCCTAGTTCGCGAAGAGAGAGGAAGGGGAAGAGTAAGAGATCAGATGGGCGTAGGACGGGGGCAAGACGCCAGCTCTTCCGCTCCGCCGCCCGGCGCAATGGCTTCCTTCTTCTCCAGTTTCCGGTCATCCGCTCTCCGGAGGAAGATTCCGTCCCCGGCTACTGGCGAACCAGCCGATGGCCGTCTTCTCGTCCGCCGTCTTGGCTTGGTGCAGCTCATCCTCATTGGGATTGGCGCCTCCGTAGGGTCCGGGATCTTTGTCGTCACTGGCACTGTCGCCCGTGACGCCGGCCCCGGTAGCGTCTCCTCCAGCCGAGTGAATAACATTCATCGAACTATCCTATTTATTTATTGCTAGATTTGATCTTCTATGGAAATAGAGTTTGCTCCAAAATTCAGGCATCCAACATAATTCATCAGAATTTTCCTTCGCAGGAAATTTGCAACTGTACTTCATGCTCTTTTCTCCTCATTTTTGTTTCTCAACCACATTCTTTGAATTCCTTCCATAGGAGCTTTCTATTTACCAAAACTTGGACACTCTAGAGTTTTTTTGCCGTTTACAGAGTGTGGTCTATCATGGCATCATCATTTGACAACTTTTGTAGTGATCAGAAAGGAGATGCTTTTCATTTCATACAGTGATGCGAATGAGTATTCTACGTTCACACGACATTACTAGGCTCCGATGACATGAACTGCTGTGAACTCTATTTGCCTAGACTTTAGCAAGGATATGAATGGTAAAGGTCTTTCTCATTGTCCATGTTTCTCGCTGTGGGAGGTTGAATCCTGTCAGACTTTTATGTTGCACCGCTTTAGATTTTAACATCGAATCTTTTTAGATTTCATGTCATCGCAACATGCATAGATTTACCATTCCTGGCATGTTCCCTTGTTCTTTGTCGATATCTGGGCCAACCCTTGCTTGTTACTCACTGGTTGCTGGTTCAAATGCAGCCGTCACGGTCAGTTTCATTTTAGCCGGAGTTGCCAGCGCGCTTAATGCCTTGTGCTATGCGGAGCTATCTTCGTATTTCCCTGCTGTAGTTGGTGGAGCATACCTGTACACTTATGCTGCATTCAATGAGCTAACAGCTTTTCTCGTCTTCACACAAGTTATGGTAGACTACCATATTGGAGCAGCGAGCATAGCACGGAGCTTAGCGAGTTATGTGGTCGCCACTCTGGAGCTATTTCCTCTATTCAGGGGACATTTTCCTAGCTGGATGGGAAAAGGAGGCAAAGAGCTCTTCGGGGGAGCAGTATCTATCAATTTACTTGCCCCGATTCTTCTTCTAATCTTAACAGCAATTCTTTGCCGTGGTGTTGGCGAGTCCTCTATGGTGAACTCACTCATGACAACCACCAAAGTAATCTCTCTTTGCCTTATGTGCTTCTTTCCTTTGAATAATTTTCATTGTAACCTGGATGATTAACTCATAATATATGATGCAATTCCCAAAAGGATGAAAATGTCCAACAAAACTCAAAGAAACTAAAAAATGAAAACAAAGAAGAAGCTAGGACTAAGGTATAAAGCTGACATGACCTCAAATGGTCGGGGAGCGAGCATCCAAAGTAACTAAGAATCAGTGAGGACCATCTACCATGTATATCGTGTACCTGAGAAAATATCATAGTCTAACAGCCATAATCTTCTAGTATTATGCTGTTAATCATCCTACTAATTTTTCGTATATAGTGTCTATATAGAAGATAAAATTTACAGTTTTAAAAAACCACGTTCTTTTGACCATGTATTAATGACAGACATCATGTAATTAATTTCTTTCATAAATAATACCCAACTGGATCAATATGATTGAAGCCAACCTGGATCATATTTCAGCAACTCGCGATACGCAGGTTAACACTGTTCGAGTTTTGTTTTTGGTGGTATGTCGAACCTACCTTGATTTAAATTGGGGTACCTGGCTTGTCCAATTCCCATGGAGATTAGGTCTTTGAACCTCCGAAACTAGAGATGACCCATGATCATATCTCCCTTTTTAAGGAACAAAAAACAAATCTTAAACTTCTGTCATTTTTCTGTCTTGTGTTCCTCAGAATCTCAGTCATTTCTTAACCCTTTTTTAATTGATGGATAGCAGTAACATTCCATAGAAGATATGTTCTGAATTTAAGATGTTCATACTGCGCATTGGTCAATTTTCTGTCAGATTTTTATCTCAAGCTCAAACCTGAAAGAAGAAAAAGAAAAATTCCATTGCCTCAGTTTTTATCATTCTTGTCATTGGATCTACCTAGACACTGTTAGGTGATTGGATGCTCTCAACCTGGTATTTGTTGAGAAGTTTTCTAGCATCCTTTGTTGTTAAAAGGCTTTCTCTTGAATATTGAAGTGCATAGCTCTATTAGTACAATAACACTGAAAGCATGGATATGATGCAATTTTATCTGTACTATTTATTTAATTAAAATTTAATGAAAATTACTTAGAAGAGATGAATGAAATGTATCACATATAAAGTTGATCTAATGCACATGAAGCATTTTCTGCCTGATACATTTTTTTATTTCACATCTGTATGATATGCAGTCTGCAGATAGCAGAAAGCTACAACAGCTCAGAGATGGCTGGGTCATTAATCACAATATGACTGCATTTTTTTAAAATCTTTGCTGCTGTTGATTTGTGTGAGATCTTTCTAAATATTACTCCATATTCCAATCAAGAGAAAAAAAAAAGTGTTCATTTTTAACATCCATAGTTGGTTCCGTGTAATGGTTGTATTATCTGCCGTATCTACTAAAAATTTCAACAAACACTTTATCTCATTTGTTGATTCTACTTTCAACATTTGAAATTTTCATTCAGCATCTGCTGACAGCTTGTGATGCACAGAAGCTTGAACCTTAAGCCAGAACCCCAATGAAAATTTTGACTTTAGGTTTCTTACCTTAGTAGGAATGCAATCTTGTCACTAATACTTCATTTGCATAATAAATGGAAAAACAAATGAGTGGGTTTTGTGATTTGCAATTTAGGGAGTTAGAGTCCTCGGTCTCAGATCATTTTTCTGAAAGGGATCCGATGGTCAGATTGATTAATATCCATTAAAAGTATTATCATGTAGATTATAACCTGTGAATTGCTCTTTTTCTGAAGAGTTCACTTCATATCAAGTATTTAATATTTCAGGGTCCCCTGTTCCTTAATTAGATATAATATATTAATTCTTTAGCTCCATCACTGATTGTATGATGAGTGACCATTGCAAACGTATCAGGTTCCCTGAAGGTGATTGATACATTGGTTGTAGGGTTCTGAAGATTGTGTAATTTAATGGCTGTCAAAATGCAAAACCAACAATCAGATTAGAAATTACTATGTGGGGCAGGGTTGTTTTCCATCTTAGATGTACTACAGATTTTATTACTTGAAGAATCACTGTAGATTCTACCACCGTATATCTATATGGTGAGTGGAGAGGAAGCTTGAAGAAACTCGAAATGTAAAGCAAATGGAAGACTTTCTGTAAAACTTTTGTGGGGAAAGTTTAACCCTGACTTAATCAAGCAAAAAAAAAAACATTATTCTGTAAAGTCCCCAAGAAGTGCTGTGAAATTCACTTTCTGGGGAGGTTCATATTTAATTATAGGAACTGAAAAATATTCGTATCATAACGGTATGGTGGATTGGTTAAGTAACCTGAAGTACGAAAAAGATGAGTGGATCATGCTGCCCCCAGCAGTTGTATGGGCTGTTAGTTTTGGTAAAAGGAATTTCATAGAGAAATTTTCTAAAACTTTTCTTCTGATGACTAGGTTGTGACGCTTATGGAAGACTGATCGTGCACTGTGATTTATCTAGTCGCTCTACGATTTAAAAATGTCTTGTGACAGGACTGTTTCTCAGTCTGTAGTCTGGGACATTTCGGTGGGTAGAAGCAGTCACCTAGGTCTTTCCACGGATTTTATTTTTATTTTTATTTTTATTTTTATTTTTATTTTTTATTTTTTATGGGTTTGGATGTGCTTGCTATTTCTGAACTGGGGGGATTTCAGGGGCAATCCATCAACATCTTCAGTATGGTTTCTTTTGAAACTTCAGAAATGAAATGTGAACAGTAATAGTGTTCTGTGCACATTGGATGTGATAGTGGAAAAAGACTTTCATTCAACTACTATCTGACGTAACCTTGCTATTTCCATATTATTCATGTCTATTTTATTTCTTGGATTTTGATAATGTCTAATTCTGCTGGTCATTGGATTTTGTTCTGAGATTGAATCTGTTTATTTTCTTTTATATAAAGTAGAGTTCCGTTTCCAATCGCTTTCTGAAGTAATTTCAACCACCACCCTACAGGTGGTCATTGTCATTATTGTCATCTTTTTCGGTGCTTTTGAGGTGGATGTATCGAATTGGTCACCCTTTGCCCCAAATGGCGTCAAAGCGGTCGTCACTGGAGCTACCGTAGTGTTTTTTGCCTATGTTGGATTTGATGCAGTGGCTAATTCCGCTGAAGAGTCAAAGAGACCACAGGTGATTCAATAGGTTGCTTATCATTTGTTTCCTTTTCAGAATCTGTTTTGAATGGTACTGAATGTTTGTCATAAGCTTATTGGCGAGTGTTTTCCTTGTAACTTTACGTTTTTAATGTGCATCTAATATTTCTCAATCATGCCAATATTATTGGCAAAATATCTTTTTTGAAGAGGGACTTGCCCATTGGCATCCTTGCTAGCCTTATCGTCTGTGCGCTGCTGTATGTTGGAGTCTGCTTAGTGGTTACGGGAATGGTGCCATACAATTTGCTTAGTGAGGATGCACCACTGGCAGAAGCTTTTACCTCAAAAGGGCTGAAATTCGTTTCAGTTTTAATCAGTATTGGTGCTATCGCTGGTCTCACCACTACCCTTCTTGTTGGGCTTTTTGTTCAGGTGACCTAGTTTATTGAAAGTATTAGTCACTCTTCATAGTTTTCCAGCTTGAATCTAACTTTAATTTTTAATGACAGTCCCGGTTGTATCTTGGTCTTGGAAGGGATGGTCTGTTGCCTTCGGTTTTTGCGGAAGTACATCCTTCGCATCACACTCCTATCAAGGCTCAGCTCTGGGTCGGTGCTGTTGCAGGCGTCATGGCTAGTTTTTTTAATGTACATGTGCTCTCTCACATTCTTTCAGTAGGTTCACTGGTGAGTTATCCTCAGATTGATGTTGTCTTGTGCTACCAATCTTTGGTAATTCGTCACCTTCTTTATGCTTTGCCCGTTTTGACATTTAGTGGCATTTTTCCATTTCTAGACGGGCTATTCTGTTGTTTCTGGCTGTGTCATTGCCCTCCGTTGGAAGGGTAAGCCCCAAGCTCAACCTGCTATAAGGGGCATTTCAGCTCGGCAGGAAGGGATCATTTGCCTTATTACTATTGCCTGTTCCGGATTTATAACTGGACTGTGCTACCGTTTTGGAGCCTCTTTTCCTTTCCCCGTTGCTGCTGTGTTAGTTGCCATACTTGCTGTTGCTTTTCTCCATATTCGGCAGGTTAGTATCTGAACCATGGGTTTCTCTATTCACATCACCTTCCCTATGCAACTCTGATCCTTTGAATTGAAGTAAACTGTTGGAGTATTTGTGGTGCTGCTTTTATCATTTGCTCTTGTGTTTGATTTGGACGCTTGCTATCTTCAACTTTCCATTTAAGATGTGAAAGAAATTTTGAACAGTTTGTTGACTGTGAATGTTTGTTTATCCTATTTATGTGTAATTTTTTCTTTTGAAAAATATTCTTATCACGTGTGTGTCCCTTGCAACTCTTGACCTTGAGTATTTTAACTTCATTTTCTTTAAGGGTAACAACCTGTGTTTGAAGTTCATAATCCATTTGATGATGTCTTTAGCACTACAGAGAGAGAGAGAGAGAAAAAAAAAGTGTAGGGCAACCGTAGCCGTAGCCCTAGTCATTATGACTGCCACCCCACTCCGCCCTCTCACTCCAAGACAAAATAAAAAATAAAGAAGAAGAAGCCTTTGCCGTGAGACCAGGGAAGGAAGGAGAGTGCGGATGTACGAATGTTAGAGAGAAGAGTAAAGGGTTTCTGGATCATTGGCACCATTCCACTTGTTGGCTTGCTATAAGCATGAACTCCAGTCTTTGCCCTTGTTTTTCCAAAACTAAGCCCAATCCTGCCCGGTACCTGTATCAGGCCATCAGTTGTTGTTACCTAGCGTTCAAGCTCGTGTCCATCAATTGCTCGTGTCATGTCCCTTATATTTTCTTGTGGCAGTGGCACCAGAAGAGCCAGAGCTCAGCACAGATAATACTGTGCATTGATCAGCATCTGACGAGCTCATTACAGATATCATATGTTAGCAGCAAAGTAAAACTCAGGTCGAGGGATTTGTCAGTAGGTTTGGTGATCTTCAGTATTGAAAGTACCTTACATTCATTCTAACATGGTGTGAAGCGGTTTCTAGACCAGGTTTTTTGGTTGACAATCGAATTGGTCATGTTCACCAAAACCCTATTAACAAAAATGAGCACATGCCAGCCAATTCATAGAAAACATTGTTTTGTTTGTATATGGTAACTGGTAATTAGTCCCAACATTGAATCATGAAGACACGTGCTTCGTACATCCTTGACTGTTGTGACATATGGTTATCACAAAATAAAGAATAATAAATCCATCGTGACTCAAAAAAGCTCAGCTAGTTCTGATCTGCATCTAGTCATGTGGATAATAACTGGACAAACTACCTTCAGGGGGGGAAAAATCTGATCCTCCCTTGAAAATGGTGAGAAAAGGAAAGAAGGTTGAGCTATAAATGGTAATATTAGCCAATTGCTTGCATGGTCGCTGCTACCATTAAAAGCATACAGATGAGTAGCAATACGGCAGGCACCAACCTGACCTCTACAGCTGATATGCAGGATCGACGCGGACCATGCCAAAGAAAATTTTCAGAGGACGTAGGCACCCTGAAAAGCAATTTTCTGAACTTCTACAATTTTGTGTACCCAATTTATGGAATCTCCTTTTGTATGTACTTTAACCAGTTGATTCATCTGATTCCATTTTCTCCTGGAACAGACCGGTGACTAAAAAGTAGGTGATGATGGCTCCTAGAGTATCAAATATTTTGAATATTATAGAAATGAGCAGATCAATAAGCTAATGAAACTTTAATGAAAAATCACACTTTTATATATTAGAAGATAAAACTGAATCAAATACGACAAACCTAATCATATATTCACAAGTTTTTCGACCTTCATCGAATTCCCATTCCTCACTTGAATATAACTCGCTCTACTCGTCTAAAATTTTTGGTTGTTCCCCCGAAAGGTGAAGATCATCATTATGTGGACGTGTTCAGTAAGCACACTGATTATCTTGAAAGTTTGGAGGCATTGATCCAGAGGATTGATCTTTCAATATCACTTTATTCTTGGTGCTTGGTTGTCTAGAACTAGAATACATTTGACTTTGAGTTTGCTGCATGATAGCATGAAATACATATAAGAAGATCCCCTGCTTATGGGACAATCTGATCATAATTTGTGCTTAGATCATACGTTGTGTTTGTCAAATGCTAGCCCTTTTTAAATATCTGTTTGTGTTGTTCTAGGTAGCATTCACATTGGCCATGCTTGGACATGCTTTTTTATAATCATAGTCCACTCTTAATTATTTTTCCTCATAATCTGTCGTCGTGCTCTCTAACGTTAATCTTCTTTTCCAAACAATATTTTTTCTAGGTTCATGCGAATCCCCCAGGCTTCTCTTGCCCCGGAGTTCCAGCCGTGCCAGCGCTCTCAATCTTCTTCAACATCTTCTTATTTGCTCAGGTTCGGTTCTGAAACTGTTCCCGTGCGATTTGGTTGGCCTACTTACCATGAACATGCACAGTTGGGAGAACATCTTTTCCAGTTCAAGACTCCTCTGGTTCGCATAAGATGAACACATAAGCATTACGAACCACACTTCTCCTATGCAGATTTTTGGCCATGTTCCGATTTTCCCCTTTATAATGTTAACATGATGATGTACTGCGCCAGCCCACTTACCATGTGTACTGCGCCAAAAAAATCATCAGATTTTAAATAACCTGGATGGAAGTATAATAGGACCAGAAAATCGGAGATGATAGTGTTTTATTATTATTATTATTATTATTTTAAGAATACCCTTTTAGTCGGTGATAGCAGTGGTAGGAGTATTTATTGGAAACATTCTACTGACAAGCGGATCCCATTCTTCACTGATGATGAATTGAAACCAGAACTATATCACGGGCCTACTGCATCTTTTATCACGGACCTTGGTTGGTTCCCTTTCTTTTCTATTCTTTCTCCCTCCTTTGAGCTCGTTCAAGGTGATCTTCAGTGTGCCGTTTTATCTAATGTGCTGTGCAACGAAGGAATATGTGTAGGCTAATAAATAACTGGAGTGGGAGGGAGAACTATCTTTGATGCCCATACCCTGACTTTATTCCTGTAAAAATACAGAAACATGTTTCTTATGCTGTGCCTTTTTTTTTTTTTTTAAAAATTCATTTCTAGAAAAATCTAAGCCTCTTTTGGGGAGGGGGGGAACTTGGAGAAACCATTTTCTGTCGACCTGAGGAAAATCACAGCTACCAGAGTTCATTTTTTATAGAACCCAGCATCAGAAAATCTGTAATCATGATGATATTTGGTTTCTGTCAACAGCTGCATGAAGAAGCATGGTGGAGATTCGTCATCCTTACCGCTATAGCAGTGATCTTCTATGCCATATATGGCCAATATAATACATTCCGCAAGTGTCCCAATGACTCCGCATACCACAGTATCCCCACGGATGAGATTTCCTAACATTTTCCGATGAGCTAATTTGCTCGGTCTTCAGGTACCGACTAGAGACACAGTAGATGTATTTATTGTATCATCTGGTTTTTATGGCCCGATGCCCATCTGTATCCGACTACTCCTGTTCGTGTATATGTTGGTGAAGTGAAGAGCTGACAAAATCAAACCAGTGTTTTAGGTATTATTTCTTGGTAGAAAGTCAGTGTTTGTTTGTATGGCTTGCATGCTCTCTCTCTCTCTCTCTCTCTCTCTCTCTCACTCTACTCCCTCTCTATTTGTTCATATTATATGTACACAATTTTTATGAAACCCTTGGCATGTAGTCATATCAAGCACGAGTACGCTCCTTCCATGCTATTTTGTGCAACGCGATCCGCCGGGGAGCCAATTACTGGCACTAACTAGGAACGGTTTTGCTTGTTTGTTTGGTATTTGTCCCGCGGAGAGATGAAAATCCTGGAAGAACACAGGGAAGTGTTGTCTTTCTTGGCTTTCGGACGTTGTCTTACGGCTGATCTATGAGATTAAAAGCGGCCACAGGGACCGCTTGGGCCCTCGAGGCGGAAGGAAGGTCGTCAGAGCGCATCGTTCCAGTGCGAGATGAACAAGATAGAAGAACCCATAAATCTCGCCGCCCCAACTACTCGGTTTAATGTCTCACCGAAAGACTAAGACTAGAAACTGTGCCACTCCAGTAGGCGGCGCTGATGGCTTCCACGGCTGCACCAAATCCCTCCCCGTCCGGCCGTCTAATGTCTCGCCAAGCTAAGCTCCATCGCAAATCAACGTTGAATGTAGGCGCAGGTGTTTCAGAGTGTACTCCCCGTTCAGTCTCATCTTGTTCTCCTCCCACCAGACCCTCGCCTTCACCTCGCCGAACCTCTCGCAGCTGCGGGCAAATTCCTCACGTTAGACTCGCAAGGATTCTCTCTTCGGTGAATACTCCAAGGGGCGCGAGCTTTGACTCACCTGAACAGCACTCGCCGCAGCTCCTTGCCGCCGTCCGGCGAGCATCGGACGATCAGGAACACACCCGGCTGATCCTCCACTACCGACTCCACGAGCCGCCCGGGCACCACCACCCGCATCTCCGGTCCCACCCCGGCGGCGCCGGAGGAGGTCGAGGAGGAGGAGGACGACGAGCCGGCGGAGAGGTATTCCGTGTAGCTTCCCGCCGCCCACGGGAAGCTGCCTTCCCTCGCGGATTTGCCCGGGCTCTATATAGAAGATTTCAGACGGGGCAGAGGGAGGAAATCCGAGGAAAACCATGTAAAACGGTGAAAACAGTAGGAGTAAAAAATAAAGCAGTCCCGCCCATTCCATATATGAACACGTTCCACGGCTGAGGCATGCCTCCCTAACAGTTGTTCTGCCCTCGTATCCCAAATCTTCAAAGTTAAGTTGCACCACATTTTTTCTTACAACATAGTTTAACATACATATTTGGGCATGGTTCCTCCCTCTTAAACATCACGGTTGAATCTAAGAACAGGACCCATAATACATTTTTAGCGGGATTACTTAGTTTGTATCATCATCATCATCATCATCATGGATGTTTCTACCCTCTTTGTTTCTTCGAATTTTAGTGAAATGTGATCGACGTGAGGGGGTGGTTTTACCTCTTGGTCGGGCTGCGAAGATGGAGGATGGACGCAGTAAAGATCCAGGACTTTGTCGCAGTTTTCGTTCCACCATCGGTGGGCTTCTGAGAAGTCGAACATGTCCTTCCTGTGGAGGGGAATCCAAGTCTCGGGGATGAGTTCAGCGTCAAAAAAGATGACTTGACTTGTATAACAGCTACCAGTCGCCATCTACAATGTTTTCACACGTCATGGCGTACTTGGGCTCTCTCTCTCTTCCTCCCTCCCTCTCGCTCTCCATAATGTGTGTCCAAGTGAAGTGCACGCGACGAGTATGTGTGAGTGTCTGAACTACGTCGGGCTCTAAAGGAAGAAAGGTAACGGTAGAGAAAGTTGGTGCGGAAGGGGCGGGCGAGACGAACCTGAAGCGTATCTTCTCGATCCGGTTACCCCCTTGGGGTAGAGAAACTAAGGTTAGGAGGACCCCTCTGTCGACCTCCGCCACCCACTCTTCGTCCTCTTCCTCTCCCCTCTCACTCTCTTGCACAACGCGACCTCCTTTTGCACCACCATCGCCCGTCATCATCTGCTTCTTCTTCTTCTCTCTCCTCTTCTTCTTCAACCTCTCTGTCGCCTCCTCCATCACTTCCACTGTCGACGCTGTCTGCGGTGGGCCGTGCTCGTCGTATGGCTCCTCCTTTACCTGATGTCACGCCAAGACGATATTACAGAAACCACAGGCCCATGGAAGGCATCACGCCGTTAAAAAACCTTGAAGGAAGAGAGGACAGAGCGTTTTGGCGTACATGGAACGTGAGGTTCTCCAAGAAGCCCTTGGTGTTCAGACAAGGAATACACCGGAACATCCTCCTCTTACAAGCCGCCTCCTCAGAAACCCTACAAACAGAAGAAGAACAAGAAGAAGAAGAAGAAAAAGAGGGGGAGAGAGATAGAGGCCTTGTCAAGAAGAAGAGAAAATCAAGCTGATGGCGTCCTCCATAACACCTTGTCTTCCTTCCTTCTTCCACAGTACAATTAGAAGGTTAGCTTGGAATTAGAATTTAACGCCGCTTCCCTCGGTTTGTACTTGCCTCTTTTTGAGAATAAACCTCTCCGTCCGGGACAACTCCAAGCCAAATCTGAACGTTTCTCGCTAATCCTGTGCCTATGAGCCGCCCATGCATGCAGGGAAAGAACAAATGGCATGAACACGCAAAACTTCGTAACAAAAAGGAAACTCTGGTCTGCTGGGTAGGAATGAGTTTCGGCGGAGTACATGGTGTAAACAGTCACATCAGGCAGAAAAGGGCTCCCGGAAGCGGATAACGGCTTTATGTTTGGAAACGCTGTAAGTTAGATTAGGTTTATCATGCTTGAGAAGGGAGCCTTAGTTTTGAAAATGTTATGTGAAATTTGACTCCTAAAACATCCTGTAATTACATAGAAATTCATATATTCATCTAGGTTACCTGAAGGGTCCCTACAAAAAATAGCTATGAATCCAAAGAATATGCTCGGCATGTTCTATGAATGTGAACCTACCTGCATTAAATTTTTTTGAAGTGATGCAGTACAAAAAGAGAGAAGGAAGGGGGGGGGGGGGGTATGAGATTAGCAAGGGAGAGGTAAAGAGGGAGAAAATGATGTGTGGGAGAGGGGGAACAACTGTCTATCCCACCGGAGGGAGGGGGAGAGAGAGGGAGAGAGAGAGAGAGAGAAACACATGGTTATGACGGTAGTTTTGCTGTTGTTTGTTATTTACTACATTCGCACTTATCTCATTATGCAAATCTTCCTACATTTAGGGTGTCTACGAAATGATACTCATCTAAAGTACCATTATTGAACATGATAAGCCAATTTTTCATTACTAAAAAAGCTCTTGTTTTGTACTAATTTAGTTGATTTTTTCTCAAAGCAAATAAAATGACGCTCCAAATATTTAATTGTTGATCAGCCCAAGCTAAAGGTGAAACATGGGAAAAATGAAAATATTTTTAAAAGGAGTACACACAACTAGGCAGTCTTGAGTTATGCAAGTAAAGTCAAGGTTCAGGTGTCAATGTTTGGTCTCAAAACATTGATATTAGCAATGAGACAAAGACTACTATCATCACTTGGCTAAAAAATGTGAACTAATGGATTTTCAGTAGTTGAATTTACAAAAATAAAAAGCTGGACAAGGTCATGGATTTATGGCCAATGAAGATAGAACTTTCAAACGTTCAACATATTTCTCTAACTATAATAGACCTTGTATCTGAATGATCTTCTTGTTAATCAAGAGTTGATTGTGCAAAAATAGTCTTGGCAATAGGCAACTTGAAAATAGGCACCAAAGGAAGGACAACTTGTTACAAGCTTAAGAGAATCCAGGTGAAAATTCCCAAATTGAGGAACATGGAGTGTGGTTGACTACTAAACAAATTTTCATAAAATATCTAGTCTTGGTGGTCATTTTCAAGCTTAATTACTCAAGAAAATTAATGATTGCATATTTGATCATCATATATTATAAGAAATCACTTTTCATTTTTTGACTAAAAAGTGACAATAAGTTGATGCAATTTGAGTGTGCAAGAAATTTCATTGAAACAATACTACAAAAAATTAATAATGTATACTCATCCCAATCAGATTCATATGTTAAATATTTTCCTTTTTACTCCAATTCCTATATCATGATCACTTAAGTAATTAAAAATGATTGCATATCATCCAAACAAATACCAAATAAGATAGTAAAGTTGAAGTAGTAGTAAAGTTGGATAAAAAATGTTGGTTTTCAGGACTAAATAACATTATTTAAATAAAATATATGTTGTAAGATGGGATATAATTTAAATAACCCATCAATTATAATCAAGAATAATTAAAAATAAAATTTAGTAAACATGAACGATCTAAAATTTCCAAGTTTTGATTATATGAATACTAAATATATAAATATTTAGCCACTATGTTGGTGAGCAGACATTTCAGATTTATTTCTAGTTACCGATTTACTAATAAGAATGATTCGAAATATTATTTGAAACCAATTGAAGAATTAACATACACTCAATAAATTAAAAGATAATAAATAATAATTTATAAATATTTTAATTGCATAAGATTATGAAGTTTCGAGCTTATGTATAATATTTACCATTTCATATCTAGAATTATGTTACGAGAAAAATATATTGAGGTGAAAAAATAATGGATCATACTTGAATGACCATTAATCTTGTGAAAAATATTGGGTGTTGCACAATTCATTTCACAAATTGTTTTTCATAAGATATTTGGTTAAATAAACTGCATATGAACCAAGGTAAAAACCAAATAAGTCTAAATCTACCAAAGAAATAAGTAAATATAAGTGAGCACTTTTTATTTTGACCTTAAGGGTGATGTATTTCTTGATTTCTATGAGTTTTTACATATCTAAGTTCTTTTATGGGTATCCACAAGCTTATTCCCTTTATATGTTGCCTCTATTCTATGTACTTGTCAATAGTATGGTTGCTCTTTCGTTCATAATTTCACGTAACAAGTCATATAATTTTGTATGAAAATATAAATAAATACAATTTAAAGAAAAAATTGCATTGTGTGGTATTTTATGGAATATTTATCAAATGACAGTTTTATGGCTTCTTGCCTCTATTGGAATCTCTTCAATGGTTCAAAAATAGTGACATCAAATCAGCTTCTAACATTTTTAGACAATTTTCTTTTGATTCATCAAATCTTCTTTCTTTTTTCATTGATAACTCCTCTAAATCACCCTCATTGGATAATCAATCATCATCACTTATTTCTTATAAAATATGTTGCTTTTGAGAGCCTTAATGATTTTGATGATGGCAACATGGATAGAAAGATGGTATCATAATCTTAAAATTACAAAACTCCCTATGATAGGAACATAAATCACATACCGAAGATAGATATCAGCTAGAGGAAAATACCTCAAGGGTATGATGGCCATTTCATATTATAATTATTGTGGAACATCATGACCCTTAGACATGACTAAGTGTATCATAATACTCTCATATCTTTCTAGAATTTATTCAATATTTTTGAGCTATTTTCTCTATAAGATTGTGTCCTCTCTCTAACCAAAAAAAGAGTTGACATGAGTCCAAGAAGAAAAATAAAGAAGTTAAATGCACTGCTAAACGACAAAAGAAGAAAAATGACAAATTGGAAGTTAGACACAAGAGAGTGATTTAGCTATTGGGAGACCAGTTCTAACTATTTTATGGCTGCTAAAAATCTGAAAAAGTAAAAAGATTAGTTAGCATAAATTAAACACTTTACGTAAATATCTGAAATTGGAAAAATCGCTCAACTACAAAATCAACCATTCTATTTTCAAAATAGATCCTAAAATTTGCTTCTCAATATACACGCACATATTTACATCTTGGTTGTAAGTTTTTTAATAATTACGTTTCCCCTATTAACTTAAATTTTAAGCCCTTTTTGCTATCATTTCCATGCCTACAAAAGATCTATACAAGTTGGCCAAAGTATAAGGTTTTGTGGGGATAAAAATGAGTTGATTAAATTGACATGTTAGGTAGAAAAATATGTTTTCTCTAGAAATATATATATTTTTGATGATGATTTTTTTTTATTTAAGAATACATTTATAAAATTCATCATTTTATAATTAACTATTTGGATGATCTTAATGATTTTATATTGAGAAAAGATTAAAAATTGAAAAAGCTGGGATCAAATGTAAAAATCACCATTTTGAGCTATAATCTGAATTTAATATTCTTGTAAACCCTGAAAATGCCCAAATAAGTTGCATGTATTCTAAAATATATAATATTTAATGGTAAGAATGGAAGGAAATCTGGGGATGCACCAGTTAAGTGAAAAGACCAATTTTGGACCACTATATGATCCTTAGGAAAATAAAGAAAGAAGGTATATTAGTTAATAACAATTTCTTCACCAGAAAACAAGAGTATCAGGCAAGGAATGATGAATTAATCAAAATGAAGGGTGAAAATTTAAAGACCAACAAGAGTGACAAGGTACACCCTCAACAAAAAACTTCATAAATGAGAAATCATATGAATCAAGCCTCTAGAAAGCTTAGATCTTAAGTGACAAAGATGGTAACTATTTTTTCTTGTATTTTAAATTACGGTTGATACTCATGTAGATCTAGAACCTCAATCTAGAGGAGAATAGCTAGTGCTAATTTCATTGGTCCTTAGAGTTGTTAATTTGGAAGAGATGAGTGGGTCTCCTCTATTTGTCTCCATAGTCATGAATATAAAAGATGATTTCTAGGTGAAATTTTGAGTCAATTAGAGCCACTAAATTTAGTGAAGGTGGTCAAAGTCTGTCATTTAGTATGGATTTCACAAAGGATTTAACGAAACTTATAGATGTGATCCTTTGATAGTGGAGTAGTCAAGGTGATTGAACTACTATACAATTTCATGAGTGAAATACTTAGAATAATATCCTCTAGCTTAGAATAGTAAAAAAAATTCTGCTATCATTGTGTTATCATTGAAATTCTAAAAAAATCATAAAATCGAGTTCATAGGTGCCAAATGTCTCTCAAATAAATAAATAGAAAGAAAGGAAGCAATTTTGAGCTATCAGTCAATGTTCATGAAATGTGAGCACTACCTATTTTTAAAAGTATGGTAGTTGAAAAGGTTTTATTTACAAGAAGAGATTCCTTGAAACTAACAAGGTAAACATATTTATCTCTATCATAACTACGATCATTGAGTCAATTTCAAAAGAACTAATGCTTGAGAGATTATTTTATGGTAGTAACTAGAGAGAGAGAAAGAGATACTTGAAACTAACAAGATCAAATTACTTGAAGAATGTCACCATAAGTATCTTGATTGAGGATAGTTAAAAAATGCTTTAGATAAGGATATAGGAGAGAGAAAGAGAGAGGAGAGAGAGAAATTATTTAAACTTACAAAAGTGTATTTGGAGACTTTTAATATCATTAATTGAGAGAATATGCTCACGTATCACATTTACAAAACTGATTTGGGAGAAACAAATATTCTTTAGAATTGAAGTCAACATGTCCAAATATGTTAAAAATGTTGATAAATCAGGGGAATCTCCAAATTATTACATTTAAGATTTTTATTAATAATAGAGATATTCTTCAAAATCAATAAGGTCAACATTTTTCCAGCAGTTTTCAAAAATATTAAATGAAAATTCCTTTCAAAGTATACTATTACAAAAGTTGACAACACAAGATGGAGAGATTCTCTTTATAACTAACATGGTCAATGCATTTTGCAGAATTTTATAAAAATATTAGTCCATGATAATTTGCTAAATATACTATTTTGATCTTGTCATGGTCAAAAGTCAAACTACATGTTCTCTAGGTAGCTATTTATTGTGTATATGCAACAAAGACTCTCTCTCTCTCTCTATCTCTCTCTCTCTCTCTCTCTCTCTCTCTCTCTCTCTCTCTCTCTTCTTGAGCATATGAAGAGCTAGGGGTATGAAAAGGAAACCAGATTGGGGCCATTAAATCTTAGATATTTTAAGGAAGCTAAAACATGTGAGAATTAAGTAATCTGTTGGAAGGCCAGCCAATGGTGATGATACTTATTCTAAAAAATTCAAATAAAAATTAATTTCAATCTTTCATATTTTCTAATTGGGGATCATTTCCAAAGACTCGATGAACAGAAATTCAAGTAATTATTAGTTGTAGAACTGCAAGTGCAAATCGTTTGGTGCCATAAACATCAGATTATGGGTCTCTAACGTTCCACATAATGATAGAGAGGAGTGTTTGTGTGAATGGGAGAGAGAGAGAGAGAGAGAGAGAGAGAGAGAGGCAGGGGAGAGAGAATTTCATAATATTGTTCAATGATGAGATCTATAAGATAATTTTACGAGAAGATTCCAACAAGCATGGTAATCGTTGGTATTTCCTACAATGTAACAGTTTAGTGTTTGATTTAGGAGAGAGGAGTTACGAGATAGATTATTGAAAGCCAATTAATTGGTCAACGGATTGGAGATTCTTCTTATAAGCATGGTTAATAGGTCTGCTTTCGAAACATAGTGCTGGAGAGGTTGACTTCTGAGAAGCAGACAAAAATGGGAAGAAAGGTTCTTCGAAAGTAAGAGGCCTGTGTTGTTGGGTTCTCAAGTCTAGCCCTTGAAAGGGTGATGAGCCAGAGCCGAGAGAGAGAGAGAGAGAGAGAGAGAGAGAGAGAGAGAGAGAGAGAGGAAATCTAATCAAAGATACACATAGATGCATGCTGTTGAAGTTTGTAATCTGATCGTGGGTTAATATCGAAGAGTAGTTGTAGTAGCGAAGAACTGGGAGCCATAACTGTGGATATGTTAATAAACCCCTTGTTGCCTCAACTAGTATACTGCTAGAAGCAGGTTGCGCGTACTTTCCCTTGCCTGAAACCTGCCGCATGGCTGACGGCGGCGGCGTCGGCGGCGGCGCTGCTGCCCGGGGCGCTGGCGGAGCACCTCCATCGTCGTCGCTGCCCGGACTATCAGCGGAGCGGGGGGCAACATCGTCGGCGCCACAACCAGCCACAGCTCCTAGCGGCGGAGGCCTAGGTGGTGGTCCCGAAGATCCCGCGGCGTCGCCTCCTTTGACTGGGGGGGAGTTTCTTCTGCATCTCCTCCAGGGGCGCACCCAATCCCGGGCCGAACCTCATCATCCGTCGTCGTCGTCGTCGGCATTACCAGGTAGCCGGGACGGAGGAACCCCCCGTGACCCAGCAGTCGCCGTGTTCGCGCCTGGTGTTCCCTTCCCTCAGCCACGACCCCCGACCGGCGGCTTTCTCGATTTCCCTGCGGCTCCTGCAAATTCTCATCCACACGCTCCCCGACCGTGGCCGGGTCATCCAGGTTTACATCAGGCGCCCTGGGCGGCAAACCCCTCGGAATCTAGGCCGCCGCCGCCGCAGCCGCCTGGTTTTCATCATCATGAACGACACAACTCCCACCGCCATCATTCTTCTTCGCAGGGCACGATCTCTGGGTTCCCCCAGCAATTAGGGTTTCTGGGCGGCCGGCCCGATCAGAGGGATCTCTACAAGAATCCTGGGCATGTCCAGAATCCGCAGCACCACAGTCCACATCAGCAGTATCAGCAGCAGCCTCGACGAGATGCGCTTCCCACAGAGGGCTCGCAACTTGTCTTCGGATCTTTTGGGAGTCCCGGCGTTGGTGATCACCCTGGTCGTGATCCCCTTCTCCCCGGCAACAGTACCTCTTCTCCCTGGGGTTTGGAAGCTCAGCATCGTGCGTTGAACACCCGCTCCACTGCTCATGCCCTCTCAGCCCGTTCTGATCATGAAGCGGACAAAGTAATGCATAGCAGGCACTCCATCTCCAGCAGCCCTCCCGGGTCTAATCTGATTCACCCGTCAAAAGCACATCCCTACCAGTGGAGGGAAACTGGAGGCCGCCTGGTTCGAGCGTCACAGGCTTTTGCTCATCAGAATTCTGGTAACCTTGAGTCTGGAAGGCCGTTGTATCCCCACAGGGAAGCAAATGATGAGAGAAACAGAGCGCCGCTGAGTAATGGTGAAAATTTGAGCCGCAATCTGGAGGAGCAAGTAGAGATTCAGAGAGCAGAGGCTCGTGGGCTTTCATATCACGTGGAAGATTTGCTGTCTAGACACTTGCAGCACGGCCCCATGCTAGATCACCGTGGTCCACCATTGGACACCCATACTCGATATATTTTTTCCTCAAATGCCAATCAACATAAAGAAGACGTGCCCTTCAATGTTGTCTCCACGGCCCATAGGAGAGAACAGCAGATTGGTGATGGAGGAGCAGGGGGTCTTTCGTTCTCAAAGGACTCTAGCAACGAGAGGGATCTGACATGTGTAGAGCTCGTAGAATCTTTGGTGCTTTCTAATGAAAGCTCTGAGACAAAATTGGCCGTGCATGCTTCTCGTGTTAAGGTAAAACCCAAGGATTCTTTTATTATTTTTCATGAATTGTTGAATTTGTTGTCGCTATTAGGTTTCTATTGTGCCTTTGAGACAGCTCATTTCAAATAGTTTTGAAATTGTAGAGGCCCCATACTTCTTTTATTTACGTTCTTCTTGCATGCTTGCATACTTGTTTTCCTACATTATTTAGTTCACGGAACTAAACCCAATCCTCCTAAGTTCATCAAGTTTCATATCTGATGAAGGAAATACATGTGATTCGATCTAGCTAATAACTAGTCTTGTTCACCTGTTAGAAGCACGGGTTTGTTTTTTCTTTGGTTCAAATTACAATGCCTCGTGTTCAAGTTTTACCAACATTAAACACCTAAGTTGCATAGAACATCCCTGACATGTTCTACCTTTCTACTTCGGTTAAATGCTCAGGAGCACAGGTCCGATTTATCAAGAGGACATCATGTATCAAGCCAGAGAATGAGGAGTCGCCGAAGAGAGTTGCGAACCCGTCATGATATAACAAGTTTTGCACCTCAGTTTATCTCAATTTATGAGTCTCTTACACCATCAGAAGAGGAGAAGGAGAAGCAGAAACAGTTGTTACAGTCTTTAGAGAAATTAATTATCAAAGAATGGCCAAACGCTCAACTGCATCTCTATGGATCTTGTGCAAATTCTTTCGGTGCCTCAAGCTGTGATATCGATGTTTGCCTCGCAATAAGTGATGGGGAAATTGACAAGTCTAAGATTCTGCTGAGGTTAGCAGAAATTTTGCAATCAGATAATCTTCAAGATGTGCAGGTGAATACTGGAGATTCTTTTCTAAATTTCATTGCATGTGCTGCTAGTTATTGTCTATGCGTATGTATCTAATATTCCCCTGCCTTGTATTGTTTCTTTAAAGATAGGAATCTATAGATTTCATGCGTGTGGCAGTATTGCTGACTTTAAAATCATTGTTTAAAAACTAATGCTCTTTCTAGGTAGGAGTAAACTTTTGTCCTTTCACTGATTCATCAGTTTTGAAGTTGATATCATCTTAAAGATCATTATTTTCTGGATATGAAAAGAACTCTAAAATGGGCACCTCTTTTCGGGAGAGATTAAGACAGTCGCACGGTAAGGTTGGACCTTACACCCCATAAACACAAGTTTGTCTCCTGTTGGTGCTGTGAAACAGGTTGATATTTAAAGAATCGTTCTAAACCTGTGGTATGAAGATCACTGAATCCAAAATTTCTTGGAGCATATTTCATGAATAGCTGTTAAGGCATTTTGGAAAGGATTGTGTTTGATAAATTGTGGTTGAGACATATATATTCGATGAATCATAGTTTTTGAAATGTATATAGTTGATGCAGTCGTGATACACTTTAATGTGGAGACCTGTAAAAGATATCAGTTATAGCATATTTATTGCTTATGCCTTGTGAGATGTACACTGTTCTTATGTTTTAAGCTAGAACTCTTTATATTTATAGTTTTCGCATAAATTCATGTTAAAAGTATTCTGGGGGGTTATTGGTGAAGTTCTGCAAGAACTGTGGAACTAGGATGTACGTTTCTTGACAGCAGTCCCAGTTTGAATCCACTTTGTACTAGGAAAATAAATCTGATCCTGAACTTTTCTTGATTTGTGAATGTAAATATAGGAAAAGTTGTGAGAAATGAGGTGAAATGGATGCTGGAAAAAAATAATGAAGAGTGAAATGATGAAAGAACATATCGTGGAAAAGAACCTACCAGCATTGGTGTAGGTTAATGGCATCAGGAAACTGAGACAATGGAAACAATAGCTCTAATTTGCAGTCATGGGGGCTGGTACCTTCGATGTCCGTTCCTCTGTGAAAAACATAGCAATCATAACACCTTGCAGAAAACGGTGGGAAACTGCCGCATAAGCAGACAGTTCCCTTTTGATATCTTCATGCCCGTTTGATTGCTTTCTGTGTCCAAGGTTTTGGAATTTTTCCTGTTTCCCCTGATGTATCATGGATCAGTGAAGAGTGAAACCACTCGAGTGCCATTCAAGTTGTTTACCTTATTACAAAGTTGCCATGATCAAAGAAAAGCTTCTCTTTGACATCCTTTTTTCCCCCCACAATGAATCAAATTTATAATTTTTTTTCTTAAACAATTATAGTTATCTCCAATGATGTGCTAGTTTGGTTGAACACTTCTTTTTTGCAATGGGAAATTACTCGAAACCTCAGATGCATATTCCTCAGTGGCAAAAGTAGCTCCTCTTGCCAGAGCAATATTATGCTTTCTGATCGGAGGATGGCCATTGAGAGATTTATGGGTTGATGATTCTATTGGCCAGCCGCATAAAACCTCCTTGATGGAGCGCTTTACAACGATTATGTTCAGAGGAGGTGCCTCAGCGCTGACTTTGTTGACATCTCATGGCACTTTAGCTCTCGGAATTTGTCTGATGCTCGCAGGCACTGACTCGTGCGAGGGTCCCGATAGTGAAGCTGAAGGATCCTGCGACTGGAATCTCCTGCGACATTTGCATAAACAACATACTGGCCGTTGTTAACACCAAGCTTCTCAGGAACTATTCTCAAATAGACCACCGGTTACGCCAGCTCGTCATCATCGTCAAGCACTGGGCAAAGTCTCGTGGAGTCAACGACACGTACCAGGGGACCCTCTCTAGCTACGCGTAAGACAATGCCCGCCAAATCTCTCACGACAGTCGTCAGGCAGGCGGCAGGTGTATTTTGACTTCAATTTTTGTTCTATTTTTTTTTCAACCCTCCCGCCCCCGCAGGTATGTGCTGATGTGCATCCACTTTCTGCAACTGCGTAGACCTGCCATTCTTCCCTGCTTGCAGGTTTGTGGGTTTTCCCTGTTGTTTTAATATCATGATAGGTTGAGAATGAATGCAGGTCTTAGTGAACCAATTACCCTTCTTTTTTAGTTTCTCAAATGTTTTTGAAAGGTAGACTTTGGAAATATCTGGTCAAAACCAGTGGCTTTACGCATTTGGTCGAAAAAACCCAGTCCAGATCTTCAAAGACTCTCAAATTTTCTTCTGCTGAAGTATTCAATTGTTTCGCGTCCTGTTAAAAATCTGACTCATTTGGTCAGAGCCCCCTCCAGATCGTCAAAATCCTTTGTACTTGTCCTGATGAGACATTGAATTCCCCACGGCCACGCCCTGTTGACTTCATCTTGCTCCTCCTGCTCCTCCTGCTCCTCGCCAGGAGATGCAACCGACGTACATGGTGACGGTGGATGGCATCGAATGTGCCTTCTTTGACCAAGTTCAGAAACTTGAGCACTTCGGGTCCGTGAACAGGGAGAGCATCGCAGAGTTGCTCTGGGCATTTTTCAGCTACTGGGCATACCATCATGACTACGCCAACAACGTCATATCCGTGCGGACGGGGGGCATCATCAGGTCAGACGTGGATCTTGGTCGTTCTTCTACCTTCCTTGAATGCTTAATTTCTTTCACTTATTTATTCCATCTCTCTCTCTCTCTCTCTTCCTGCAGCAAGCAATCCAAGGACTGGACGAGGCGGATAGGGAACGACCGGCACTTGATCTGTATAGAGGACCCTTTTGAACTCTCCCACGATCTCGGGCGTGTGGTCGACAAGTTCACCATTAAAATCCTGAGGGAGGAGTTCGAGCGGGCTGCTGAGATCATGCAGTACGATCCCAACCCTTCGGTTCGGCTATTCGAGCCGTATGTCCGGCCGTCCCCCGAGCATAGCTGAGCTCTCCGAGCTTTAACCCCCTCCTCCCCCCTTCCTTCACTATTTATTAAATGTATGCCTGTAAATCCAGTCTTGGTCTTATTTATCATCATTAAAAAATATGACCATATTTCTCAACTGAAGAAATCGATCAATATATAAGATTGCTATTTACTTTTTGTGGTAATTTTCCTCTTTTCGTTTAAGATGTATGTTTATCTGGGTATTTATTGACGAACATGCACAGGTTGGTCTGTTCATGAGCAACCCTGACTTTATTTTTAGAAATTCAGGGTTTCCATCTTCTTTGTCATATAGGTGTTCTATGCTAACCTCATGTGTACCCTCCTCTCTCTCTCTCTCTCTCTCTCTCTATCTCTCCATGAGCTCTCTCTCCATCATTATATTAAAAAATGGGCAACTATGAGATAGGATGATAAAAATAGGTTCAGAGATTTTTATTTTCCTGCTCAGAAGTTTACATATTGAGTAACTAATTTGGGGTTAGATTCTTATCATCAATCGACAGGACGGCCACCGATCCCAATGATTGATTGATTGATTGATTGATTGATTGATTGGTGATTAGAAAAAACAAATCTTTAAAAGGAGTTAAAAGAACCGACGGGGCCCCTGGAACGAGCTCTTATCCAAATGGGCTGGAACGAGAGCTGACTCAACCTCCCTGTCCGATCTCTGCCGGGGGGCGGAATTCCCTGTCGGATGACCCCCGGTCTCTCTTCAATCCTCAGCCGTGTAAAAGCCCCCCCCCCCCCCCCTGAGAGCCCACCAAGACCATGGCCGCGTCGTGAATCACGTGCGCTGCGTAGACCCGAAAAATATCGTCTCCGGACGGGGACATCCTCCGGCCAGCGCGATGAATCTTTAGCTCCCAGCTCTCCTCTCTTGATGTTTATTTATCCCCAATTGCTTCCCCCCATCTTTTTTTTCTCAGTGCACGGCAACCATTAATCAATCAGCTCCCCAATAGCGACGCCTTGGAGACCTCCCTCTCTCCGATGAATTTCAATTTTGAGCCCAACTCCCAGCCCGATCGATACCCACTCCCTATCCTCCGCTATTTTAAATGTAGTACCGTGGGCGGGGAAGGCTCTGTGGAGAAAGAGACGGAATTCAAGCACGAGGAATGGAGTCCGCGTCAGAGAGCCCCGCCGGCCATAGCCTATTATTGTCCGCGTGTGCGCTGTGGATTGGGCACAGAGATCGCCTCCCTAATCCCCGGTACGGAGGTGTATTCGACTGCATGTTAATATCCTCCCCCACTGTGGAGGGGCTGAAGCTCACGTCAGAGGGACATTGGCGGGTTCCTACGCGGCCGGTGGTCCTCTCTCTCGTCACTGTTAGTCGCCGGTGGAGTGAAGGACTTGGCATGATTTGCATCGGGTTTCCATGTTTTTGTCGGGGTTTCTGGGCGGCCGTGTGGGTTATGAGAATATAAATGGACCATCTTCTGGCAGAGTTTGTAGCTGCGTGAGGGGTCGTTCAAGCGGGATGGTGAAGTCGAATGTTTTATCCTTGGAGAGAAGCCTCTCCTCCCCATTTGTGGGGCGGAGGTGCTGCCGAAGAATCTCGGGAAAGCAATGTTCTTTGCCAGCCAGGGGTAGAAGCTCTCTCTCTCTCTCTCTCTCTCTCTCTCTCTCTCTCTCTCAAGGTTGTCTGAATTGAAGGGGGCTTCATGGTAAAAATTTACGGAAAGCGGGATAAATCCTTATCCAGTTTCTCAGAGTTCGAATCATCCAGCCATTGCCGAAAACTGTGTGATTCTTACTCGGGTCTTCAAGCTCTACTCTTTAGTCTAATCTGTACGATCTGTACTCCGGTGCTTCAAACTCATTAATCCATTAAATTATGGAGTTCACAGGAGTTCCTTCTAGTTGATGTTCTTCTACGGCTCTCGAGCCTTGTGTCTCACTGACCCAGGTCATCTTGCCAGATATATCCTGCTCATCTGCTAGAATTTCCAGAAAAGGAATTGAGCTAGAGAGCCAGAAGAAGTTCCTGCCAAACGACTTGTCCAGAGGTTTTGGACTCAATAAAGCATATAAAAGGCCATACACAAGAAAAAGCTACGTGCTGGATGCTGCAGACGACGAATACGACGGGGTCATCATTGATTCAGAGAGATTACCACATAATCCAAGCATCTTTGCCTCTGCTCTGCAGACCTCCCTGTTTCACTGGAGATTGAAGGTATTCTTAGATAGACTGAAGCCCGCATTATTCCTTTTGATTCTAATTCGATGATCATTTAAATGGAGTGACATATTCTTTAAATATGTGTCAAGTCTGCAATAATAACGCAGTTCATATGTTTTTACCTAGGGGACTATGTGGATATTTTGAAGGTTTTATTGCAAAGTGGGTGCTGGGTCGAGCTTGTTCATAAATTATGAACCGAACTAGTCACTATTCGTGTCACTCACTGTATCCTGATCGAAACTTCTTCTTGTGTCTTGATCCAGGGGAAGAAAGGAGTTTGGCTCAAGCTGCCACTTGAGCTCTCTGATCTCGTGCCTATTGCTGTGAAGGTGGGAATCATCTGAACACCCAGCATCTGTGGTCCACGTCATGACCTCTCCCTTTTAATATGAGCCAGATCATAATTTAGATCCGAAAGTGGGTCATTTTGGCTCATAATATTTTAAAAACTGACTCATTAGGTTATGGACAGCACGCTATATTGTGTATACGGCATGAGAATGTTTTACTCAGACGCTCGTGTTGTGATCCAGGAAGGGTTCAAGTATCATCATGCAGAGGAAGACTATGTAATGCTAGCCTACTGGATTTCTGAAGGCCCCAGTATGCTTCCTGGGAACGCTTCTCACCAAGTTGGAGTCGGAGGATTTGTGATAAATAACAAAAATGAGGTAACGTTGATCAAGGAAAGGCTATATTTACGATCAGTTTAAATATTCCAGTGATTATTTACTGTTGTCCATCATTGAATCACAAGTGTTTTTAAAAAAAATAAATTTCCATCGCTAACTAGTGATATAATATAAAATTTTCAATTAATACTATTTCTGTCCATCATTAAATCACGAGTGTTTGCTTTGTTTTTTTTCATCAAAATTTTCATCTTCTGCAGGTTCTCGTGGTTCAAGAAAAACATTGTGCGCCTGCATTTTCTGGTTTCTGGAAGTTGCCCACTGGCTTCATTCTCGAGGTATTTATTCCTTTATCAATTTTGAAACTAGAAAATATACTATTCTTCTCTAAAATCGAGTTTTTTTCTTTTCTTGGCTTGTCAGGCCGAGGAAATTTTCGAGGGAGCTGTGAGAGAAGTTAAGGAGGAAACTGGTGTAAGTTGCCAATCCATCACACTATTTATTCTTTATTAGTACTTGGCTGTTCCCTTAAAAGGATGGAAGAAGTGATCGAACTGTATTTAATCAATGATTCCTGATGAATATGCAGATTGATACAGAATTTGAGGAGGTAGTTGCCTTCCGGTAAGAACCTTTTTTTCCCCCTCATTTCCCAGTGTTTATATTAGAATATAATGATGCATAAAATTGCTGAATCAACCATCTGGATCTTCATGATTTAATGTGTTGTTCGACCCGGTGCCAAGAACAAATTTTAAATCTCTTGACTGCGCGATCGCATCAGTGGCATTTATTCTGTGTACTTCCCTTCTCAGGCATGCTCATCGCGTGGCATTTGAAAAGTCCGATCTGTTCTTCATCTGCATGCTGAGACCTTTGACGACAACAATTCAAATAGATGATCTCGAAATCCAAGCAGCCAAGGTGAGCCATGATCCCTGACGCTGTGGCTTTCCTTCATGTTTTACTAATGATGAGAAGAAGAAATGTTTCTGTGGAAATTGAGCAGCCAGAATTCACCTCCTCCTGGTAGTAGAACGTTGACAAAATCTTCGGGAAGGCTAACCTAGAAAATTTCATCTGGAACATATCTCCTCACATTGGGGACTGATTTGCTGAAATTATTGGGTAAAATATCTGTGGCACAAAGAGTTTCCTTTGTGATCGTGGTTGACTTTTTCAGAAAACCCAGACGTGAAATGTTTTGCAAAGGATTTATCAATAACAACATCTGATGCCCTCTTCCCTCACTCTCCTGTGGTTGGCCTCCTACTTCAAAGATGTGTTATTAGTAGAGAAGACCCACCCACATCTGGGTGGACTTGGTTTCTCAGATGGTTGGTCAATCTATAAAAATTAGAAACTGAAAGCTTCCCTTTTCCCCTCCCGCTCCAGTGGTTGCTCCTCGTTGGGCTGGTTCGTAGAGAAAAAAAAAAAGAAAAGAGTGTTGTCCTATCTCTTCTATGGGATGTCTGCTCCCTAACTGTGTTGTCCTATCTCCAGTGGATGCCCCTCGTTGACTTCGTCGAGCAGCCGACCGTTCGGGGGGACCAGTTGTTCAGGAAGATCATTGATATCTGCATCAAACGTCTCTCCAAGCGCTACTGCGGGCTTTCAGCCCACCATTTGAGCTCGGAGTTCGACGGGACGTCCTCGTGTTTATACTACAACGTGCTGGACATTCCTGATTGCAGCAGCTGAAGGATTGGAAGCTGTGGGTCGTTGGATGGACGTCCCCGTCCAGCAGTGATAATCGACAGCAGTTGCTATTGGAAGCTGACCATATCGTGACCTCAAATAGCAACGAGCCGAGCAATCCAGCTGTGATGAAGAAGAAGCTACTCTTCCAAGGTTTACTGTATGTGGGCTTCACTGGAGGCGGGAGGTCTGGTTCTGGGTACTGCGACCAGAAGCTTTGTTTCTTTTTTAATGTACAGATACGACAGCGGGGGGGGGAGGGTGCATGTCCCATGTGTAGGCATCTAGTTCCTCACAATGCCTACCTTGGCTTACCTTACAGACGCTGATTCCCAGCTTCAGGGCGACATGAGTGAGCCAGAAGATTGTAGATAATAGTCTCTTGTGTGATCATTTAAGCGATTAAATCTGCCTTTCAGGAAGAATACACTTTATTGGCAATAATCTCAAGCGTGTGCATGTAAAAAATATTTGGGAAGGAAGATACTTTTAGTTTCTGAAAAAGACAACTTCATTTAGAAAATATTTGGGAAAGAAGCCTTGCTACGGGACATGTTTCATGACTTTCTCTTTCACAGTAAGAAATGCCATAATCTCTCTCTCTCTCTCTCTCTTTCACAGTAAGCAAAAAGTTCACAATCTGAAATCTGAGGATCCAAGTGACGATGTCTCGGGCCACGCCATAAATCTAAATCTCCACAATGGATGAAAGCCTTTTTATTAATAATAATAATAATGGTTACAGAGACAATTTCTCCGCAGGGGTAATCGACTTCAGCTTGCATCACACAATCTTTCAAAGAATGTTGGGTCTAAAAATCGACATTTACAAGTACAAATTTGAAAAACCATTTCCGACTCCACGCCGTTTTCCTTAGAATCCCTCTCCCAGAAGTTTCTTCACATCCCATTTATCAAAAGCACACGGGCAAGCTTGAGCCGGAGATGGGAAAAAGAATCCCATAGTCAACGTGAGATATATCATTCAGTAATAAACGTCCATTGAGTCATGAGGCCTCTTGCTGACCAGAAAGACGGCGATCATCAGTGGGTTCTTCTGCAAGAACTCCATGAAGTCTCTCCTAGAGACCACCCCATCTTTGTCGACATCAAATGACCTGAAGAGCTCACGAAGCTGCAACCAGGAGAGGACAGTCAAGAAGCCTAGCGGCCATCATTGAGTAAAGATTAGTGCTCAAGAGCTTACAGTTTCCGAGGAGATTCCAGGGATTGCGGATCCAACGACCTCCCCCAGCTGCAGAGGCCAGACGGGTCAGAGCCTCAAACACCTCATGCCCCCACACGTAGAACAGACAAGGAAGAAATTACCTTCTCTCTCGACAGAAGATCCCCACTGCTGCATTCACTGAAGATTTCCCCACACGTCTGCTGAAATGACGCCTGCTTTAATATGCTGCCGGAGCCCAGCAAAAACTGCATCGGTTCGGGTCATCCCAATTAAAATATAGTAAGCAGGCCATCTCCTCTGGGAAATCAGGCTTCTTTTATAAGGACAGTATTTTCTCTACTTTACACCGGAATAGCAAGTGGAAATCACTTAATTGGGGAAACAAGTGGATCAATAAAGTATCCAAATTCTAAGGAAAAATCATTGTTGATATAGTTCAAGACCTCAAAGTAAATTGACGTTTTGGAGAAATGCAGTCCACAATAACTATGTTCTTCAATGGAACGAGAATTTGAGATTATTGAAGATACTGGTTCTCTCTTCCTACCTGTCGAAAGGTTATAAATCCTTTGTTCTCCACATCGACGAATCGAAAAACCTTCATAATGAAATGCACGGCGTCACATCACTATGGTACGTCAGTGAAAAATTATAAATCAATACCCTATTCGATAAAATAATTGCAGAAAGAATCTAAACATGAAAAAGGTCTGCATGAATATGATAGTGCACACAGTTACTCGTCAAGGGGAAAGCCAAGCGATTAAAAACAACTGTGCCGTGCCATTTTCCTAAAATACTTCCATGACCACAACTATATCAGTATCTACAGTGATCTAAGCAAGCATTCGGCCAGAGAATCACCATCCAAAGCCATACAAATGGTCGATATGAGTTGCTACTGTCAGAAGCCTTTTGAACTGACAGGAAAGCTCAAGTCTGAGAAACTTTTGAACAAACTTGGCGGTTACCTCAGTTCATAGAGCGAATCTCATCAGTTCCTCTTCTCATCATGTGAATCTTCGGCGGGGTCTACACAGTTTTTGATTGAGGTGAAAAGGAAACCTAAACCGGGGTTTAAAATGCAACTGAGGCTGCCCGACTTGGAAACATGATGGAGCCCAAATAATTACCAGAAAACAGACATAGATAGGTGCATAACTTTCTTTTTTTCTTTTTTTTTTCTTTCAACCTATTCTCCAGCTTAATGTTCAGCAAGCCCTGAAAAATCAAAGGAAAGAGATATTGCAAAGAAGAACGGAGGATGCAAAAATGAACACTGACCTTCTCGGAGAGTGGACTAGAAGGACCCAAGTGCATAGATGTTAGAAAGTCATGAAAATCGACCCGACCACTGAAATAGTGACACAGCATAAATAGCTCGGTTATTATAGAGTAAAATCTCCCAGATGTCACATAAAGAATGCAAATAGCAACTATTTCGCACCAGTTTGAATCATAATCAAGTCGACTTCAATGAAAAGCCAGAATTCAAAAGAAAAACTAATTCATGACCATCTGGAAGTGACTATCTTGCAAAACTGTAAAGATGGATGTGCTGCCAACTCATCACTGAGATTAATCAACACTTGAGCATTCTTAATGAGAAAAAAAAAATTGGAAAACACATGCGGCTAGAACATTAGTTACATGCATAGTGTGCGAAATCAGCTGATTTCGACCTTTACTCCACCTCCCAATCCCAGTGAACATAAAAAAAAAAAAGTAAAAGCACCGGATTGTGTCTGAACGGCCCACTTAGTTGAGAAAATCGGCCTGAGAACAATATTGTCCCAAAGAGATTTGATGGATGAGGAATCCAGCTATGTATTTTTGGAAGTGGAATACTGTAAACACGATAGAAGAAAGGATTAGGTGGCACAACTGTTTGAAAGATGGAGACAGAGCTGTGAGCTTCATAACAAGGAATCCTATCTCATGCTTGACTGATCGAATAACGAAATGATAAAAGTTCTTTGATCAAAGATACACCGTTACAGAAGAGAAACACTAATATTGCCATAGGATGCAAGCGCATGTGGCTAAACTTAATGCAGATCCTTCAGGTTCCAAGAATGTGAGTCACTGTCACAAAAGTAATAAAAAGAAAGTGTTGACAGTCGCATGTGCTTATGTAAAGATAACGGTAACCGTAATCTGACCAAAGCTTAATGGCGAGGAGCAAAAGCAGCAGGTTGTAGAAATGATGCTTTTGTTTGAAGCAAGAAATCTCCCAAAGGAGTGTGGCATAACAGCTAGCAGCAGAAAGTATAACCATAACTAAATTAACGTCAACGAATGGAGGACCTCATAAAAGAGGAGTAGCTGGGACAGAGAACATGAGAAACTGAAGGGAGTAACAGTGAGCCATATCAAGGAGGGAGTACATATTAGCATAGACAAGAAAGGTAGAAGCCTAAGACCGCATTTTCAGACCCTTGGAGGTTCTAGGTGAACAAAAAATTGTCGAAAGATCATATCTGAATGATTTCTCTACTTTTGGAGCCAAAGTTATTTGATTCAGGGTTTCAGAATTTGGGATCCATCGACCATATAGTGTGTACACAAACAACTTTTCTGTTGTTTATGGCACAACATATTATCACTTATCTTACTAAGCATTAGGGATATTTTGAAGTTTTATTTTGATTATGAAATATAAATCAATAAAAAAAAATATAAGATGAAGTAAATATAAAAAATTCACATTAACGAACATAAATTCACATCAAGAGTTTAAATAAAAAAGGTAAATATTCATCTAAATTAGATAGATCTAATTGAACAAATCGAAGATGAAAATATATGCAGAAGGAAGTAAATCAAATTTTCTAGAAAACTGAATATTACTTGGAATCTGGGTTCATGTCAAGGAACTTATCCAAGAATTCCAAAGCTTCTGATGTAGTGACATTCACTAACTACAAAAGATGGTTACATTAGATCGACAGAAATTCCAGGAATAATCAAAAACTAAATAAAATAGATATAAAAGATTTATTGAATAATGAAACCAAAAGTGCAGCAACATTTCTTTAATTTCCAGAAAACTAAACTAGAGAGGCTCATTAATACAAGCTAATATTGAAAACCATATAACATATTTTACAGATACATTACTAGAAACGATCTATAATTAGAAGAATATCCAGTCTCAAAAATAGTCCTAAGAATTCCGTATTAAAACCTCCAAGAGCCGCTAATGACACATCCTTTTGGGATTTTTCAGAACTGTACATCATTGGAAATGAATGATGACAAATGATGAAACAATTATGTCGGTAGATAAACTGATGTGAAAGTAGTTGAGGGGTTTTATAGTCGCATGAAGTAATAAAGCCACTCATTCAAGCTCACAGATATAAAAACAATTATGAATATTTACATTGAGTTCCTTGAAAGAGCACAAAATTTTCACATGGCAGATTGAGGTCTTTATGACACAGATGAACAAACATGAACGTCGGCCGTTGGTCCTGAAAGTAATTCCTTTCCGAACATAAGGATTGCATACTTCTGGGACTATCCTCTACAAAATTGCCTTCTAAAATAAATACCCCAAAAAAATTCAAAAGTGAGGTAGAATTTCAAATAAAAATCCACATATACCTCAACATGAGACGCAGCATTCAGTGGGTTCTAGTATCTCTATTGTTTAGACCAAAAAACAATTAACAATTGAATTGGGGATGGAGATTGATGCATCGAAAGGATTAGCAGTCGGAAGTTGTGTACTATTGGATCATTGCAACTTGTTATGATTTCAGGGTCAAATAAGTTAAATGACCTATTAAGCTCGATCCATACTGTTCATAGGTGATCCTGTTTGGCGATTGAAAGTTTTTTGATAGAAATTACAATAAACATATCATCTCAAAATCTTTGCTGGGATTTTCCATAAAGTGAAACCGGTAACACAGGTAAAACTTATCCACCAAAAACAGATATACAACTTCATATAATTAGAGAATTATGTGCATGAAATAATTTCATGAAGGTTGAAGAAACAAACTTCATTATTTGCTTAATCACATTGATTCAGGGGAGCTGAAAGAAGCAGCACAGCTAGGAAAGTGCATCAAGTAGTGGCAATCGAGACAGTTTAGACTTTCTACCAAAAGCAAGCGTGCATTACTTAAAGTTGGACTTACACTCTCAACCCACGCCATCTCTACCATGTAAGCAGAGGGTTTTTCCTGGACAGAAAATTGAAGAACAACAAATAGATTAGTAAACAGGAAAGTCAATAGGAGTGGCATTTCCTTCAATGTGAACTTTATTTAAGGATGAACTCATGAAATAATGAGGATAAAGGTATTGGCCAAGTTAGCTTAATTTCAAGCCTTCCAAGACCAAAAATATATATTTTCTTAGGCAGCCTTGGATACAGGTCTTACTTATATTAGTGTTTATATCAAGAATATCTGTAACTGAATTACCATAGGAATTAGGCATAGCATTGAAAGCATGATCAAGAAAAATCAATACTTTTCTATGGCATAAAGTTCCCCAAATGCCAACAAGAATGATAATATTAACAAATAAAAGTTTATAATAGTATTGCAAGTCCAACCTTTATAAATGAAAACTTGTAGTTTTACACCTCACTAGTTTTGGCAAGACATATGACTTTCTGGAAAACATGGGACTGGAACCCCTCAGAGACAAACTTGCCAACTTCACCATCACTAACATCATCATCAAGCCCACATCCACCAGTCTGGGTTCAGCTTAATGTACCTTGCCTAGGGACCAAGGTATCCCACTTATGGTTTAAACTGAGCCTAAGTTCCACAATACCCCAGGAACCCCTCAGTGGAGCTCCAATAATTTATGTTCCTTACAAAGAGCACTTTTCACAGGAGGAAAGTCACTACATTCCCCTAACCTTCACTGCCTCCGATCCATCAACTGCTCCATCTTTTCAATAAAAATAATGTTGACTAGCTCGGCAAGATGAAAGAGAGATCTTAGGGTCCTAAAACAGGGACCAAAACAAGGGTAGAAGCAAGGGTAGCAACCAGGGAAACTAACTGAAAGGAACAGGCGAAAATAACTCCACCGAGACAGAAAATAGGAAAGAACAGAACAAGGGTTACCGGAGGAAACTCTAAAACAGTTGGGGATGAGTTTGAGAGCGCCCCACTTTCCCACTGACTTCTTCCAAAAGTGCCCCATAGTGAGGATCCTTAAGGGTCCTTATACCCATTCTCCTTCATGGCCCCTTGGCCCAGCTTCCTTTGACCCATCTACATTTTAACCTTCCCTCTCCAGGCTTAAGTAACTCGGACATTGGGCCTGGTATTGGGCCCAACAGTTACGGACCTAACAAACCCCCCTCCTCCCCCACACCTATTTGTTCCACCTTGTCCACAAGATGGAAGTCAGGAAACTGGTGATGGATGGTTGATGCTGCTTCTCAAGTAGCTTCAAAGTCAGGTAGACCCTTCCATTTGATCAGGACCTCCATTCCGGTGGTGCCTTGGAGAGTCTCTACACTGCTCCTGGTTGGACTTCCGTTTGGTGTTGGTAGACTTGGTCTTCATACAGGATTGGGCCTGTGTTAATGCTGCTCCAGCAGCAAGCCATCCTTATTGTTAAGATAAACTGAAACACTACTGATGTCCGTGATAAGATTAAATACCACTCTTCTTGCCATGGCCCAGAGATCCTTATCAACACTAAATCCACCATTTTCAGGGCTTTCCATTCCCTGGTAAAGTTCAGGATTCGAAACATTGATTTCTGCTCCAATACTGGTTCCCAAATCCACCAAACTCAGGTTGGGGTTAAATTCCATTAATGCAACTAAAATGGGTCTATTGCAGAATATGACTCACTTGGACATACAGATTGTCATCTGTGTATCAATACCGTCATCAAGAGGGGAATATGTATTCCTCGTCAGAAAAGTAACAGCAACCAAATTAGTAGTAGCATCATCTTGAGCCTCATTGCAGCCAGAATTATTTATCCTTTCCGCTAGCAGCCAAAAGGCTTTCCTTTTTGTCCTTTCTTTATCCTTTCCTCTGGCAGCTAGAATTATTTCCTCCAGAAGCTCTAGTATTATTTCTTCGTCACTATGGTGATTTGGATGGTCACCCTTCACCCCTTTGTGGAACCTTTAACATGATGAACGAAATTTCAGAAAATCCAATCAACTGGTGTGCTAACAAGAGAATTCACCTAGAGCAGGGGTTTATGATGCGGAAAAGGACTCGTTACAAACTTGAATTCACCAAAAGACCAAGCAGGATTCAGGAACCATTTGACCATGTGCCAGTGAAATGGACAATTCAAGTGAGTATACTAGGAGTGCGCCTTTTTTGTGTAAGAGCTGAGCTGGCAGCTCGTTTTATTGAGTGGAGAAAGATTTTCAGCAGGGCTAAAATCAACATCTTTCAAAAAATGAGAGAATTGATGGTTGGATAGGAATTGACAACAGTATGGATGAGTGACAACCTTGTTTCATTGTCGTATCTAGCTCATACCTTCATGTTTTGGAGCCAGAAACATCTCAAGACTATCAAAGATGCGAGAGTAAGGGTCAACAAGTTTCTGAATTTTCTCCACGTCGTGTTGGAGGTTCATCAATTTCTATTGCTGTGGGCTGCACGGGAACGAGCGTCCAGACGGCCTTGGAGAATTCGATCACCTTGATAATGGAATCCCAAAGGGATGATGAAAAGGCAGTGTGGCCTAAAGAGCTTGTGCTAGCAACTGACAGGGCTTTTGCATCTCTCGCTATTGAAAGCTTCTGAGAGACGATTCACAATGAAGGGGAGTCTCCTGGGACTCCAAGCTGTCATCAGGAGAATGTAGACCTTGTAGCAAATGGTGTATTGCTCAAGACTAGACTTTCAAATTATGACAAATCAGATAGGTCTAAAGATGCCAAGGTTCGGATTGATAAGAGATCCTCATCAAGTGGCAACAGCTACCCGACTTTGAAGCCACTTGGGAACTGGTTTCTGCCCTCCAGCTCCATTACCCTGCCTTCCACTTTAGGACAAGGTGGAACAGATGGGGGTTTATGGTTAGGCTCTTTCCTAGTTCTCCATTTGGGTCACTTATTGGGCCTGAGCAAGGACCAACGACCCAAACCCGTTTTGGAATTAGTTACCACCGTAAAAGAAAGAATGATGTAAGGGAGGACTGAGGGCAAGTTGGCCCGTGGCCCACTTATAAAGGGTATAAGGTCCCGTGAGACCCCCACTTTGGGGCACTTTTGGAAGAAGTCAGTAGGAGAGGGGTGCTCTCGAACTCGTCCCCCTGCTCTAAGGTTTCCTCCGGAAACCCCTTTCTGTTCTGTTTCTCTTGGTTATATTCCTTTGTCGATATCATTGTTCTGTTGTTGTTGGTCCCTGTTGAGGACGAACTCGAGAGTAACACACTCTCCTGCTGACTTCTTCCAAAAGTGCCCCCACAGTAGGGGCCCAGGGGTCCTTGTAAGTGGGCCACGGGCCCACTTGCCCTCAGTCTCCCTTACATCATTCTTCCTTTTATGGTGGTAAATAATTCCAAAACGTGTTTGGGTGTGGTTCTTGCTCAGGCCCAGTAAGCAGCCCAAATGGAGTAGGAAAGGACCTAACAAGAGATGCTGACCATATCAAAATAGGAGCTTCACTCATAACATGACAATGGTGTGTAACATGATTTACAGCCAAAACATTAAAAACTTGCTTCTTTCATCTACTCGATATGATAACCACTGTTATCATGGTCTGTTAAATCAGGTTGGCCACACTTATCACTTAAGCCCAATCCAATCTTGAATAAATCTACCAAGCTGAAGGAAAAGGTCAGTCCAATGTATATTCTTCCGTTCAATTTGACTTCTGTTTCGATTAGAATTCTGGAAGAGGACAAAACGAAACATAAAATCCAGTTCAAAGAGTCCAATCTTAGGCTTAGGCAAAATATAGAATGAGTAATACACAACAGGGAGGAAACAAGGGATCCAACTTTTGGCTAAGGCAACCTAGCTACATGTTCAGAAATAGCACCAACCGATGCTAAGCATGTGAGCTCCAAGCAGAAAAGAACCCCCAATATTCATGTTTTTGTTGCATGCATTGATAAATTACGCTTGTGGTTTCATTAATTAAAAATAAAATAATCTGTATCAGGAAAATATGTGATTGTGACAAAGAATGGAAAGAGGAAATGCTCACTTTCGAATGTTCTGAAGCTTTTGTGAGAAGCATTACATCCCCATATGAATGCGACGTCTGCACAACATCAAGTGCAGTGGCAATAATATGGCTAGCCTGCACAAACCCTGACAGGGTTATTCATGACATTCTTTACCACCCTGATTTTCTCGTGACAATAATTCACAAGATGGAAAGAGTTCCCTCACTTAAAAAGAGTTACAAAAATGAAATTATTCCTTATTCAGTAGAGGGGTGGTTGGGCCACGTGATGATTTTCATGAGGACATTGAATAGTTATGGGGAAAACGATCTTTCTAGTCAAAGGTAATCATAAAACCTTAGCCAATATACCTTATAGCTCGTACTATTCTTGGCCCACCGCCAAAAGTGGGATAACTTCAGAGGTTTTTTTGAATATATGAGAAATATTTTTACGAAAATTAGACATTTTAAAATTACCAAAGTATGCATATACACAAATTTCTAAAACATAAAAAAATAAGCATACACGTAAAAATAAATTAATAATAAAATTATAATACAATATACATTATAAAAAAATCAAATCACAATAAATAATAAACAATCAACTATTCATAAGTATTTCATCGCTTCTTATCAAAATAACTATTTGTCTGTAAAGATGGAGAGGAAATAAACACATTACACTTGATTCGATTCCTTTAATGATGGGCATGTTATGGAAACAAATGCATCATCTATTAGTTTTTATGAAACATGTGAGAAAGAAATACATTATCAACTCTCCATTGCACCATCAATGATCTATAGGCATTTTGGGAATTCTACTTACCCTTTCCGCAAATTCTGAGGCAGTTTCAAGTTTTTTTTCTGATGGGAAAATGACGGGGAGGTATTCCACCTGTGGAATGAAGATTTCAGAGACCAATCACATAGAATGCATATCCAAACAGACAAAATCAGGTAGAAAAGTTGAAACTTTTTTTAGAATAATGTCAGAGTCAATTAAGATACATATGCACATAGCACAAAGTAGATAGAAAAGTTGATATTTTCTTTTACTATCAAAATAACCTGAAAGTGCTCAGGCACAGAGTTACTAAAAGCACATCATTTCCTACAAGCTGCAAATGAACAAGTAACGCTACTGAGAGCATCCTGATGCTCTCAGGTTATTGTAAACATAAAAAATATAACGACTAATCCACAGTATAATTCTGAATAATTTTGAATAAGGAAAAAAAACTGATGAAAGTTCAATAATGTTGAATTGAAAGAAACAGTATAAAATGAGTGATTTTATTTAAATCATGGTTTTAATCCACAGTACTAATAAAATTAATGAGCTAACAGACAAGCTGTTTTCAATAATTTAGATTAGAGTGGAAGAAATGCGTTTTACCGTAGCCCCAATTTCAATCTACTAAAAGTTGACAAAAAAATTCATTGTGTAATGTTTCGCATTTTGCTTACTACAGCTAGAAAGGGACCATTAACCCTTCTTCTTATATGAATGACACCGTCCATATGGAAAGTAATATCTACCATTAAATGCATGCAATTAATATGACGAGCGTACAATGAGTGATATTATTTTAATGAATCATGGTTTTAATCCACAGTTCTAGAAAAATTAATGAGCTAACAGGAAAGAAATTTTCAAGAATTTAGATCAGAACGGAAAGAAATACATTATACCATATCTCCAATTTCTATCAACTCAAGGATAGTTGACAAAAGAAATCATTGAGTGTAGTGTTCCCCATTTTGTTTACAACAGCTAGAAAGGGCATCATTAGCCCTTCTCCTAAATGAATGACACGGACCAAGTGGAGAGTAATACCCACCATGACATGCATGCATCTAATATGAACATAATAATTTTATGATTTGAGCATGAATCTTCCATGATCATATGAAAGGCCACATTTATCCCTTCTTCTATGAATGTCATCAACCACATGGAAAATAATATCTGCATATAATTAATATAAACAAAGAAGACGGTATCAGCTGACCATGGATATACTTCAATCATATGAGATTATTAATTTTCCAATATTCCAATCCTCCATAGGTATCAATATCAGAAGACTAGAAACAATGAAGTTTTTGAAAGGAAATCTATTCCATAAAAAATCTTATCTGTAAAATCACATGAGTAAGAGCTGAGCCGGCGCAGTCAGTTAAGCTAACAACCGATAGATTCATTTTGACGGTTTTCAGAAAACCAATACCGCACCAATTTGACCGACCTTTACAGAGACATCAAACCCAATCAAAGTGATATCGTTACCAAAAAGGAACGATCTAAATGATCAGGCAAATGGCATGGAGCATATAATGCACGTCTCCCCAAGACCATGAAAACCAGGAACTAAATGAAGGCTCATCCTTCTAAAGGTAACATTCTCGTTAACATGTATTAATCCAGTAGTATTACAACAAAAACAAAAAATGAAAGAATAGTAAGGCGGTACCTCCAGGAAATTGTGAAACTGGGTAAACATTCTGAACATAAGCTTTGCCAGAGAAATAAATCCCCTGAATTAAAATGGTGTTACTAAATCACGAATTTATGTAGCATATGAAACAACATATAAAACTTCAGGAGACAAAAAGACTCACCATGACTGATCAAAATGTATGTAGGGATAACGAACAATTACGGGTTGCACTGGAAACCCCGGGATGAATGCACCAAGTTGGAATGAGATAATGGCCCTTCCATTTGTAGTAGTACCTTCTGGAAACAGAAGGACTCGAGGAAACCCATTGGACGAAGCCTTTCTCTGAATTTAGATCCTTAAAACAACGTTTCTGTATCAAATAGGGAATATATGGACAGAAACTAAATGGATTTCAAATTTTTATAACAAAATAAACGGAGAATGACAAAAAGGCTCACAATTACATTCAGTCAAGCAAAAACATGGCCCTGACAATACATTCACCCCTTTCAATTCTAAAAATATGCACATACTATGTTCCAGAGTATGGAAATGAAGGCAAATCATAGCAGGTCAGGCTACCTGTCATAAAGATACGGAAATTATGTAAACAAGACCTAGAAAGAGCTTGCACATACCACATCGTAAAAGACTTTTTGGACCAAATGTCACAAACAAAACTAATAAGGGGTGGCATTAGCATTATCTAATTGAAAGATAAATTGTTATAAAAAACTGAGCAAATGGAAGACCAAGTCTTGCAAAAATATTTCTAATGCCTCAGGGGATTCACTAAATGACCAATCCCGTTGTGCTTCGTACTGAGCTAAAAGCTTATTTTGACATAATCCGACCTAAAACACAATTTAATGCTCTTCTTCTCAAGGTAAAATGCTCTTTTTCTCATAGATCAACACAATTTCCAAAATTAACAAAAATATCATCACAAATCTGACTTAATTTGCGTGACCGACTTGTTGATTAAAGTTCATTTCAAACCGTCACTGAAACAATGTGATGAAAACTAAACCTTGGATTTGTTTCCTTGCTCTTCCTTTGCTTAGATCAGTTGCTTAATTTTTTTTCACAACTAACATGATCATGTTAAATGATAATGTGACATATGATTGCACAAAATGATTGACAGATGTTGTCAACTTTGAACCAGATGTCTATTTTATTAACTATTTTCTTTATCCTGTCCTGTTTTCTATGCTATCTTTTATCCGTCACTCTTATTTTATCTCAGCAAGGATGGGCAGATATCCTTCCCGTTTGTGACCCAATAATTTACTAAAATCCCTTTTTTATACTAGTTTCTGATCAGCGTGGCTGCGGGGGTCAACAATTCCAGCATTGCAGCAGGTCAATGTTGCAATTTACTAAATTTTCAGTAGATCCAGTTTTTGAATTAACAACACTGAGCTTTAATATACACCTTGGCTCCACAATGTTGCAAGATTAAGATACAGTTTTTAATATTTCACTGAGCTTTTTGAATTAACAACACATGGCCCCACTTATACGACTAATATAAAGAGTACACTGAGCTTTAAAAAAGTGCACGAAGTTAAGAGAAGAAGTTCCAGTCACATAGCCCTAGAATCTAAAGATTTCTTTAATCTTCTATAAAATGAATGATATTGCTTCACTAGCAAAAAACTTACTCATGTGTAGCTGGCTTGAAAGGAAGCATAATTTTTTTTGACAAACCTGAACCTCTAAACAACCATGGAATATCACAAAGGGCATTGATTTTGACAATACCACTTTTTAGCAGGAAACATTGTAGCTGTATGTATCACAAACCCAGATGCCAAAAATAAACATAGCATTTAATATAAAAATAAAGGACAGAACCTCAGTCTCCAGACTTAGAATTTGATAGATGATCATTAGAACAGCGTCCTGATATTCTTATACAAGTAAAATCTTTATATGGACCATATTCTCCACAAGCTATTGGCAGATGCAAAAGTAAATTGAAGTAGGTAGGTGAACAAAGTTTCATTTTAAAGTTTATCTGGTACGACTACAAGATAAAAATTGGACATACCAGAGAGGATTAATTACTAGAATTAACATCAATCCAGAAATCAGTACCTTTATTTCGTTAACAGCATTTTTTCTCGATGGTGCAGAGAATCTATCGACATATATTACCTAAAACATGAAATATCGCATTCAATGTAAGACTTTGTGGATCAAAACCGTAATATCAGTATAGCTATTGGCAAGAAATGATAAAATAATTACAGCCTGAGAGATCATAATTGATACCTGCATAGCTCTGATAATTGTTCCAACAAAAGGTATGCTGTCATGTGACTCAGAGGCCACAATAGTTGGAAATAGCTCAAAAAAGAAAAAAATGGGTTCTATATAGGAAATATGATTAGACACCACAATTGGAGCAATCTCTCTGGAAGCGGGCCTTCCTCGCCGTTTAATCCAATGATATCTGACAAGAAGACACAGGCACATGATAATCAATCAAAAAATCAGTCAAATTCATCCAATAAATGGCAGGACTGGATTTCCATCACGAGTATTAGTGGAAAACACTCAAACTCACTTTTACAACTGGGCAACGAAAAAGGGTTAATTAAGATAGAAATATCCCAAAAATAAAGCGATATCCGTAGATATGTAACAACTAGCGAAATAAACTCATTCAGGAAAGAGAAGTGATTTGGAAAACATGTTTTTAGTGCATCTCCCACATGTAAATTCCCCTTTCCCCGCTTAAACCAGGTTATTGTCTTCAGAAAAATGATCAATGAGCATCAAACCAGAGAAGCTAAAGCTAGAAAAACTGCAGTAATAAAGGACCACCAATTATATTGTGTTGAGTAAAAAAAACAGTGAAGATATAAAAGAAGATGTAGAGTGTGGGTAACCACAGGTATTCTTCAGGTAGGGAAGAAAGAAAACCCATTTCTCTACAGATTAAACAGAAAGGGAGATCAACGAATGAGCAATCTGTTAAAAGAATCATAACACGTGTTGCACAGAAAGTAAGGCCCCACATTTTGATATTCCTCTATGCACATGCCAATTGAAGTGTTCATCCAGCTCCACATTAGTAAGTCACCACATAGTCTCATAAGCCCCACCCAATCTCTTAACTGGGAGTACTTCCTTCATGCTTACCAAATCCTTTTGCCAGGCTTCGGCATTGATAAAGTTGACCTCAGAGAATTTCTGACTTAAAGATCTAATTTGCTGCCAAATGGATGGGATAGGGACTGATGATGATGATGATGGCAATGTAACAATTCATCTAAATTCGATTTAAATATTGAACTTAGAATAGGTGCATAACGCATGTAAAGTCATTATTCATTTCGGCTTAAAATGCTGGTTTATTCTGACTATGAAATACATTGAAATACAAGGAGAAACGGCCAGCTTCATAGAAACGCTCAGTAATTTTGCCAACAGCCACACATGATCACAAATGAATTTCATTATCCCACCACATAAATCTGCTGCTCAGTCAAAGAAGAGAATATTCCTCTCAACCAAGGTTTAGAAAACTAACCAATTCTAATCATTATTGTAATGTCAGTCTGAATTATGCGATTAAATTTTATTTTTTATGTATGAATAAGAATTCTGCTTATTGGCCAGGAGCACCTCAGAATCCAAGCTACACTGTTAGCCCAAAATAAACGGGCGGAAAAAAGCGGTCATGGGTCTTGGGTCAGGGCACAGATCGACTGGTTGAGTCGTTCCATTTAGGGTGAGATAGAATGGGTGGCAATGAACAGTCTGGTGTCTGAGCTGATTAATTAGATGACGACTACTGTACCTAGAATTTGTTACAGATGAGCCTCAAAACGATTAAAACTAGTATATGTTGAAGCATGAAACAGGTCTGTACCCATAAGATCATTGACAAGCAATGAGTCAAAAGTTGTTATTACTTCCACTAACGTGTAACACAACACTCATGTATATATCAACAATCACATAGTAGAAAACATCATATTATGAAGTAATTAAGATATTTAACTCTGAATACTGTCCTTCTCATCAAACTTGAAGCACTAAGACGCTTATGTTGCAGATCTCTGACCACTCTGGTCCATTGAAATGGGAAGGCCATCAAACCCAAGGCAAGTCGTCAAGCACCTCCACGAGTCATAGAACATTTTTATGCACTGTTTGTTCATGTAAAAACTTACAGCTTGTCTGGTAGAGAGTGTCACAGAAGTTGGAGGCTCAAAACAGATGGCATATTTATGTTCGGATGTCACTAAAGGGAAGAACACGGAACAAGAAAGAAACAGCAAGATGTCCGTCAAATTTTTGGTTTCGTGTTTATATTTAGCCCAAAGAAGAAGCAAGAGAGAAATTTGGTATTTTAGTTCATAAGAGAGGACTAAATCCATGAGACATGATCACAACGAGAACAAAGATCAATGAGTCAGAATTTCTTCCCCTTACCCAAAGGAGAAGAGGATCAAACGGGCGCAGAGCCGGGTGATCCACATGATACGGCATCTCCACCTCGGCATGGGGCTCTGCTTGTCCTTCCAGCCCTGCAACGCCAGTTTGGTGGCCAAGAACCCCACCACGAGGGAGAGCCCGAAGAGGACGAGGCGAGCAAGGGCGAGTGGCAGGCAAAGCACTATCTTAGAAAACTCGTAAACCCCCTCCACAGTAGGCGTATGGTTGCGGAACGGATCGAGGGAGCACGGCTGCCGAATATACCGGAACGGGACGGCGCCGAGAAGGTCGAACGGATTGCTGTCCTCTCCTCCCGCCGTTACGACCACCTCGACGTCGCCCTCGACACTCTCTGAGGAGTATCCCTGCATCAGCTCGTTGCCGCGGAGGCTGCCAGCATCTCTGATATCCAGGATAACGTCGGCCGCGGCATCCGCATCACTCCCAGATCGGAGCTCCGCTTCGGCGAGCAGGGGGGCTGTGAGGAGGGATCGATGGCCCCCTTCCATCGCCGGCACCGGCGCCCCCTCTTCCTGTAGAGGCGTCGACTGGACGGAGGAGACACCCACCCCACGAAGCCGGGGAGAGGACAATGGACGGTGGTCAAGGCACCGCGGGCGGAGAAGTTCGTTATTCTAGCAGCCGCGCCCACGGGGTTGCTCAGGAGGAGGAAGCCGACAGAAAGGCCTGACTGACGGTGCACATTGATTATCCAGAAGTGCGAATATAATCAAAATTATCAAAAATACCTAGTATTTTTATGTATAGTATGAATGTCCCTATGATCTTTCAAAAATACAATTTCGTGAAATAAAGGGATTTTATTTAATAACTTTACGGGAGTTGTTGAAATAATAAATTTACCTTTCGGACCTCCTCATTTCTCTGCGGACGACAGTTATTTTTTGTGAACCGGGACGATCCTCTCTCTCTCTCTCTCTCTCTCTCTCTCTCTCTCTCTCTGCCTGCTAAAAAGTGTGCTTACCTGGTCGAGCGTTTCTTCCGTATTTGTGAAATACAAACGCTCTTCAGAGAAATTCTATCTTTCGCAATCAACCCACAGCGGCCTAATAGCGGGCCCTGGGACCGGGCCTGGGTTCTGTAAATTCTGAGCCGGGCCGGCGCGAAAACTCAGAGAGCTTAGGACTTACCCGACCAACTCAAGTCATAGTGTGCCCCGGTCAACACCCCCCCCCCCCGCCCTCGGGGGACCCCAAACCAAGGGCCGATGTATTTTCACATCTGGCCCCCTAACCAGGTGTTACTGTTGACAGCAAAGGGGTGGGCGACCTCGAGAAGCCCAAGCATGCCCACACCCGGTTCAATTCAGTTAGATTTTAACTTTTAAATTAAGCCTCCAAAGGAAGGTTCGTCCTTACCAAATCTAGAGGCCCGACTTTTATTACTATTTTCATAATATCACTTTTTTAATAGGATATTCAGTCATTAACGAGGCCCATGTCCATAAAATAGGATATTATTATTTGATAATAAAATTGTATCTTAAAGTATAATTTTCAACTTAAAATTATAATTTCAGGATATGAATATAAAAAAAATCCTAAAATTATGAATGAAATGAAAATATCAGTTTTCTGATAACTACTATCAAACGTATAAATCCGTAGAGGGTACCTTGGAGATACTCAAACAAGTAGGTCATATATGCAATTCAAGGGGAAATAGGGCTAGCGTGTGTATAGTGAAATATTCCCTGAGAAAGATATTTCCACGTCTCGCGGCTATCTCATCCTCTCCCACGGCGGCACGTGGCTCACTTCTGGATGAGACTAAATATATGATTTTTCCATAAGAAAACTAAAGACGATTTTACGGCTCGCCGTTAAATGAACGTAGGACGGGCGAACGGCGACGGCGACGGCGACCCCGACGGACGAGGACGGAAAGGACCGAGCATCTGGATGGAGCGTTTCCGAGTCACGTGGGTAGGTGGGAGCGATCTGGATCTGAATCTGACTTCCGGTCTGGGTCGCCGCCGCTAGAGCGAGCCAGGGTTCGGAGAGAGAGAGAGAGAGAGAGAGTAGAGGGGGAGAGAGAGAGAGTACACGGAGGAGAGGAATACTTTTTTCGGGAGCAAGTCTTGAACTTTGTGGATGATGACTGAAGTTTAACTGGAGAGGGACAGCTAAACGTCGTCATAAGCCCCCGCGGCTCGGGCGTCTTGTTTCTTACTCGTGGCCCACCGCGTTTCGGCTAGAACGCCGTATATCGAGAGACGAAGGTATCAACGGCGGCCCCACTTTACCGCTACTAGCGGCGGTTCTCTTTGGTTGTCGGTTAAGGTGTGTGTGCGTGAGAGAGAGTGGACCAGTTTTTCATTATGCTAGCCCATGAAATAGGACCCCCCGTGGCTTTCATCTCTCTCCCTCGCTCCCTCAACTCTCTCTCTCTCTCCCTCTCTCCCTCAGTGTAAATCTTCTTTTGCATGGTGGTTAATAATTCAGCTCTGCTTTTATGGATTCACATCTATTCAACTCCGCTCGGTCTGTACAAACTTACCAAACTCGTTATCTATACCGTTGGAAATTTCTTACATTGTCTATTACCTTCTTTTACAAGTTTGACCAATGAAATGCTCTTTGGACATTTCTAGTTCTGACTGTTGACAAAAAAAGTAAAGGGTCAAAATAATAAGTTAAGAATCTATTAAAGAATATAATTGGACTTTGACCAGACAAAAAAATGTTAATACAAAAGAAACTTTTTTTAAAAAATGTGATTTTATTATATATTATAATTTATTTATTTATTTTATTTCACTATTATATTATACTCTTTTATAGTATTTAATATAACTTGGTAATTTGCTTAAATTTTTTAGTTATTTATTTAATACTCCTTATCACTTCAATATTCAAGTCCCAAAATTCTTACTCTCTACATAGGTTGTTGATTCAACATTAGATAAAAAAGAGCTGATTTTCTCATTTTTTCTTTATGAAATGGTTCAATTCATAGCATTTAATCAATATCCATCTTAATATTGGCATAGTGGTAGAAAGAATATCATGTTTGTTGTGCCGAGACTTCAAGTAGTTGAGCTTTAACCATGTTTTTGATTTCACATTATTAGTTGATAGAGAATCAAAGTAAATTCATCAATGAATTACAAAATTCTATGGTTCTGATGGATGATTTCTTAATTTCTTTAGAAGGAATTTCTTGAGATAATGCACATTTGTATCCTATTTATATTATAAAAAATTAAAGATAAATTATTGTTAATTAGAACTAACTTATTTTTGAAACACAAAACTAACATATATTATTTAATAAGTCTTCATTATCATGAGTTAATAATTGATTAATAATATATATAGAAGTCTTAACTCATGATAACTAGATATATATTTATGTCAAATTCTGAAAAGTAGTTTTAGTTGGTTAATTTAAATTTTTAACTAATTATGTAATTTTATGTTAATTTATATGATTTTTATAAATATATTTTTGAGATAAAATAAAAATAAAAAAATAGAAAAAGGGGGCACCCACCAGCTAGCCAGGCTTGCAACTGGGTCAGAAGCATAGTTAGGCAAAGTTGCGAGTAAAGGGCTTATGCGACTAAGGAACAATAATTGATTGAGTATATGTGTCACTTCCCTTCTACGTCACTAGTGGTTAATCAAGTATGGGGTAATGAGTGGTCGTATACATGTGAAATGATGATATTGATGAAGGAAAGTCATATTAATATATACATGTCTCAAATTATTAGAAATAAGTCATGTGGGACTGAATTTGTGTCACTATTGGAGATAAATTTTATATATTTGTATACATATAGTATCCTTGATTTATGAGAAGGTAATGACTCCATGATGTCATTAGGTAAAGGTACTACTGTAATTGGTTGACTTCCTATCACATAGGTAGATGAATGACAAATATTTAAATTCTACTAGAGCCAAAATATTTTTATCTGATTAAATTATATTTTTATGTGGAGTGTCAATTAATGATTAAGCTGTCAAAATCACTTAATCATTAGTGAAAATATCATCAACGCATTTCTAGAGTATCATTACCAACTATTAAATAATTATGGATAAAAAGATCGTGAATCTATCAAGTAAATGATTCTGATTGATTGATAAATTAGTCATTGTCAAGAAGAGGATGATATACTAGGAGACAAGTCACCTCCTCTTGAGAGTGTACTAGATGTGAAGAAAAATGATGTGCACTTGTCATTGTATTTAATACATGTCATCTAATAAAATTTATAACTAAAACTTAATAAAATATTAGTATTAGTGTAAGTCTTAGGTTGTACACATGAAGATTGATTAATTTGTCATGAAAAACTAAATTAGTTTTATATAGAGAGTAATTCTAATATTTTATTAATATTTAATAAAAATAATTAATTAAGATAGTGAGGTGAAAAGAAGAAAAGAAAGAGAGTAAAGAAAAGGAGCAAAGTGTGAGAGAAGAGATAGCTTTCACAAAAGAGAAAAGAGGTTTTTTGTGAAAGTGAGAGAAAGGGAGAGAAGGAGATCGATCTCACATGAGATGGAGAGAGAAACATCTCACAAGAGAAAAGGAGAGAGGGAGATCGATTGATGGAGAAAAAAGAGAGGAAGATTAATCGAGAGAGAGAGAGAGAGAGAGAGAGAGAGAGAGATCTCACAAGAGACAAAGAAAGAAGTATGTCTCATGAAAGAGGGAGAGAGAAATAAGATGATAATTAAGAAAAAGAGAAACATAGTTAAGTAATTTTTATGGTGACCATGATTTTCTAATGAATGTATGCTCAAAAATTTACACACGTGACATAAGGTCAGTGATAAGTCTTCATTATCATGAGTTAATAATTAGTAAATAATATAGTTTTAGTCTTAACTCATGATAAATAGACTTATATTTGTGTTAACATGTGAAAAGTGGTTTTCAGGTGATTAACGTAAATTTTTAGCTAATTATGTAATTTTTTACAAATTTATATAATTTGTATTATCTTATTTTTGAGATAAATGAAAAAAATAAAATAAAAATAATAATATAGTAAAAATGGGAGACTTGTTGGCTAGTCAGGCCCGCTAGCAGGTCAGAAGCATAGTTAGGAGTTGCAAGTAGGGTCTCGAGTGGCTAAGACCGATGGGGGTATGTGTACACCACTCTCCTTCTATCTCATTGATGGTCAACTAGTTGTGGGGCAAGGAGTGGTCGTACATATAGAAGAAAGAGACTCATTACTTGCAAATGTGATATTACTATATATTCGTCCAAAATTTCAATACACAAGTGATGTGGGACTAAACTCGTGTCACACTTCTCCTAAAAGGCTTTGGAGATTTTAATACCTAAACTACCCCTTAGTTATAACAAAGATATACTATGATGACGTCACTTGATAAGAGAACTAGAGTACTTATTTTAATCTATCTTCTGTAGGCAAACAGTCAGTGTGGGTTCAAATCTTCTCAAAGTCAAAACTCATATTTTTATTTGATTATTACGACTTTCTTGTAAATCACTAGGAAGGATCAAGTTACTAGAATTATTAAATCATTAGTGAAAATTTTGTCAACGTGATTTGCAAAATATTGTTACTAAAATTATTGAACGATTCACAATAAAAAGATCGTGAATCCACTGAGTAAATGATCTCTGATTGATTGACAAGTAAGCCATCATCGAAAAGTAAAAGTTGCCAAAGAACCGCAAAGTCATTGTCTTTTCGCTCAGTCGGGTGACAACTTCTAGAGATGATTTGACGACCCATTTTATTAATCTCTAGACTTCGCAAGAAGATCTAGAGATTGCCCACATCGTCTTTGTCCAAGGAGAGCTTTTGAAGTTGTAGACACTACATGACGCTCCTCTTGAATGTTTAAGATTTCATTATATTGTCAACGTATCGCCACTGCGATGTCGGAATTCTATTTTCTTACTTTCAACTTAATTTTTACTTCATTTAGTGATAATTTGTGTGATTTAAATTTATCAAATTATATTTTATTCAATTACGATTTTTCTCACTTTTATAGATCTTAATTTGATTAATTAAATCATTTGTAATCACTTACATAAGAATCACTGGCTAAAACTTTATTTCTACCTGATTCGCATTCATCGGGTGTTGATGTCATCCTGACGTCTGCATCTTTATTTCTCTTTTTTGTGAATTTTAAATATATTTTATTTTTTTCTTCATATCAAATTCATAAAAAATCGCATTATTTGAAAAAAATTCTAAAAATTTACCCAATATTATATTACATTTTTTTGATCGACTTGAAAAATTACCACTATTTTTAGAAGTTTTTTGAATTATAATTGATATATTTGTTTAGAAATACTTTTTAATATCCAAAAATTAGTATTTTCTAATTTTATAAATTTTAAATTTGCATGATTTACTATACAACTTCTAAGTCACGTCAGTTACTATGAATGTCTCTATCTTTTTTTAGTAGTTTGATGCTCATTAATTAGCTTTTAATCTCACTAATTTCACATTTGAAAATAGAAAGATACTCATTATTTGCAAAAAATCAAGAACACAAATACGTCAAGATTTAACTATAAAAATCAATAGAAAATAAGCTGAACATAATCTTAGTTTGATCTCAAATGAGTTTTGAAGGATTCAAAAGAAAAACTAAGATCATTCATCGAGTTTTTACTAAGTTCTACTCATTTATATCAAAATATGTACGAAATAAAAATAACTTGCTATAAAATATAAATAAATATTGAAAGCACATAAATAATTTTAAAAAATAGAAAATAAATTATTACCTACGTTTAGTCTACCTCTTAGGGAACTAAAGATATTAGTGTAGTGGTTTAGTTTCATTCGAATGTGCCACATCATTCTAGAAGTCATAGAAGTATCGTTCGGAAGTGTTACACCACTTATTGGAGAGATCCATCAAAAAGAGGAGTTCACCACATTGTCATTGTCATCTAGGGGGAGAAGGGAAGAATTGACCACTCACCGAAGGCCTTGAGTATAGTCGGGGGAGGAAAGAGTGAGCTTGTCGATTGTTAGAGGTGTTGATCACATGAAAGGAGGGAGGAAACGGATTCCTCTATTCGTGACTACCATCATAATTTTAAAGATAAATGATAATGTATATCCCTAATAGTGATACGTGTGAGAACTTAAGTTCCTAGTATTGTGGCACTTTGTAAACCGTTAGATGAGATGTACTTAAGTCACGTGGCACACTAAGCAACACATGATCAACCCATCATGAACCATGGAGTCCAAACATGAATCACATTCATCTAGGCAATGGCATCATCTTGACGTCCGCATCAAATATTATCTTTTTTTAAAACTTTTTAAATATATTTATCTTTATCATTTAGTCTAAAAATAATAAAAAATTATATTATTTGAGATTTTTTTGAAATATCACTAGATATCATCATACATCCTTGATTGATTGATATAAAAATTTCTTACTATTTTTGGAACCTTTTATGGATTTTTAATTAATTTACTTGTCCTAAAATATTTCTAAAAGTTTTAAAATTAATATTTTTAAGTTTTATAAATTTAAAATTTTTGTAATTTATTATACAATGATTAGATCACATCAAATTTTGGCACTGTTGACAAGTATGTATTACATAAAATTTGATATTTTTTATTTTTCTCTTAGAGTATATAAAAAATTTAATTCTTATTTTTATTGTCTTTTTGTAAATAATAATAAAAAATAAAGAGTAGCAATATAATGACTATATCAAACTAAAGGAGGGTAACACTTATTAATCTTAGTCCTCAAATTTATAATTTTTTATGCATAGTAGTTCCTTACATCCAATGATAGAAATTCTTTCTACTATTTCGTCTAAAATAAAAAAATCGAATGAAAAATTAATTTTGATAGATCCTTAAGGTAGTACAAGTTAAACTGAGAATAATCTCATGGAAATGAAAAATTATTATTCTTGATTCATATTAACAACTATCTAATATTATAGTCACATTAGCACCCACAATTAAATTTGAAATAAATCTAGAAAAATTTCAAATACTCTCTAATTTTCATAGATTACCTTTGGAGGAACCATATTGGAATTTAGAAATTTTTTATATGATTTATGATTTAGTTAATCTCTAAAGTTACACCAAAAAATGTTAAGATTAAATTACTTACTCACACGCTTAGGGATAAGGCTAGTTATTAACTATACATATTAGATACAGAATTAACTAGTTGAAAGACATAATATGTCCTTTTTCAAAAATGTTCTCTGTTAGAAAGAATTTAAAATATAATAAAACACATATGGAGTTTTGTTCAAAGGTCAAGAGAAACTTTACATAAACATGAGAAAAATTTAAAGATTTACTGAAAAAAGTATTCTCATCATGTTATACACAAATAATATCTCAATATCATTTTTTATGATGCATTATTAGAACAACATAGAAAGATGAGTAATTCTATATTTGGAGGAACTTTTATAAAAGAACCTTTAATGAGATTTATAGCCTTTAAGAGAATTTAAGTGAAAATTTTAGAGACCAAGCCTCTTTTGAGTTATATGATAGGGATAAGAATAGAATAATTTATGAATTGTATCATCAAGATGATTCTAACTTAAGAAATGAGGTAAATCAGATTAATCAACAATTAGAAAATCTTGAATTACTTATTGATAATACTTAAAAGCCTCTTACTCTTAATTTTATTTAAATAGTAATTGTCATATATGTGGTGAAAATGATTATTTAGAATATCACTATTTTCTCTTTTTCTAGCCTAAGAATTATTTGTTGATTTTCTTGCCTAATTTTCTTCATCATCTTCATCATATATGTATTTGTTTCCTAAAATTGTTGTATCATTTGCCCCATAAACTGTTACATCAAATTTGAAATCATATCAGATTGATTTTGATATTAATTATGATATTGTGGGCTGAAATTAGGAACTGAACTTGAAGGAGTAAAATTGTGGGCTAGTGACTGATGAGTAACTTGTAGGAAATTATGAGTATTTTGATTAAAAAAGGGAGCATTATATTGTGAAGTACATGTGCATGCTTTTGATCTAAATTAGAATATTGAGATTCATAATGATCAATCCTACCACATGATGAACATCTAGAATATGAATGTTGTGCAAGTTGTGTAGGTTTCTTTTTATATGGTAAATGATCATATAAAATATTTAACTTTTGATGAACCTCACTAACTTCATTTCTAATGTCTAATACATCATAATTTTAAACTTCAAATATTTTTATTTTATTTTCATTATTGATGTGATCATTTAAAGAAAAATATTCACTTTTTATAGAATTTTCACTTCAATTTTCATACAATCTATAAATTTAATTCTCATCCTTACTCATGAATGTGCCTCCACATCTAACATTTATAGTGTTCTTATATTATTCAGATACACCATCATAAAATATATGATTTAATTGTCATTTGGTAATTTTATGATGTAGGCATCTCCTTTCAAGCTCTTTAAATCTTTCCCAAGATTCATAGAATGCTTCTTGATTTTTGAATAAACTTGAGAATGACTTTTTGCATGACATGAGTGTTCCTAATGAAATATAATTTTCTCTAAATACTTGTTACACTTCTAGTCATGTGGTGATTGATATGACTTAGTCGTTGTATAATAAATTAAGTAAATTTAAAATTTTAAAATAACAAGAAAATACTAATTTTTAGATATTTAGGAGTATTTATGAATAAATATATTAATTATAATTTAATAAAAGTTTTAAAAATAGTAAAATTTTCTTTGATCAATCATAAGAATGTAATATAATATTAAATAATATTTTAGAATTTTTGCTAAAGAATTTAATTTTTTATAATTTTTTGACTAAGAAATAAAAATAAAATATATCTAAAATTCACAAAAAAAGAAATAAGGGTGCTGACGTCAAGATGACATCAACACTTAATGAACATGAATCGAATAGAAATAGAGTTCTACCTAATGATTCTTATGTAGTAATTATAGATGATTTAATTGGTTAAATTTAGATTTGTAAAAGTTAGAAGAATCGAAATTGAATGAAGAGTAGTTTGAAAATTTTAAATCACATAAATTATCTTTAAATGAAGTGAAAATTAAGTTGAAAGTAGAAACTATAGAGGTTCGACCTCGTGATATCGATCATCATAATTTTATGAGTTTGAGAAAATCATGAAACGATGTCCATGACCTCAAAGGCTCTTCTTAGATATAAAAGACCTAGGCATTCACTAGATCTCCTTTATAAGTCTAAAAAATCATGATAAAGTTAAAATAGTAAAAAAAATAGTAAAATAGAGTTTTGGCATCGTGACAGTAATGTGTCAGCTAATGCATCGAAATCTTGACCATTCAAGAGGATTGTCATGTAGCGTCTACGACTTTGAAAACTCTCTTTGGATAAGGATGAGGTAAAAAATTTCTAGATCTTCTTGTGAAGTCTAGATATCAATGAAATAGGTCGTCGAATCATCTCTGACAACTGTCACCTGACGAAATGGAAAAATAAAGATTTTATAGCTCTTCGATAGCTATCACCCAACAAAGAGGAACTATATAGAGGTGGGGTGCATGTCGAGAGTTTCTTCCTCAAGTTCATACAACAAGAGGAGGTTCTTCATCGCATCTAATACACTCTCAAGATGTGACAACTCATCTTTTGACAGATTGTCTTCTTCCTAATGACGACTTGTTTATTCGAAGATGATTTACTTGATGAATTCGTGATTTTTTTATTGTGAAACATTTAATAATTTTAGTAATGATGTTCTACGAATCATGTTGATGAGATTTTCATTGATGATTGAGCGATTTGGTAAGTTAATTTTTCACTGAGAATCTAGAGGAAAATCATGATTTAATTAGATAAAAAATATGAGTTTTGGCTTTGGAAGGGTTCGAACCCATTTCAGTCACCCGCTTGCACGAGAGAGGGTGTAATAAGTACTTGAATACTTTTATATAGTGACATCATCATAGTATATTGTTGTTATAAATAAGAGATAGTTTACGTATTAAAACCATTGAAAACATTCTGGGAAGTATGACTACTAATTTAGTCTCATATTGGTTATTCTTTGAATTTTGAGATGAATATAGAGTAATACAAGATTTGGAAATTAATGAGTCACTTTCTCGCATATATACGACCACTCCTTATCCTACATTCAACTTACCACCAGTGACATAGAAGGGAAGTGACACACATGTGCCCCCATCGGTCTATAGCTAGTTGAGTCTCTACTTGTGGCTCTAACTCGACTATGCTTTCCACATGTTTGCGGGCCCCATTGGTTGATAGGTCCTTCCTTTTTTTATCTTTTTATTTTATTTTCTTTTTCTTTATCTATCTCAAAAATAAGATTATAAAATTATATAAAATTACATAAAATCACATAATTAACCAAAACTTCATATTAACCAAATAAAAATTACTTTTTATTTATCACAAATATGTCTATTTATCATGAATTAAGACTAAAACTCTATTATTTATTAATTATTAACTCATGATAATGAAGACTTATCACACTCTCCAACTTGAATCATTGCTAGTCCTTTAACAATAGAAGTATAAAAATTAAGAAAAATTCACAAATCTCAAACATCATATTTCAATACATAAACATATAATTATAAATGATACATCTCTAGACACTTTGAACTCTTATATCAAATATTTAAGAATGATGACAAACACTTAAATATTTAAGCACTCCTTGGAATAACAATCTAAACTTCACTTTTTTTATTCACATCTTTAACACTTCTTTGCTCATAAATATAATTTACAAAAGTTCTAATTATCAATATTCATTCATGACTAGATTTTTAAATTTTATATTATATTTTTTCTATTTTTTCTATAGTGAATAAGTAGCTTTTCCTATGACAAATTTCGACAATAAAAATGATGTCTCACATTCTCCATATGTACTCTTTGTTTTTAGAGCATTAACATTATCCATTTATTTTACAATTGTTTTTTTCTATAGATGATTTTCGACAATAAGAATAATGTCTCACATCCTCTGTCTACTCTTCATTTTCAGATTCTTCACATTGCTCTTTTTTTTTTAGAATTATGAAATAAGTGATTTCTCTTCATAAGTCCTATAGATTAAGGTATAAAAATCTCTATTAAATCTCCTCACATCTTATAGTACTGTGGCATCTTGTTAGCCATTGAATCATCATTTATGGCTATATGTGTGCTGAGTAATGTCAGATTTGTGAAGTGTTGGTGGATTGCTTTATGCATCTGATATCGTGGTATCTTGCCCATCATTGATCTAGCTTATTTGATGATGTGGCTCATTGAATATCATCGGATCACACCATACTTTAGATGGCTGCCCTAAGGCACACGAAAAAGTTTAGTCCCACATCAGAAATATTTCAGTGCATGAGCCGAATATAAATCAAAGCTATAGTTTCTCATAAGAGATCCTTTCTCTTGGAATAAAATAATGTCCAGAATCATTTTGGGAGAAGGCAAAAAGGTGGTCCACCCTTGTGCATGCAAGTGTGTACAGACATTCCTTGCTCCACGACCTATTGGCCATTGAGATGTGACAAGGGAATGATGAACATGTGCACAGAGTGAGTCATTTGCCACTCAAGCCCAGCTCGTGGCTCCCCCCTAGTCTAGGTCTACCCACTCAACCATAATGCCCCTCCAAGCAACTACTAAGTGTTGGCTTGCTAATAGGTGGAATATTTTTTATATTTTATTATTTTATTAATTTTAAATAATCTAAAGTCACACTAAGTATTTTAACTTCAAACTTCTAAAATTAATAATATATTTTTTATTTATTATGTAAGTTAATAAAATAAAATAAAATAATAAAGCTAATTAAAACACAAAAATATAGCTTTAACAACGAGCTCATTCCTTCCTCTCCTAATTGACTTGATGAGTGGTCAACTCTTTCCTTCTCCCCCCAAATGATGGTGATAGTGTGGTCATCCCCTTCTTTTGATGGATCTCTAGTAAGTGGTAGAATACTTCTTGATGATACTTTTGTAGCTTCCGACATGGTGTGGCATGTTCAAATGAAATCAAGCTTCCACACCAATGTCTCTAATTGCTCAAGAGGCATACTAAATTTGGGCAACAGTTTATCTCTTACTTTTAGTATTTACTAACCTACTTTTGCCATTTCTTTATATTTTATGATAAGTTATTTCTGTTTTATGTATGTGTCAATTGAAATGAGTAGAACAAATTTAAAACTTGATGAATGATCTTCATTCTTCTTGTGAATTCTTTGAAACTTGTTTGAGATTTAACTAAGATCATTTTTAACTTATTATTTATTTATTTATATAGTTGAATCTTGATGTATTCATATTCTTGGTGTTCTACAAGTAATAGATATTTTTCTATTTTTGAACATAAAATCAATGAGATTAAAGGCTACTTAATGATCATTAAAGTGTTAAAATAGTGTGGAGACATTTACAACCAACCTTATGTTGTGATGGCGAGCAGGACTTGTCTCCATCAGCTCAAGAGACACCGACAGTTTGAGTTCAGCCCGATCAATGCGCAAAGATGAAGGAGCCTAGCTTTTGCTACATAGCCTAGCCCTTTGGGACGACGACATTCCACCTCCGCGACGACGACGAGCTCAAGCTCACCCGTATCTTTCTTTGTACTTTCACGTTGACTTGTTGGGCCTCACGTTAGTATGTTAGCGGGCCCAATTCTATGCGTGTGTGTTGTTGTTCGTCTCTTTTTCTTTAGGGTTTTATTGGGTCTCTCTTTGAGGCCCAATTAAAACCCTAGGGGGGGGGAACCTATGTGTCTTTCTTTTTGGGCCTCTTTTGGGGCTTATTTGGGTCTTCATTTGAGGCCCACTTAAGCATCGTAAGAGGGCCCTCCTCTTTCTCCTTTTAGGGGAGCTTATCGGGTCTCTCTTTAAGAGGCCCAATAAGCCCCTTTTGTAGCCTTTGTGACTTATGGGCTTGAGGGTCTCAAGTGGGCCCACCTCCCCTTAGCCCACTTGTGGGCCCCCATATAAGGGGAGGTAGGACCCCCCGTCAAAGAGCGCCGTATTTTTGAGAGAAATTATCGTTGTGAGTTATCTTCCTCGTGACCTAGAATAGGGAGGGAAGGAGGAAGAGGAAGGCCATGGATACCCCCTTTGAGGACTTCATTCCTCGTGATGCTGCTGCCCGAGAAGTCTCGCTGCCGCCTGAGACTGCTGCCGTCGCCGGCCATCTCATTGCCGCCCGGGAGCTCGCCGCTGTCACCGGATGAAACGGTCGCTGTTGCCGCTGCAGCCGCCGCCGCCTCTACTGGAACCCCGTCACGTCGTCGTGACGAAAGGGGCTCGCTTCGCCTCCCCACGAGCCGTCGCCGAGCACTCTGCCAGAGTCTCTCGACTCCCGGTTCGACTGCCGCCTCTTCCTCCAGAACTCCACCATAAATTCGCCGGAGCCGCCCTCTGCCGCTCTGCCCAGTCGCTGGCCGTTCGCCGACGAACGCCGACCTGCCGCCGACATCGGAAGAGACCCCGCAGCCGTGCTGATGAGCCAGAACCAGTCCCAGCTCCTCACAGGCCCCCGCTGGATTTTCCCCACACTCCGCTGCCGTCGCGCCGTTTCCGGCGCCACTTAGACCAGGAGAGCTCAACCCTCCCTGGTATCGTCGGCCGGATCATCTCCTCTCTGCTCTGCTTCCCGACGCCGCCAGAGAGGCTAATCCTGTTAGAAACTCGCCGGACAGACGACGGCAGTTAAGACGTCGCCGGCGAGATCACCTTCTGAGTCACAGGAAAAACCCAGCAGGAGGAACAAGGAAGACTATCTTGCTCATTGAAAACCTCTTACAGCCCTCTTTAAATAAGGGAGCAACAAAAGGAGAAAAAGAATAACCGTAAGCAATAAGCAACCTCTTATAGCTCTAGGTAAGTGTGCCTCGAAATGTGCAAAGCTTATGTCGTTACGCGAAAAGACGTGCAAGACGTGCAAGACGTGCAAGGCTCCCCATTCACGACAATCTCCTCTTGAGCCTTGCTATACTTACCACGAACACCAACGAGCCCAATCTTGACGCGAAACTCATGAAACTTGACTTTTCCGAGTGGCTTCGTCAGAACGTCTCCTAATTGTTCTTCACTCTTGATGAACTCCACATTGATCTGACCCTTTTCTGCAGATTCTCGGACAAGATGATACTTCACTTCAATATGTTTGCTATGTCCATGGAGAACTGAGTTCTTGATCAACGCTATGGCAGACTTGTTGTCCACCTTCAGCATCGGCACACTTGGTGCTGAGCCATGCACCTCTGCTAACACCCGAGCGAGCCACACACCCTGGCAGGTAGTATTGGCGGCCGCAATGTACTCTGCCTCGCAGCTAGATTGAGCCACCACCTTCTGTTTCATTGACTGCCAAGTAATTGGGCTGTTGGCCAAGAAGAAAATAACTCCAGTCGTGCTCTTCCGAGTATCAACATCACCAGCGAAGTCACTATCGCTGAACCCTGTCAGCTGAACTTGCTTCTCCTTTTTCCTTTCATACCTGAGACCCCAATTCTTGGTTCCTGCCACATAGCGGAGAATTTGTTTCACAGCAGCCAAGTGATCCTTTCGTGACTCCTCTAGAAAACGACTCACATAGCCAACCGCAAATGCCAAATCTGGACGAGTATTGACTAGGTACCTGAGACTCCCCACAATGCTTCTGTATGCTGTCGCATCCACTAGCGGCTCCGTGCTCATCTTGCTCAGTTTCAAACGTGTTGCCATTGGTACTTGACAGGGATTGCACCCTGCCATCCCGCTCCTCTCCAAAATCTTGGCGGCATAGGCTCCTTGGCTGATCGAGGTGCCCCTCGCACTTTGCCTGACTTCAATGCCAAGATAGTAGCGAAGCAGGCCGAGGTCGCTCATCTTGAATGCGTCAGCCATCTCTTTTTTGAAATGCTTGATGTCATCGCAGCTGGCGCCGATGATCACCAGGTCATCGACGTACACCCCGACCACTAGCTGCGCCTCCTCATTCCACCTGGTGTAGATGGCATGTTCCGAGGGACTCCTCCTGAATCTAAACGACAGCAACGTTTCATCCAACTTCGCATTCCAGGCCCTAGGCGCCTGATGTAAGTCGTAGAGTGCCTTCTTCAGCTTGAATACCTTGTGCTCGTTGCCCGTGCTGATGAAATCGGCCGGCTGCTCCACGTACACCTCTTCCTTGAGATCGCCATTCAAGAATGCCGACTTGACATCCATGTGGTGCACCTCCCACCCCTCATGCGCCGCGAGAGCAATGAGAAGGCGCACCGTGTCCAGCCGCGCCACAGGTGTGAACACCTCATCGTAGTCGATCCCTTGGCGTTGCACATAGCCCTTCACCACCAGGCGTGCCTTGTACTTCGCCATGGCTCCGTTTTCATCCCACTTCACCTTGTACACCCACTTCAACCCGATCACCCGGCGACCATGGGAGGTCTACCAGGGACCAGGTGCGGTTTTCCTCGATCGACGCCATCTCCTCCTCCATAGCCTTCCTCCAGCTCGGGTGGCCCTCTGCTTCAACAAAAGAGACCGGCTCATCAAAACTTACAACGTGCAGCTCCTTTGCAATTAACGCCCGCGACGCGAGACCATGTGGCGAGGCCAGCCCAACGATGTTGTCGATCTTACGGAACCGGAGTGGCGCATCATCGTGATTAGCATCCAGGTGGTCGATGTGGACACTCGGTGGAGAGGCGAACTCCACATCCTTTCCTCCATCTTCAATCGGCGCTGCTCCCCCACTATAGTGCACAGACAGTGGCGACATCGGCTCCGGTCCCGGCGCATCATCATTAAGTACCTCGATGGCGCCATCGAGCTCTGGAGGTACCTGGTTCCCGACGGCATACTCCAATGTGAACATATCGTCGTGGCTGCCCGCATCCCCTTGCTCCGCACCACTGCCCCAGTCCCATTGGGCATTCTCGTCGAACACCACGTCCCGTGTCACATGGACACGCCTCGTGGTGGGATCGTAGGTTTGGTAGGCCTTTGATCCGTACTCATAGCTGATGAAGATCATCTTGCGGCCGCGGTCCTCCAGCTTCTTGAGATGCGGTATCGTGTTCAGGACGTAGGTGATGCATCCGAACACCTTCAGATGGTGCACCGCCGGCTTCTTCCCGTGCCATACCTCGAAAGGCGTCATGCCGTCCACGCTCTTCGTGGGACACCGGTTCAGGATGTATACAGCAGTTGCCACTGCCTCACCCCAAAACCAGCCTGGCAGCCCCTTTGCCTTGAGCATGCTCCTCGCGGTTGCTACCACCGTGCCGTTCCTGCGCTCGACGATGCCATTCTGCTGCGGGCTGTATGGCACCGTGTGTTCACGATGAATACCTTCTCCCGCACAGTACTCCGCGAACTCATGTGAGGTGAATTCGCCGCCCCAATCAGTACGGAGCGCTCCCAGCTTCAGTCCTGACTTGCCTTTTGCCCGAGCCTTGATCTCCTTGATGGCCACCGCAGCACGGTCCTTTGAAGGCAGCATGGCCACCCACATGTACCGGCTTCGATCATCCACGAGCAGCAGGAAATACTTGCTGCCATTTGGCATTTCCGGCGCAATCGGACCACAGAGGTCGCTGTGCACCAGCTCCAAAACACGCCGCGCCCGGTACTCTCCCTGCTGAGGGAACGGCGACCGCTTTTGCTTGCCAGCGAGACACGCCTCACACAGCTGGTCCACCGGACCAGCCGCCGGCAACCCGTGCACCAGCTCCTCCCGAGCCATCTTCCGCAGCGCGGTCATGTTGACATGGCCGAGGCGCGCATGCCATTTCCAAGCTTCTTCGACTGCCCGCGCCTCCAGGCACACTTGCCGAACCAGCTTGGCGTGGAGAATGTACAGCCTGTTCTCTCCGCGCATGACCTTTGCTAGGAGCCGTCCGCCTGGCTCATGGATTTTCATCGCCCCCTTCTCGATGTCGATATGGTACCCGACCTCATCGAGTTGGCCGACACTGACGATGTTCGTCATCAGTCGGGGAATGTAATACACCCCCGCGAAGGACCGGTGCTCGCCGTTCTTGCACAGGAACACGATTGCCCCTCGGCCTTTGATTCGCGCCACCGAGTCGTCGCCGAACCGCACCGTCCCAAGTACCTTCGTGTCCAGCTCGGTGAAAGCTGTACGGGAACCCGACATGTGGTTCGTGGCGCCCCTGTCCACGGCCCACGCCTCCTCATCACGCAGCTCCTCCTCTTCAAGGTGGGCGAACACCTTTTCTTCCCGCAGATGGATCTGGGTCTGGGCGCCTGGCTTCCGCTCTTCTTTGGTGGCCCCTCCATTGACGGGGACCCCTTTTGCTCCCGGCGGCGGTGGGCTTGCACGCCGAAGCCAATCCTCTGCCTGCGGAGTCGCAGCGAAACGTGGTGGAGTGGAGGTTGGTGGCGGCACCGTCGATCTGGCCGTCGTTGACTTCACGAGAAGGAGCGAGGCCTCCTCCTCATTCTGGACGACATGGGCCTGCTCTTTCTTGGGCTTGGAGCGGCACTCGCGGGCCCAGTGGCCCAGCTTCTCGCATCTCCTGCACTCATCACCTCTGGGCCGGCCTGAGTTGCTTGTCAGGCCGCCTGATGACGAGCCCTTGTCGCTGCCACGGCCGCGCCCGCGCCTGCGCCCATGTCTGACACGGTGCGTCACGCTGCTGCTACCTCCACCACCAGTTTTCTCATTATCACGCTTCCTCCGCCGTGCATCCCACTCTTCCTCAGTCAGGTGCAGCTTGCCGTCGTGGTGCATAGCCGACGGCAGTTCCTCGAAGGCATCCTCCGCTGCCTTGAGCCGACCCGTCAAATCCGCGACAGTGAGCGTCGACACGTCGAGCAACATCGTGATCGCGACCACGATCTGCCTGAAACGCTGGGGAACACTGCGGATTATCTTCTCCACTACTTGCGTCTCTTCGACCTTGTCGCCGAGGGTGTTGAGAGTCGACGCCATGCTGTTGAGACGCAGCGCGTAGTCCTCAACAGACTCTCCCTCCTTGAACGTCGCTGAGTCGAACTGCCGCCGCAAGTTTTGAGCCGACGCTTTCTTCACGCGGTCATCGCCGATCCGCATGGTGGCGATAGCCTCTCAGGCCTCCTTGACCGTCTCCTTGTTCGCGATCACCAGCCACATTTCCGGCGGCACGGCGCTGTAGAGCGTGTCAAGCGCCTGCATGTCTTCGTGGGGTTCGACGCCCCCTTTCTCAATGGCGGTCCAGAGCAACCGGGCTCTGAGCTTGACCTTCATGAGCAGTGCCCAGTCGGAGTAGTTGGTCTTGGTGAGCATTGGGAACCCGGTCCCGGCGCTCACCTCACGAATCACCCTCTGGACCACGCCGTCCTTTCCTCCTGCCATAGCGCGTCTCGATTGCGCGTTCTTGATTCCAACGGCTGTACCTTGCCGCGATCGAGTCCTGGCCCGCAACCTGGGAGCTCTGATACCACTTGTTAGAAACTCACCGGAGAGACGACGGTAGTTAAGACGTCGCTGGCGAGATCACCTTCTGAGTCACAGGAAAAACCCAGTAGGAGGAACAAGGAAGACTATCTCGCTCATTGAAAACCTCTTACAGCCCTCTTTAAATAAGGGAGCAACAAAAGGAGAAAAGGAATAACCGTAAGCAATAAGCAACCTCTTACAGCTCTAGGCAAGTGTGCCTCGAGACGTGCAAAGCTTATGCCGTTACGCGAAAAGACGTGCAAGACGTGCAAGGCTCCCCATTCACGACAGATCCTTCCGGTGACGGTTGGGTTTCCGCCCCAACCGCTGATGCTCGGCATTCCCGCCGAAGCGCCGCTGACGCTTGGCCTTCCCGCCGAAGCGCCGCTGACACTTGGGATTCCTGCCGAAGCGCCGTAGACGCTCGGCCTTCTTGCCGAAGCGCTGCCGCCGCATGCGCCCTGCGCACCGGCTCTTGTGGCCCACGCGGCCACCTGGCGCCACTGCGTGGGTGCCCTAGGGCATGCCGCGCGACTTGCCGTGCACGCCTGCTAGCGTGCCCTTTGGCCCACCTGCAGGCCCACACCCACCTCGATTGTGCCACGCCCTAAGACAACGACTTCTGTGACCCTCGACTAGGACCAACCATCGAGAGCATCGCTCTTCACTGACGTCCCTACCTTCATTAAATCTCCGCTCCGTCACAACCCGTCAGGCTATGCAGCCCTGAAGGTTACCTCCGTACCCCTTCTTACTTAAGTTTAATTATCTTTTGAAGGGTTTTCTTGGCTCATCTCTACCACCTTCAGGAGCACGTAGATAGGATAGGATAGGTTATTGGATTGTGACTACTAATGTTGCGCCAGACTCGTCACAGTTCGTGAGCTGCAGCCCTAGGCTACTTCACGATGATAGTTCTATTGTCTGTCTGGACGTGGACTGAGAAGGCCTCTCACTCACCATCATCGAGTGTTTCCCCGAGTTGTCCTGGGATGATCACACATATTGGTACGCCTGCCTGTGCTTAGGTTATGTGGTCAGACCTAGAGTCTAGGGTCAAAACCTTCTTATTAGATTGGTTCGACTACCTCATCATGGGACTTGAGTTTCATTGATTAGGTATAGGGGGTTCTCCCCATTTTACATCATATTGTGTGTGTGAATTCTTAAGCACACATTTGTCTAAGAATAATGGTTATCGTGAAAATGAGTTGATCGTATTTCTCTCTTTCTTTATTATCGTCTTATTTCTTTCTTTCCTTCTCTTATGAGACCACTTCTCTCTCTGACTCTCTTGAGATCACTCTCTTGATTGATTGACGATCCTCCTCTTTCTTTCCATTGATCAATCTCCCTCTCTCTCCCTCTCTCTCCTTCTCTCTCCTTTTCTCTCTTGTGAGACCTCTCTCTCTCTTTGTCTCATGTGAGATTTCTCTCTCTTCCTCTCTCCTCCTCTCTCTTTCACGAGAGATCTCTTCTTTTGTCCTTCATGAGAGCTCTCATCTCTCTCTCTTTTCCTCCCTTTCTCTACTTCCTTTTCTTTATTCTTCTCACCTCACCCATCTATTGTATTATTTTTGTTAAAAAATAATAAAATATTAAAATCATTATATATATAAACTAAATTAGTTTTCATGGCAGACTAACTAATTTACTTGTGTTCGACTTGAGACTTACTTCTATACTAATATTTTATTACATTTTAGTTATAAATATTATTAAATAATGAGTAGTTAAACATAACAAGTACACATCAAGAGTGAAGTTGTGGTGCTTGCCTCTAATTCTACGGATTTTTTCAAGAGAAGTTAGTGTTATTTCTCCACCCAAAGTTGGAGGTACTTGAGCATAGTTCATGTGTGGGTTTGGGATATCTATAAGCTGCTTGTATTTGCCCTTGTCTAGAAAAAAGGGACTGATTTAGGTGTAGATAATTTAACTTATAATGGCATCTATCAGCACAATCAGAACATGGCTTTAAGATTTACGATTAAGGCTTATGTTTTAGAGTTTATATTGTAGGAGTTACAAATTAGGGTTTAGGTGGTGAGAGTTTAGGGTTTAGGATTTAAAAGGATTAAAGGTTTAAGGACTTATGGTTTAGGGTTTTTTTAATTTTTGGTTAAAATAGAAGAAGCTAATTTTCCTAGGACAATAAGGTTAGACTATATTTCTTTGTTTAAATGCATAATTTAATTTAACATATTTTTTTCATATAGCTAATTTGAAGTTACTTTTTAACATATTTTAAAATATTCATCTCTAAATAATGACCAAGTTGGGCTTTTCTTTCAAGAAAAATGAGACCATGCTCTCTTACTCTACTTAAATATATCATTCAATATGATTTCACATAGAGTTGATTAATTTTTTAGATAATTATCATATTTTATGCTTAAAAAAGACCAAGATTATGTAGGTTTCTCTTTCTAGTTGAATCATGATTTAGTTCAATACATTTTCGCATCTATCTCGATTATAGTTATATTTTTGATAAATATGATATTCAATTCTTAGGAAAAAGGTCAAGCTATGACTTTTTCTTGAAAAATGAGGTGTCTTTCATTTTCTTTTTAAATGTATGATTTCATTAAGTGTTTTTCCTACTTGTAGCTGTTTCAAAGTTAGGTTTTAGGTAATTATGCGATTGAACTCTAGAAAAAAAAAACCAAGCTGGACATTTTTTCATGAGAAAGGAGATTCTTGTAGCACATCACATAGTCATTGAAGAGGACTTTGAAACTAGATGCCCAACTACTTTGGAATTGTGTAGTAAAGAGGAGATTGCTAAAAGATGGCCCAAAGGCTAATTGGGCATATTAAAGTACAAAAAGTTACTTTATGAAATTCTACCTTAAATGAAGTTACGTTTTATCTCTATTGTTCTAGAAGGTGTTTTAAATGTTGTTTAGAGTCTATTTAGGTAGTTTTAGAGTCTATCACACTCTATTTCATGTCATTGTAGAGTCAATTCGAATTTGTTGTAGGATATGTTCAAGATCCCATTTTTGAGAGCATCCTACCTCCTTTTGTAGCCTATACAAAGGTGATCATGGTAGCCTCAGAGGGAAAATTAAAGTATTATGAATTTTTCTCTCGTATGTGGATTTAAGTACTCATTTTTGGATTCACAAGAGTCCCATTTTGAACTTGTGGATCTTGTGGATTACAAGTTGTTCAGGATTATAGGATTGAAGGCTCTAGTTCTATTGATTTAACACCTAGTTTCTTTCTCAACGTTTTTGCTTTGTGAATTCAAGCACGAATCTTGCTTTCATGCACTACAATGTTGTGTTAGACACTATGATGACCTTAGTTTTGATAATTAAGAACGAAAATGTATTGATAAATAATTATATAATATTAATTTTTTATTTTTGTATTCATATAATTCAAGTATTCAATAAATTCAACAAATGTGAATAAAGGCCTCACTAAGATAAAAAAGGAGGGGTTGAATTAAGTGAATTTCTAATTTGATCAACTCATGATCAAACATATGATCTCCTAATATTTGGTTCTCTAATTCTTCAAATGTGTAGCTATGAGACTAGGAAAGTTTTTTAGTAGTTCTACCTTTTATCTATGTCTACTCTCCAAGAACAATCTTTGTTCTTGGGTTCCACTAAGATTGAGTGTTTGATCACAACTGTTGATTATTGGGTTTAGCTCACCTAAAATTTTATCTATAATTCTCTTCTAGATTCACGACTCTAGGAGACTAACAACTAAGTTATAGGACATCTCCCATTGGTGATTAGGTGAAGATTTAATCTCACATATATCCTACTAGAAATATGAAAGATTTCATTGTGGGTCAATTTCTAGAAGATGAAATCTTTGATAACATCTCAAATTTTGATGAAGATGATGAAGCTTGTGGCTTGATTATGTTGTCCTCTTCACATTAGAATGCTGATTGAAGATGGAAGGTTTTGAAGCTTAGAACAGGTCAAGGTAGGCAGTTAAGTGCTTGCATAATGCTTCTTGACTTACTACCCTAAGACAATAGAATCTAGTCCATGATTTACTTATAGATATCATGATGTTTAAATAGTTAAAAATAAGTAGAATAAATTATTGTTTGATCCTTACCTCTAACTTTGCAACAAGTTTTGACATAAAAAAAATCAAGTGAGCAATTGTGTAGACTATGGTGCCTCAAATGAAGACTCAAGGACAAGCTCTTTTCAACTAGCGGAAATGATCAAGCCCAAACCCTAAAATTAAAGAAGAACCCGAAACTAGAGGCCCAACCACTTTGGGGGCTGCAAAAAGAAGAATATCCTAATAAGGCACAATTAGATACTGTGCCCAACAAAGGCAGTAGAAGTTACTTTAAGAAATCTATATAAGAAATTTAATGAGGGATATTTGTCTAAGATAATTATTTGGCTGTCGGGTTTTGAAATGTCAATGGAAGATGGATAGTTTTAAGGGGGGAATTGATGTAAATAGTGAGGAATTTTGGCATGACGGAGGAAAAACTTTTCAAAAATCTGTTGATAAAAAACGGGCTAGGCGGGAAAGCGTTTATTAAGAAAACTTTGACGTAATATAGAAACTGTAGAAGTGCTTTGGGGTGTTAACGTAAAATTTCGACCAGTATATGAGAACCCCAAATCTACCTCACCCCCAAACGCCTTGCTTCCTCCTTCCCAATCGCAGCCCCCGGCTTTCTCCCCAAATCCCCGCGGAAGCATCTGCCTCGATCCCTCGTCGTCGACGAGTGGTCGAAGCTTCGGCCGGCGATCCCTCTCTCCCTCCACCCGGCGGCGGGATTCCTCCCGGCTCTCCCCGCGCTGCCGTCTGGGGGCTCTGCATCGGCTGCGCTGCCGCGGGCATCTTCCTTTCTCGCCTTAGATCGGTGGAACTGAATTGGGGCCGGAAAAAACACCGAGATCAGGGCTAGGGTTAGGGTTAGGGTTAGGGTTACGTATCGGAGGAGGAAAGATGCCGCAGCGCCACTCGAAGAACAACAACGACCTCGCGTTCTTCACGTACGATGAGAAACGGAAGCTCGGGTACGGGACCCAGCGGGAGCGGCTGGGCAAGGACTCTATCAAGCCCTTCGACGTCTGCAGCCTCTGCCTCAAGCCCTTCGTCTCCCCCCTCTGCTGCCCCAAGGGCCACCTCTTCTGCAAGGAGTGCATCCTCGAATGCCTCCTCTCCCAGAAAAAGGACATCAACCGGTAACTTCTCCCCAAAATCCTCCCTTTCTCTCTCTATGTGTTCCTCTTTCTCTCTCTATAGTAAATTGATGGGTGGATGGGAGCAGGAGGCTGGCGGCCTACGCGGCGCAGCAGAAGCAGGAGAGGGAGGAGGAGGAGGAGAAGCTGATGGAGCAGAAGGCGCGGAGGCTGGACGCCTTCGACCGGCAGAACCATGGCGCGGTGCCGCACTACGACGGCGGCGGCGCGGCGGCGGAGGGGAAGAGCGGCGGTGGCGGAGGAGGGTTTCAGGGGGCGAACAGTGTGAAGGTGACGTCGTACGAGGAGGAGGCCCTGAGGAACATGAAGGCTTTCTGGCTGCCGTCGGCGACGCCGGAGGCGGCGGCGAAGGTGGAGGCGCCGTGCACGGCCACCGTGTGCCCGGAGGGGAAAGAGAAGCTGAAGCTCAAGTCATTGTTCCCCATCCGCCTGACGGGGCTCGAGGGGGGAACCGAGTACATCTGCCCGAGCTGCAAGGTGACGCTGACCAACACGCACGCGCTGGTGGCGGTGAGTACCTGCGGGGACGTATTCTGCAAGAAGTGCGCGGAGGAGTTCGTGGCCGCGGACGGGCTGTGCCTAGCCTGCAACAGGGCGTGCAAGGCGAGGCATCTCGTGCCGCTTCAGAAGGGCGGCACGGGCTTCTCCGGCCACGACGACCGCCTCGAGGCCACCGATTTCAAGCACCTCGGCAGCGGCTCTGGCCTCGGCCTCGTTAGGCCCGCCACCAAGACCTGATCATGCATAACTTTCCTCTCTCTCTCTCTCTCACTCTATCTTTCCCCCTTTTTTTTCTCTTTCTATCGAGCTCTCCCTTACTCATTTCCTGCTGTTTATCTGTTTGCCTCTCTCTCTCTCTCTCTCTCGCTCTGTGTTTCTGTCTCTCCCTGATGTTCCCAAAACCCAGTAAGGGAAGTCAAACTATGTCCCTCCCTCTCTCACTCTAATCTTTCTATCTCTCTCTATTCTACTTGTTATTTCCGGGAGAGGAAGAATTCGTAGTCAGGGTGGTTGTTCCTCACCTGGGCGGGGCCCCTGCGGACGGTCCCTCGGGAGAAGACCGACGCCGCCCTTCCCATGGCGCCCAGCCGACCCTCGAGGGCCCCGCTGGCGGCTCCCTCCCTGGGCTCAAGCCAGCCTTCGCCCTGTGGAGAAGATCCCATCGATCCAGCCCAACTCCCCTCTGTAAATAAATGAGGGAAAAAAAACCTCTGAGAAATCTTCGTCGTCGTCGTCGTACCTGCGCGTTGTAGCTCTCCATGCCCAGCGGGGGGGAGACGATGCAGCCGTCGCCGCCGCCGCCGCCGCCCACCGGCGAGCCTCCCGGCGGCGTTCTCCGTCTCTGCGCCGCGTGCCCCAGAGAGTGGTAGGTCAAGAACGACGCGCGGAAGGCTCCTTGGGGAATCCGATAGATCGGATACCATGCCACCGAATACCTGAGAAACCATGAATGATATATATATTTAGCCCCAAGGATGAACGTTGACTAGGTAGAACATGTGACCTACCATTGGGCGGAGTCAGAACTAACTGAAACAGATTCTACAGTGATAGTCTGCTCCTGGAATATCCGATTAGTTGTCCCCTAAAGATGCCAATCATCATTTCGAGCCCGGAAGTCAGAGATAATTGACTCAGAAATACAGTTTGTCACATGAAGTCGAGATGCTATTTTTAGTGAGTGACCGAGCTGTTAACTTATTTGGGAATCTAGACTCGGATGACCCACCTAATTGTGGCCTAAAGACGTCAATCATCACTTCTTGGAGCCCAGAAGTCGAAACTAGTTGACTTAGAGATAGGCCAAGAAAATCGAGATAATTGCTTACCAAGATGCAGGGTGAAGGTCGCGCAAACTCATGTGCTCCAGCTTTGATGGGCCCCCGTACGTCTGGTAGTTGGGGACGCCACCTTCTGCGAGCTCCTTGACTCTGTACGAAGGTTGGGGGGTGAGAGAATGAAGCTTCCGTCTTCAACGACTAGGTAACGATTCAAAATCAGCCGGGTGGGAGAGAGGAGGAGAGAGAGAGAGAGAGAGATGAACAGAAAGGCTCTTACTTGGCGCAGAACGGCTTCCTCTGGTCCGGTCTCTCATGCTCGAAGTATTCGAACAGGAGCACTGAGTCATCCGGCGCTTCGACTTCACAGCAACTGGGAAGGGTATCTTCCGCATAAGAAGAATCAGGCCAACGCCTCCCTTCTTGGGTCTTCTTCACTCCAACGTTATTATCTCGCGGGTGGGAGAACAGCTGAACCGCTGAAAGGGAAGGGACAAAATAAGCGTGAAATGGGAACCCACCGCTGCCCCAATTCTTGCTATTTTGGGAAGGCTCTGCCCTCACGCCCAAGCCGTACGCTCCAGGCTCTTCGTACCAGCTCCAGACATGAGCCAGTGAAGCGTCAGGATGACCAGCGAGATCAACGGATGGGATGATAACCGGAGAGACGGCGGCCATGAGCTTCTCAAACTCAGCGATCGGCCCCCCACCTGCCAGCTCTGCCTGCTCTGATGCTAGTTGGGACTTGTAAGAAGCGCTCAAGATCTGAAATGCCGCCTGTGAAGTGATCCTCACCGAGCTCTGCTCTGCTTCGCCGGACATGCAAAACCCTCTTGGGAATTCCTTTCTGGTACCAACGAGACCGACGGGTACACTCTTCTCAGTGAAGGTGCTATATTTGTTATTGTTTTGAACGTGGGAGTGGATGACTTTGACCTCACGAACCGGGAGAGGGGTTGGGATCGTGAGTGATGGCCGGGTAGAGGCAGAACCGACCGTTGACTTTCCCCATTCGTGGGTAGGTCCTCCCTCAGAATGATTTCCCTTACGGAGGACAGCAGCTTCCTGAGATTGTGGCCGACAGAAACTTAACTTGCTGAGAGGTAATTCCTCCCGGGATTGCTGAACGTTCACCCATTTGGGTGAATGATCCAGCCTTCCTGATGATCTTCTCTCTCTGTTCTCTTCAAAGCAGTGCGGCTGCCCCAACTTGTGGTGAGAAGTCTTCTGAGGTAGCCCAAGAACTTTGAAGGCTCCAGAACGTTGTGCTTCTTTGCAAGCAACAACCTTTTGCCTTTGGGCACGTGGGTATCCCTTCATTGAGGAAGCCCCAGTGGCCACTGTTTTGACATCTTGAACCCTCTGCCAGGTGAGGCCGCTGTTTTCTTTTCCACTCAATCTGAGGTTGTGGAGAACACCGCGCATATGGAACACGTCGTCTGAGCTTTGCTTCTGCCCTTCTTCAGTAGTGGCATTGTTGGCTGTGGCTACGGAAACTTCAGATAAGCCAGAAGAAACTTTACCTGATTTGGCTCCAAGTTCACTGACTTCCCCAACAGCTTTATTTTCTTCCCTGAAGTTGTTTAAGTCGCTAGAGGGGCAAATCTTTTTTCCGGGATTGGAATGCATTGCCACTGCGAGAGAGCCGAAGACTAAAATCTCCAGGGGCTCTTCGGGGACAAAACCGGTGAAATCGAAGATGACTCTGCTCCTACTTTCATCCACTCTGGTAGATTCACCGGCGGCCTCCTTCAACCCATTTCTGTTGCGGTCGCATTGAGCATCAGTGGTCTGAAAAGGTTTTTCATCTTTCAAACTTAAACCACTCGGAGCTGTGCTGAAATGGCTTTTCGAGGCATCATAGGTGGGGGAATTTGATGCCTCCTCATCAATCTGAAGAGGTGGTGGTTCAGTGGTCCAGCAGAGATTTGTTGCCTCGGGGCAAGATTGACTAGACGTCTCAGCACTATTAGAGGACCTTTTGCCGAACCTCCTCTTCTTCTTTTTCTTCTTCACTCCAGTTCCTTTAACAGGCTCCTGAACGTTCAACATATGAACGGTTTTGCCATCAGACCTGAAGACTGAGGGTTCTCCATCAGGAACTTTAGGAACCTCGTCTGTGCCACTAGAAAATGTCTGGCAAGATCCGGAGTACAGGATGCTCTCTGCAGGTTTTCGCTCCGAGGTGGTTTTCTTGTTTGCTTTTCTCGATGAACTGGCACTAGTTGCATCACAAACCGCAGAGTGGACAGTAGAAAATTTTGATGAGGGGATCATGTCTCAGCAAAGTGTGCGGACCTCTGAGTTGCAAAGCAGAGATAGGAGGGGTCATTCCTAGCACGTCTGGCTCACACAAGCCGCTTCAAAAAAACCAAATTCTTGAAAAAATCATCGAGTACCAAGATCTGAAAAGTTGAGGATAGAATAAGTAATAAATGATAACAAAATACCCAATGATGTGCTTTCCCGCCAGTGAAATTTAAAGTAATGGAGAAAGAAGGTCTAGTCCATTGTTGAGTTGAAAATGCTTACACGCATTATATTTAGTGAGATAATTTTTTTCTAATTGTCAGAATACAAAAATTCACCACCAACATAAATCATAAGACGAAAACAGTGTTAGAGAAAAATAACAGAGAACGTCTGATCGAACCATAATCAAGTACGTGGACAAATTGTCATCATCTGCAAAACTGTATGCGTTGTTAAAACAAGAAGAAACCAATGCACATCTTTTTCTGCCAAGATTTAAGTTCATTCTCCTCTCCTAGAAATAAAATAACCCAAGCGATCCTCCACCATTGCAATGATAGTTTCCTCATTATATATATGGTCAGTTCAATACTCTCTTTCGTGGACTTCGCCCCTACAACTCAATGACTATCTTTTTTCTTTGAACTGGAAACGTAACACTGGTAAGATGAAATGGCACCTTCCTGTTCCTAATTAAACTCATATAGAAACCTGAAAAATTGCACAACCTCTCACACTGATAGCTGACGATAGCTGATGCCAGTTTTTATTGATGTCAAGTTTGCTTTATCGCTAGAAACTCTAACACGTACTTGTTTACACGCCATCACAACTGACGCCATAACTCAATTATTATGTGGACTATTTTGATTTCCGTCAAAGAATTCAATAAAAAATGTTAAAACAACAGAGTTTTCATGAGATCCTCAGTCAGCATTTCTCAATAAACAGATTGGCCATGCGACTCGAAAAATTGGCGTTAATTAGCTCTTGTAATTGAAAATATGCGTCAAAATATTTTACATAAAAAAATGATGACAGTTCTTCTCATGGATGTGTTTGTAACACTCTATAATGAATCTGAATTGGCCGATCAAGGTTCTACTCGAATTGAGATCGCCTTAGGCCATCCAAATCAGCTGATTTAACTCTCTTAAATGCTGCCCGTCAGCCATTTGGACTAGCAAAAAAATGAAGAAATATTCACCCCCAGAATCAGCCGATGCAGCATAACTTTCCACAATGGGTGGTTTTCTTTATTCCCATTACTGAAGAGTCTCTTTCCTACTGCTTTGGGAACATTTGTGTTTAGTGACGTCTGAGAAAATGCTGAAAAATAATCGGATATTGAATGATAGTCATTTCCCCTTGGAGGAATAACAACAGTAGACTTAAATTTCTGCTGATATGTAGTGTGAAATTTATTGACAACCATACATTACGCAAAAGCTTATTTATGTAGCTACTCGAGCGGAACGTCCAGAACCTCTCCATTTTGGGACACGAGGGGCCACCAAATATTCGTCATTTTTTTTTTCTAAATAGTAGTCTTTGTACCCCAAAATCAACTCTGAGCCGCAATCCTGCGAGCTTCAACCATAGTAACAACGGAGCCGGTGAACAAGCGTCTGAAATTCTCGAAGAATCAATGAGAAAGAAACTGACGGACGGAACATTTGCTCCCGACAATGGCATCAATCCTGCTCACTATAACTCTCCGAATGAACGAGTAATTAAAGAAACAAAGAGAGCAGCCGGACAAACAGCAGACATTAAAATCCCGACGGCAAATCGCGAATCCACAAAGGAATTCCAACCAAAAAGCCGTGAACATCGAACAAATGAAGCACAGATCAAGAACAAGACAATGCTAATGCTCACATAATCAACGAGACATTTGACGCGAGCACATAATGCTACACAGAGTCCAGCCGAGCGAATCTGCAAGTGCCACTCCGCAGAGCAAGAGCGACCGAGCTATCGAGAGAGCGAGAGAGCGAGAGAGAGAGAGAGAGAGATCGCTCAGTGAGTGTGCGTTGGGAGGAAGATCGGACGTTTGAATAAATACCACTCCGACTGCTGCCGCTCCTAACATTCTAAAGCGGCTCCTGGTTTCTTCTACCAGGCCGTTGTACACACCGTAGGTAACTCCGTGACGGCGCAGAAACCTTAGCCGCATATCCCAGCAGTGATGACGTCATCTAACGGCGTCAATGTCCCTCCCGCCGTTTTCGAGCAATCGGTGTCCTAAAATACTCCGCAATCTCACGTGGATTAGCCGCCTACGTGGCCACCCAACAGGTCGTTGGCACGTGCGTCAGGACACCCGAACCCTCAATCGGAGCAGCAGGTCAGTGGTGCCAGCGAGCCGACCCTTTCTGAGACAGGGCCCGGGCCCGGCCGGGACAGGCGCACTCCGGCCCATCATAACATCGTGTGTTGGGTGATGGGCCAGGCCCGAAAAATGTATCCGAAGCCCGTTTCTAAATCATTTCGTCATCATCTTCTCTCCTTCCCTGCCTCCACCGAACAGACCATAGCTGTGAGAACAGATAAAGTAGGGGCCGATCCCCGCCCCCGTCGTCGTCTTCCTCCCTCCGTACCCTCACCACTCCCACATATAAGTCAGATCGTTACTCCCCTCTCTCTTTCTCTCTCTCCGTCTCTCTAACTTTCTCTCTCTACTGTAAAGCTTCGCTGGGCAGAGGAGCCCGCCGGGCCGACGGGGATGGACAAAACGCAGGGAAGAGGCGCAGACGGGCGGCCATTAATGGGAGGAGATCTCGGCGAGGCCGAGGAAGGCAAAGGGGAATTCCCCTTTCTTTCTCTCTCCTCTCTCCTCTCTCCTCCTGGTGCAACAACCCCGTACGCGGTACTCCGCCTGCGTGAGTGGTGGCCGGAGACGAAGATCCCCCCGCTCCTTCCCTTTCTTTTCAGCTGTGCATTCAAGGGCTCCTTTCCGCCATTGGAGACCCCGCAGCTCCCTTTTTCTCACAAGAAGAAGCCCCACCTCTCTTTCTCTCTCTATCTCTACTGCATATCCATGCATGGGTGCGTTCCGTTTCTTTACGATATCTAGTTGTTATGGCAGAAAGATCGGAACCTGCAGAATATTTCTCAGCAGCGATGGACATGCTGATTGCGTTACGCTGCATGCGTTTAGAGAGAGAGAGAGAGAGAGAGAGAGAGAGAGGGCTTGGACTGTTCATATTAATGAAGAAGAGAAAGGTGACTTGTAGTAGTAACGGCCGCGATGCCACCGAGGATCTTCTCGTCTCTCCCTCTCCCCTCCGTCTGTAATGGACAGACGACGGCTCGGTGAGCCCAACCCACAGTAACAGTAAACCAGGTGACGGCGAAGTGAAGGATGAGCGGGGGCAGCCTGTTTTTCATTTAGGGCAGACGATCAACACAGCGGAAGGAAGACCCAGAATATGACAGGTACAGAGAGAGAGAGACAGAGAGAGAGAGATGATCTAGAAGGAGAGCTTGAGGGAAAGATCCAACTGGTTGCCGCCGATGGCAAGGGACGGAGAGGACGACGATTCATCAATGGCCCTCGTCGCCGCACCCAACTTCGAGCTGCAGGGGAAGAACATGCGCTCCTTCAGCTCTGTCCCCGGTGATCTCCTCCTCCTCACCTCCGTTCCTCCCTGAAGAAAGTAATCAGAGAGAGAGAGAGAGAGAGAGAGAGAGGGAGGTCTTCTGGTTCGCTACCTGATCATCCATGCGATCGGCGAGAAAGAGATGGAGGGGATGCTTCCTCTCTCCCAGACCGGCATCTCCTTCCCCCGTCCGAAGCTTCTCCCCCAACAGCCGTTTCGTCTGAGAACAAGAGCAAGGAAGCGGTAAAGGTGAGATGATGAGTACGCCGTCGCCGGGGAAGAATAAGAAGAAGAGGAAGAAGCTCTTGCTTACCCTGACGCAGAGCTCGCAGTGCTCCGAGCACTGCAAGCTTTGGCTTGAAGGGAACTCCGCGAGCGTGCCATGGTCGCCCACCTGGAAGCCGCCGCCCGCCATGGCCACCCGGTAGCGAGCGGCGGCGACGTGGTAGGGCAAGCCGGAGGCGGCCCACGGCGAGCTGTGTCCTACCGGTGGCGCCGCCGTGGCGAGGGAAAGTCCGCAGAGGGCTGGCTGGCGTAGCTGCTGGCACAGCGGCGGCTCCGCGTGGGTTATCTTGCGCCACTGCTCCTGCAGGCGCAGGCGCTCGAGCTGCTCGACGCCGAGCCCGCGCTGAGGGGGCTTCCTGGGGGCAGACGGCTTCTTCTTGGCCTTGGCGGGGCGAGGGGCCGGTGGGCTCTGCTGGGGGAGGGCCTCGCCGGAGGGGACGAGCAGGGCGGCGCCGCCGCCAGCGTGGGGTAGGAAGACGCCGGCCCGCCTGTCCTGGGACGCGGCGGGAGCGGCCGACCAGACGAGGAATGCAGTCTCCATCGCCCTCCCAAGAGATGCGGAGACTCTTAGTAGACACTCAGAGTGAGAGAGAGAGAGAGAGAAGGAGAGGAAGAATGGAGTGGGTATATATAGAGATGGAGTTAGGGTTTCCAGGGGGAAGATGACGAGGGCGCCGTGGCGGCGCCGGCGGTTCTTTTGCTGGCGGAGGGCACCTGGGCCTGGGGCCACTCTCTTTCTCTCTTCTCTTTCTCGCTCTCTTTCTCTCTGCATGGAGGACATCGGGAAGAGAGGCAGGGGGAGCCCTGAGCAGGCTGTCTAGACGAGATGGGAGATACGAATTACTGGTTCTGGAGGAGTTGCGCATCGAACGTGACAACCAACTAAATGTCCTAGCGGAATCCTCATCACAAGGGTTTACCAAAAGTTTTAAAATAATATGGTTATACAGAGGGTATAATTAATTGAATATGAATATAAATGAAATGAAATTCCCATTGACTTAAAAGCATAAATAAAATTATTCTTAAGTATCTTCAATTTTATTTGATGGATGTGTAAATAGTAATTATCTAACAAAATGATGGTTTTCATGCAAAATATTACCTTATATTAAGTGCTATGGAGCTCAAGCAAACATTCAATGATATATTTTTTGTTGACTTAAAAGATGAGAAAATAATTATTTTAAAATAGCACCGATTGATTTGATAAATATAAAAGGAGTTTTCCATAAGAATCGGAGGGCTTTAGACAAGCACTATAGGAAGTCGATAATGATGGTAATGCAAAAGAAAAATAAAAGTTTTCTAACTTGGGCAAAGTTGATGTCTATTTTGACGAACAAAAGTCAGCACTGGATAATAATTTCACTCCCATAAGGAGATTTCATGTAGCCCAAAGCCCCATTTCTTATGACTTTAATTTTGGGCCATCCTTCACATCAATTCAACCTTTTTCATCAAAATTTTACATTTAATCCAATATGGGTGTTAGTTATTGCCTAAAACTTTACTACATTATAGACGACTTGCCCATCTTTGTTGATGTAGCTTTAGCAATACATTAGTTCAAGGGAGGGGTAAATTAGTGTGGCATAACCAAAGTGTTAAGAGAAGAGCTAAGAGAGAAGGGAGAAGACATAAGAGAAAGAAAAAAGAGACTGGAATAATATGGCACTCGTTCAACAATGTAATCCATAAGGATTTATGTTTTAACCAAAGGAATAAGCTGCCCTCTAAATAACTCTAACATATGTAATTGGGACAAGCCCAATTACTTCAATAGAAAGGCTTCTAATGGTTTGGTCAGCTAGACGTGATCTAGTTTGTAAGAAAAAAATTCTTTTAAGTTCTACTTAATTGGGAGTGAGACATATTGAATCTCAATTTTAGTAAAAATCTGCTAAATATAGAAGCTCAATGAGCAGCTTGTGCTGGGTTAGTTGACTCCCATAACCCAGTATTGAAAGTAGTAATAGTATCAACTAATTTTTAATAATATTGAAGAATGAAGAATGAAGAATGAAGAATGAAGAATGAAGAATGAAGAATGTTCTTTCTAGAACAGCTTGGAGCTTCCTTAACTTAAAAAACCTTTTCTCTTGAATGAAGGAAATCTCATAAATAAGCTGAAGTTGTTGAGGGCTTGAGCACGAGCAAGCTCCTCTATCATTGAATACTCAAGTATGACAGTTTTTCTTTGACTCCTTTGAGGAAGGTGGGGGGATGAGAAGCTCTCACTTTTTAACCTAATCTTTGGTCTTGATGAAAGGCTCTCATTTGTACACAACTTATCATCTCAGCCACTAGTTGAGTGGTCTTTATTGGGTTCCTGTATGCACCTAGAAATTCATAAAAAGTACACACGTTAATCTTGTAAAACATCTCATCCTCTCTCTCTCTCTCTCTCTCTCTCTCTCTCTCTCTCTCTCTTACTCTCTTAATTCTACACTTAGGACCAATTCTAGGCTTAATACTTGGAAGGCCTGAGCCTAGAATGACTCTACATGCCCCAGAAAATAATGAATAATATTCTTGAAATGATGAATACTCTTTAATTGTGTAAGTGTCACCAAGAATTTTGATTTTATGATAATAAAATATTATACAACATATCTTTACATTAAAATAAATGCCCTTATTTCCTCTCTCTCTTAGTTCGGCCTCTGTTGGATTCAGAATATCTGGACGCTCATAGAATGAGTAAGTAATCTATGGGCCGATGAGATGAAGATGGAAGCTTACTGTATTTAGGATAAACATGGGCTCAATTTATGTGGATATCCTGAAATTTCATGCTTGAAAAAATTATATTCCTATTTTTCTTGGTTTATCGCTTGAATAATTTTCTTGTTCATGAAAATAATTAAATGGTCTTATTTTTATTAATCTCATTGATTGACAAATTTACCCAAAAAAACCTGCACTACTTCAAACCAGGGCTTATTTTAAAAACACCCAATCAATCTCTTATTTTTTGATGGTATGATTGCCCCTAAATCACTCTCTATCTCTCTCTCTCTCTCTCTCTCTCTCTCTAAATCTCCTGTACAATTCAAGATGGAGAGAGATGAGGTCTTCTCTGGGTCAAGTGAAGGCTTCATTAAGATTAAGAGGAGAGTCCACTATAAGACCCTTCTTTTCTGCTGGTAATTATCGCTTAGGAGGAATTTATCCCCGATTTCTTCGAAAAAAAAGGGCTCTCTTCCTATTTTTATTTTTTCTGGTGGCAATCCAAAAGATGTGGCCGCCTGCGGCCAGCCATCCGTCATCGACCACAGGTTATCCAAAACCACGCTAACAGAGCCACCGTCCACACACCTCCTCCCAGGACATATACTCCCAGGGAGCCGTATGACAAAACCCCGATCCCCGCAATCCTTCCCAGGGTAGCTAGAGGAGATCTCGTCCATGGCGGCCACAGCGCTCTTCACTGCGGCCGCGCCGTCTAAGGTAACCAAGCTTCTAGGTTTCCTCTGGTTCTCTTTCTGCTCTGCGGCTTCTGACTTTTTTGTCGCCGGCCGGTGGGGTGTTCTTCCTCCGGCAGCACTTGTCGTCGGCGAGGAATGGGGGCTTCTCTACGGCGAGGGGGTTGCTCTGCAAGGCGCCCAAAGGGCTCGGCCTGGGCCGGGAGAGGAGGGGGAAGGTGGTGGCCATGGCCACCAGCATCCCGGCCGACAGGGTCCCCGATATGGGGAAGAGGCAGCTGATGAACCTCCTGCTGCTCGGCGCCATTTCGCTACCCGCCACGGGGATGCTCGTTCCCTACGCCGCCTTCTTCGCCCCTCCCGGGTGAGCTAGCTTCTCCCTTCTCGTCTCCTCCTCCTCTCTCTCTCTTTCTCTCGGTTTCTACTCGGATCCGGATGAAGGGACGAGTTTATTGGATTAATTTGTGGAGGAACACAGAAATTCTTCTGGTCCCTCTCTCTCTCTCTCGCATTTGATTGCAGAATAATTACGCACTGACTCGCCTAGAATCTCCAATTCCATTCTTCACCCAAATCGATCGTCCTCTTCACTGGGTCTCCTTCCTTCTGCGCCCATTCTGCATCCGTGCGGCATAATCCCTTGGTGCCACAGATATATATATATATATATATCTATATATCTGATCTCTGATTGGAGACCAAATGCCCACTTGTTTGGGTTTGATCTCTGGTCAAATTTCGTCCTCGTTTCTTCCTCACATCTCAGATACTGCTCCATCTTCAGTTCCTCTTTCTCTCTCTCTTCTCACTCATCAAGGATGATGATTGTTTCTGTGTGGTTGGAATGTAACCAGCTCTGGCGGCGGCGGTGGCGGCACCGTGGCGAAGGACGCCCTGGGTAACGATGTCCTCGCCTCCGAGTGGCTGAAGACCCACGGCCCCAACGACAGAACCCTCACTCAGGGCTTGAAGGTGGGCACCCTAACGTCCTAATTTCTCCTCCGCCTCCTCCTTCTCAGTTCTAAATTTGTTAACAAATTTATCAGACAACTCCGATTTCTTCGGAGATACAAATTCAACCCAGTTTTACGGCTGACTAATCCAAAAGTAAGCTAGATTGGGGAAGTCAGCAGCACTTTGTCAGAAAGGTCCAAGTTTTCGTGCTGGAATTTGGAGGAAGGCCCAGAGCAGCATCCCATCAGAATTCTAATCCCTGCCCCGGATCGGGTGTTGGGGTGCCACAGTTTTTTCTTATTTTTGGTGGGGAGGGGGGGAATTTTCTGTCAACGAAACCCTTATTATTATTATTATTATTTATCTGCATCATATCGCCTCTCTACTCATAGAATCCTCTCATGAATCACCATCATCATCATCATCATATTATTATTGTTATTAATAATTTTTTCTTTTTGAATGAAAAATTAACTGTGGATGGGGTTTTCCAGGGTGATCCGACCTACCTGGTGGTGGAGAACGACAAGACGCTTGCCACTTATGGAATAAATGCGGTGTGCACTCACCTCGGGTGTGTGGTGCCGTGGAACAAAGCGGAGAACAAGTTCATCTGCCCTTGCCACGGTTCCCAGTACAACAACCAGGGCCGCGTCGTCAGGGGTCCCGCCCCTCTGGTCAGCTCCATCCTCTCCATCCCCTTGACTTTCAATCATTTCCGGCCGTTTCTCTCTCTAGATTCCTGTTTTGTTTCCTTCTTTCTTCCGCCCAGGACTGGCCGGCCAACGGTGCTGTGCGCCGTTTCTTGCTCTAAGTTCTTGTTCTTGTTGTCGCCCTGGGATTCTTCGATCTGATGCGCTGTTTCTCTCGCCAAGTTCCTGCTCCGTTTAGCCTCTCTGTTTCTCTTCGTTATTTTGGCTCCGACCCAGAGCGGCCGGTCCCGTGCGCCATTTCCCTCTCTAAGTTCCCTGCTTTATCTCTCTTTCCGCTCCTCGTTTTCCGTCGCTTCTATGCCTTGATGCGAGCATTCCACCCTCTCTCTCTCCGTCTCACTCTCTCTCTCTCTCTATCTCTGTGACGATTCGCAGTCGCTGGCTCTGGCTCACGCAGACGTGGACGACGACAAGGTTATCTTCGTGCCGTGGGTGGAGACGGATTTCAGAACCGGTGAGGCTCCCTGGTGGGCTTAGGCAACCTCGATCATCATCTCTCTCTCTCTGTTTCTACAGTTGGGACGATCTTCACTGTCCGTTCTTTTTCTTATTATGGAGCCCTGTTGTAGTACTGTCTCTGCCCAACTTGATTGGGTGGAAATTGGATAGAAAAATTGTTCACCTTGTAAAACCTCATCTTGGGCCCAATAGAGAGATGATAGGCCAATGGAAGCCCATAAGAAAAGGGCCTCATTTTGTTGCTCAAGATGGGCCCGGATATAGGATACCCCCATGTGTGATATCATTGCTCGAGATAGCTCGATTGGGCCTTAAAGAGCCCAATAACCATAGCTTAGGTGCTGCAAGTGAATGGCCCAATTATTGGCGAAGCCCATATAAGTCCGCTATTTTGACTGTGCACACGGGTATGCCTGTGCTGGGTCCAATTAAATGGTTCACTAGATCGGGCCGATTTTTGTCGATGTTTCAATTCCAGGCAGGGTGGACCTGACAGGACACTAATGGGGATGAAGACGAATCACATGGCATGAGACAACAGACTGCCTGGATCTGATGTCACATCCATGGCGTGATTTCTGATTCTTGGGCCGCATGATTCTCTACAAAGCGAGAGAGAGAGAGGGAGAGAGGGAGAGTGGGGGAGGTAGAGTGTGTGTGAGAGAGGTAGAAAATGAGAAAACGAGGGAGAACGAGAGACAGAAGGAGAGAGAACCAGAAAGGGGAAGAGAGAGAGAGATAGAGCGAGAGAGAGGGGGGCGGAGAGAGAGAATGTGTGTGTGTGTGAGAGAGAGAGAGCGACAGAGAGAGAGAGAGAGAGAGAGAGAGAGAGAGAGAGAGAGAGAGAGAGAGAGAGAGAGAGAGAGAGAGAGAGAGAGAGAGAGAGAGAGAGAGAGGGAGATCATCATACAAAAACTACGAGTTGTTTCGCGGAGTGCAGAGCACTTGGGTTTAATGGCTTCACATCGGGAGACCGACAGCATCCGACGCGACAGCTGGACTTTGTTGCGGTACATGCACTGGGTATTAAATACACCATGCAGGCTCAAATCCTAATCACAACTTTTATAATCCTTGAATGCCCTGGAGCTCGTTGAATGCTTTCGCAATGACACCAACATCAAAACCATTTCTTCCTCCAACCCCCCCTCTCTCTCTTTCTCTCTCTATCGCGCTCTCTACCTCTTAAGTAGATGCCTATGAATCTAGAGTGGGGATTCTGAGCGATCTGTATCTGAAATGGTTGGGTCTGTTGCATCTGTCGTTGCGCCAACCACCACTACTGCAGGTCCTTTTGATCATCATTATTTGACCATGCACTGCTGATGATCTAACAACGAGGACAGATATCTGCCGCGCGCGAGAAATATCTCCGCACTATTTTTGCGGATCAGGTTCACTCTGCAGCTCGGCAATGGTTCAATGCGGAGAAATATCTCAGCACTATTTATCGGCACGTATGCCAATAACTAATTGGGGGATGATTATATAATTGAGATGGTAAACCTGTTTTCCTCTTGAGAGTAAACCCTAGTTGCCTCTGATTAAGGAAACTATGCTATATATTTAATGAAAATTCACTTGTGAGAGTTATTAGTTTCCAAACCAAATGAGTTAGTTTACCGAATATCTCTTTAGAACTCTTTTGGGGCTTAGCTTAGTGCATGACGATCCTTGATGGATTTCACATTCGTAGTTCATCAAATTTATATCTGTATACTTCACTACTAATGACTTGTTTCCATTATTATTATTCTAGTGAAAACATGGGATGAAATTTTGGCGCGTGGGTTTGCGCACCCCGATGAGAGAGATTCATAAATCGGATTGAACAGAAACCAGCCTGTTGTTTGGTTATTCTCAACAAGTGCTGGTTTACAGGGGTAAGTTGCACGTGAAAAGGACAGATCTTGGGACATGGTATGAAGACAAGTCGACGGAGAAAAACGTAGTCTTTTAGCCACGTTACAGATGCTACTAATTGTCTTGTAAAGGTTTTGGCGGTCATCCAGCTTTCGTGCCCTGAGTACCATTAAATGCCCGAGAATTTTCCATTGCATCCCACAGCGAGAGAGAGAGAGAGAGAGAGAGAGAGAGAGAGAGAGAGGTATGGTGTCTTCCTGGCTTGTACACGAAGTGCGGCATTTAATGGTGGCTGGTTGTTGAAGATCGATTACCCCACATGAGTTATCCATAGAAGTCATATTATTATTTGTTTTAATTATAATTCAACCATTGAAAATAATGTTTCCAAAGTATTGTTTACAGTCTACTGATGCTAAATAGGCGCACTTAGCGGAAAAGTGGTCGCGGATTAATTTGGAACGTTCGCTAGCATGAGGTGTGTGGAGTTTGGCTTCCAACGAAAGCTACGCCGGTGGGATTCTTCCTTCCGTTTACCTACCTGCCTGCCCATGGAGTCATCACTTCCTTGGGAGGTTCGTCTACTCGGGAATTGCCGGTTTTCCCGAATTTATTGAAGTATAAATTTTGTTAATTTCATTTAGTTAATTCATATTCGGTGTACTTTTCAGGAATCAGTCTCATGTTAGAACTACCAAAATTAAGCCTTGGGGTAATATAAATCAGACGATACCGTTATGTTGGTAGCCAATCGTCTATGGGTTATACGACCATCTGTCTCCACGTTTCTATATGATATATCTTTCCCTCTCACGGCACCCCTCTTCCCCCCTCACGCAGATCACCTGGTCAGTTTTCATCTATGAACGTGTTGACCGAGGGAACTGTTGACTTGATAATCCTGATGGTCTCTTTCCGTCTTTTAGTATCATATGGCATCCTTCTTGCTTGATCACTTTTATAAACAGCAATAGGGAGTCCGACAGTCTAGAACATGAGGTAGATTGGGAAAACCTGGCGGTAGGAAGATTGCTCTACATGGCGGCAGGGAGGACATCCCAAGAAAGCTGACAATGTTTCTCTGCTGAAAACGACTAGAAATGTGAGAACCATTGGAAACAGATGTTGACTTCGTCTACGATCTGCTCTCGCTCACTCTCTCTCTTCTACCGTCGAAAATATGCCAAACTATTTATCTTCGACAGTCTCTCTCTTTTCATTCATTGGACTCCGTTTCACCTACTCATTTTGTCCGCCGGTCACAAATAGACATTGTTACGGGTACTTGTCTGTGTATCGCCTGCCCTGAGAAAAGATGCCAAGCGGAAATGCAGGAAGGGAACGAAACATAATGGCTACGACTCGGCTTAGATGATCTATTTTCCGAGTAGTAGAGTAAATGCTGCATAAACTGGTTCTCGCAGCTATTTCTTTCCAAGTTTTACGGAAGAGAAGGTAGATCTTCAGGTTGTGAGGACTGTCGCTGCTCATCAGCCATACCGTGCAGAACCATGCGAGTGTTTTACGCGCACCCTCCCTCTTGACGTAAAGTTTACTCCAATAAATGGGTTAGGCGGAGTACCATCCTGGGAAAGCCCCTACGCTCTCTTAAAAGAAATCGAGAGATTAAGTGGACGATTTAAACACGCTAATCATCCTACTTTCTAGAATCATTAATAGATGTATTGCAATATTTGAACTCTCTGATTCAAGTCTCTTTCGTAGAACATTCGCCAAAAATTAACGAATCTTTGGCTTGACTGACTAAGTTCTTTCCGGGACAATCTGATCGTCGTATCTAGAAGAGCAAACTACGGCCACCCGTTTGCGTAAAGCTGACTTTTCAAACCGTCAACTGTGATTTTGGCGTCAGGTTGGATCAAATCCACCGACGAAAAACTGGTCTGAAGGGTGAAGTCAGACTATCAAGAGAGAGAAGAGTCATCAGTGAGCCGCCGCGTTCATTGCAACAGTGACCTATCCTTTCCGTCTCCCCTATAACTAGCTGCCAATCTCTGGATAAATCACCACTGCATTTGATGGTAATGATATGTTTATGATTGTTTCAACGATCATCATTTGTCATACTTAATCTCCAGTGAATATTCAGAGACCTTCGATCAATAAAATTCAACTATTTGATTTAACAAGAACAATGGGAAGAAAGTTGTCACATTCACGTGGTCAGAAGGTTATTAGGAGAGAGAATGGGTGGCAAGAAGCTGTTATGATCTTCCCTATATGAACATGTATTTCAATTACGAGGCACATACATTTTAAAGTGGACCCAGGGGTCTAGAAACTCCCGAGTTTGAGAGGAGTCATGAGGAATAGGAGCAGGACCATGAGATCTTGGTGGGGCATGGACCCTAGCCCCACCATCGGCGAGCACGACGTCATTGGACTCCACGTCACCTCCTCCGGGGACCCTGCAAACTATCAAGGCCACTCCACGTCGCCGCCGGCAGACCCGAGCTCCGGATCCGAACTTCTATTACTATTAGGATTTACCCATATTTAATTTCCTTTTATTTACTTTAGGTTATAATCCTCTTTCTCCTCCCAAGGCCCATAAATAGGCCTAAGGTTTCTATTGAACAGCGGTTTTGATCTTCATAAGAATTTTCTTATACGAGAGATTGTGCCCTAAGAGATCCGTGTGACCGCCGTTGCTTGTAGCCACCGTCGTCTCGCAGCCCCCCTTACCCTGTGGTCAACCCTCTCTGTCGTTGCCGACGGGTCTCTCTATCAGTGCTCGTGTGCCAGACAATGTGCCGATCAGCATCCCTCAGAGCGCTGGCAACGCGCCGTGTACGAGCCTCCAGTAGGCACTCATGCGTCCCGTGCATCCTGCCCAAGCGCGCGTGTGTCCTGCACCTGGCGGATGCGCCACGGCGACTCGCCCTGCGCACCAACCTTCCGCCCTGCACGTCGACTGCGCACACCCTGCGTGCCTAACACCGCGGGTGCTCGTCCTCTTTTGCTCTACCATCGACGTCAACATTGCGGCGTGCAAACGTCGAAGGTTTCCTCTCAACCCTCTTTGGTGATCGTGTGTTTTGTTTTCATCCCGTCTTTCCTCATACATGTTTCCACCACCATTCAATTCAGCCGTGTGGGCTCGAGACCAGCCAAGTGGGCTGCGATTTCCTTATTTGGAGGCCAACTAAGATTTTGAAACGTGGAGCTTTGTTTTATCACGGTGACTTGAGACAGTCCTGCCCTCGATCGAGGAACGGAACGGTCTTCTCACCTCATCACAGTCGCTTTTCAAAGATTCGGATCCGATTGTGTGCGAGTTTCGTGGCTTGTTATTTACCCGTTATGTTCCCTACCCATTCCATCCATGTCAGTCATATTCATCCTACATCAGATCTTCCCACTATGTCCCTGGTAAAAATACTTTATCGGAGGTTACACTCCAAACCCATTACAAACTACTCTCGCTCTTCTCAGCGTTTGAGGTTATCGTCCTGGTTTTGGTAGTCAGTAATGGAACTAGCATGTCTTGACATTTAACAATACATTATTGTTCGACATTCATCACCACATAATAATAATAAAACGTAAAGTAAGTATAATCTAGAGTAAGATATTTGTCTTCAGTACTGGCATATTATGGTGTTGATAGATTGTGCAAACCCAAAAACCTGCCTCATCGAGGATTTCCCCTTACCTTTTGAAGTATTCATGGCAAATTCTAGTCTCTATTACTACGGGAATATCTAAACTGAAAACACTTACTTTTTCATGGGTCGCTGTCCAATTCATAATCAATCAAGTATAGGCCATTTATTCTGTAGAATCTTTCCTCAGTGTTAAAGAGTTGGGGGTTATGATGTATGTAACTCAGAAATAGTCGAACGTGGAAGGATTGAACTCAAGGCCTCTAAGAGCAGAATCCGTTAGGGAGGACTTTGACAGCTGCAACGTCTTTCTAGAAGTACTTGAGAAGGACCACCTTATACCATCCCTAAATCCAGCTAACCTCAGAGACAATGCCACTAACCCGGTACTTTGCTCGATGACTGTAGTTCCAGGAATAAGAAAACGAAGAATGACAGAATGGAAGTCAATCTCGGCACGTTCATATTGCCCCCCGAGGACAACCTATGATACCGCAAAGATGCCTAAGCACGAGTACATGCCACCATAGATGGATAAAAATTCCCATGATAGCTAACAACACTAAAACGTGATGACTCTCAATAAGTGCTGATATCTTTGTCAAATACTTTCATACTCGTTTTCTGCCGGTTACCTCGTCTTCTTGCTCTATTTAAGCCAGACAGCCTCCGCTGCCAATGCCACAGTTCCAGGTCTTCCTCCTCACTCAGCCTGATAATCTCTCTCTCTCTCTCTCTTCCACTCCATTCCCCAGACAGTGTCTGGCTCTCCCTCCGGAAAGGAGTAGAGATGGGAAACCTTGACGCTAACTGTATCGCGTCTCCCAGAGGGTTCAGCCCTCTAGATATCGACGATTTCCGCCAGCAGGGCCATTGAATTCATCTGCGAGTACTACAGGGGCATCGAGAGCCACCCCGCCGTCCCCCAAGTGGAGGCCAGCTATCTCCGCCGTCTCCTCCCCGATACCCCCTGCGCCCAGCCCATGCCGTTCGCCAAAGTACTGAGCGAGGTCCAGGTCACCGTCCTCCCCGCCATGTCGCACTGGACCAACCCCAACTTCTTTGCCTACTTCCCCGCCATGCTGTCGTCCGCTGCCCTGTGCAGCGACCTGCTGGTCTCCACCCTCAACCACTGTGGCCTTCGACTAGTTCTCCTCACCCGCCATCACCGAGCTGGAGAGCCTCACACTGGACTAGCTGGCCCAGCTGATCCGACTCCCCAAGGGCTTCTTGATGTAGGATAACTACGACAGACACAAAGTGGGTTTACTAAGAGTAATGTAGGGGTGAATAAATCAAGCCACAAAATCACACCATCGATTCGAACCTTTAAATCTGGAGAAAATGATGATGGTGCAGCACCGTTCCTCGGTCGAGGGTGCGAGTACTGTCTTACAACCACCATGATAAGTAAAGCTCCAAATTCAAAATCTTGGATGGTTAACCAAAAGAAGACACAAATCTATTACGTTAAATCCGATGGCAATGGAAAAACACACAAGAAAATACTGGATGGAATAATATCAGTCACCAAAGAGTGAAGAGAAGACCTTCAGCGCTGATACAATGCGAGGGGCGGTGCAGCTAGCCTCAAGTTTCGGCGTGACGGTGGAAGATGGTGTCTGGAAACCTCGTTGATCAATCTTTAATCTTTGGCGAGGGGATTTCGGATCCAACTACGCGGTCAGTTGGCAGGGGGGTCAAGGGGGGAAGCCGTCCCCTTGCAGGGTTCAGGGCATCACCTTGAAACCTAAATCAGGGGGTTGATTCTGCATGCTCTCCCAATGGAGGACCTCGAAGTTCTCGTGGCAAAACGGGCAGCTGCAGGAATCGTCGCGCGTGAGGGGCAATGGGCAGACGTGCGGCGGGGGAGAGTCACACGCGTGTCGGCCGAGGTCACGTGGCTGCGTCGGTTGCCGACGACCTGAAAGCAGGCCCTCACGACGAGTCAACACTCGTCGTCTACCGCCGGGGGCAGACAACAAAGCGCCAGATGGTGGACGGTGCGATCAGCGGCGAGACAAACTGGATGTTCGCTCTCGAACGGTGGATCACAGGTGGATGGAAGGGGGGATCGTACGCTCGTGATGGGCGGACGGGCGCCGGAGGGTCGCCTCTCAGCGGCAGCAGCGGCGGCGGTTCCGATGGCGGCGGCGACGGCGGAGGGTGAGAGGAAATCTTAGGGTAAATTCTGAAAATGATGTCTAAATCTCCAAAATTCGCCACCGAAACCGTCCATTACAGCGCTAATTCTATTTATAGGGTCAAGAATTCGTTAAAGGAAGCTAAATGAAAGGAAAACCGTAATAATAAATAAAATTTGGATCTTGGATCCTAGGTTGATGATGTCGACGTGTCATGATTCCAGTGCTGGCCTTCCTCTCCTGTAGTGGCGCTGTCCCCTCAAATGGTGGGGCTGGGATGTTTGCCCCGCCAAATTCCCCTGGGGTCAGAAGAACTTGACTCCGACGAGTTGGCGTGAGGGTGTTCGAGCGGGGTCAACAAGTCTGGTCGTAGTCGTGCCAAGTCTTCTTCTGTGATCCACGCATCATCTAAAGAAGGTTTTCCCTGCCAGCGAACAAGAAACTTCTGCACCATTCCATCTCAGTGAAAATGATTACCTCATCCAGTATTTCCTTGATGTTTTCATGCCAATCGAAAGATAAAACAGGGGGAGTGGACGAGACAAACTCGTTTCCCAGCAAGGCCATAGGCAGGGTTGAGTCAGGAGGTGAATGAAGTGGAGCTTTATAGGATACCAAGTCCGAGACGTTGAAAGTGGAACTTATTCTCCATGTAGAAGGTATATCAACGATATAGAGATTTTCCCCTACTCGTTTGAGAATTGGGAATGGCCGGGCGCTACGAGCATGAAGCTTAGTAGCCCACTCAGGAGAAAATCTCTCTGGCCATACTCTCACCATCACCAAATCATCTTCATTAAATTCTCGAAAATGACGATACGAGTCTGCAGCTTGTTTATACGATGGATTGCTACTCATGATGCGTTGATGAATTTCCTCATGTACATTCCTCATTTGTTTTGTAAATGACTCACCATCATCTAAAACCCTAGCATGTGGGGACATTGGAATCAAATCAATAGGTTTACAAGGAGTGTGACCATGCATAGTTTTAAATGGACTCATGTCGGTGGTATGGTTGATAGATGCCTTGTAGGCAAATTCAGCGCATGGAATGATATTGTCCCAAGATTTGAGGTTATCCCCAACCAAAGACCACAACATGTTTCCTAGAATTCTATTGACAACCTCAGTTTGGCCATTGGTTTGAGGATGAAAAGCAGCAGAAAATTTAAGCTTAGTTCCTAAAAGATGCTTGAGAGTTTTTTAAAAATAACTAGTAAAACGAATGTCTCTATCTGATACAATACTTTTTGGTAGACCATGGAGACGAACTACTTTGTTAAAATAAAGATGAGAGACATGAGAAGTATCAGAAGCTTTAGAGCATGGAATAAAATGGGCCATTTTGGAAAAACGATCTGCAAAAACCATAATAGAATCATGACATCTAAGAGTACAGGGAAGTCCCAAAACAAAATCAATACTCACATCATCCCAAGGTCTATGAGGAATAAGAAGAGGGGTATAAAGTCTAGTACTTTGCTTTACCTGTTTGGCCAATGCACAAACTCTACATTGAGACACAATAGTGGTTACATCCTGTTTCAAAGTAAGCCAAAAGAATTGATACTCAACTGATGTGATAGTCTTATCTTGATCAAAATGACCACTTAGGCCTCCAACATGTGTCTCCCAAACAAGAAAATTCTTAAGTGAAGTGAGTGAGCATCAATCATAAAAGAGGAAGCCATCTTCAAGAAGATAATCTTTTGTTTTTAATGGGGGACCCTTCTCTAAGGATTGAATGATAGGTGAGAAATCAGGACAATCCAAATAAGATTCTTTCAACTGTTCAAACCCAATGACCTCAACGTATATGACTCAAGGCATTAGTGACTCGATTCTCTATTCCTTTCTTATACTTCATAAAAAAGGTATAGGACTATATGTACTCAATCCAACGATCATGTCTAGGATTTAACTTTTGCTGTGAGTGAAGATATTTCAATGCCTCATGATTGGAATGAAAAATGAATTCTTTGGAGAGTAGATAATGTTGTCAATGATAGAGAGATTGAATGATAGCATAGTTTTTTTTATCATGGGATACTTGAGTTCAACATCATTCAACTTTTCACTAAAATAAGTAATGGGATGATTTTCCTGACTTAACCTCAAAGATTTTATTAAAATCTGGTAATCATAAGATGGGTTGCATAAGTCATTTTTATCTTGGTCTCTACAAATGATTTATCAGCTAGTGTTGTCCACTGAAAATAGTTGTTCAAATAATTGGTCATAGGAGTCATAATGGTGCTGAAATTTGGAGTGAAATGATGATAGAAGGTAGCTAATCCATGGAAGCTGCAAATGTCATGAAAATTTCTAGGTGTGGGCCACTTGATGATAGCATCTATCTTGATAGGATCCATAGAAATGCCTTGTGATGACAAAATGAATCCAAAGAAAGATATATCATCAACTAAAAATGAAAACTTTTTATGATGAGTACATTGTTAGGCCTTTAAAACTTTGCATACCTTTCGAAGATGAAGAATATGATCATTCCTAGTCTTTGATGCAGGACAGGGCGAGAACCCCTTGTACTTGATCAATGAAACTCGAGTCCTAAGATAGGGCAGCAGTACAGGCAGGCGTACTAATATGCACGATCAACCTAGGACAACCTGGGGAAACACTCAATGATGGTAAGTGTGAGGCCCTCTCGGTCCATGTCCGGACAGACGGTGGAACAGTCATCGTGAGGTAGCCTAGGGCTGCAGCTCGCGAACGGTGGCGAATCTGGTGCAGCGTTGGAAGTCACGATCTGATAACCGTCCTATCCTGTCTACGTTCTCCTGATGGCGGAGGAGACGAGCCAAGAAAACCCTTTAAGAGATAATTAAACTTAAGAGGAAGGGGTACGGAGCTAACCTTCAGGGCTGCATAGCCTGGCGGGTCATGATGGAGCAGAGATCCGACAAAGGCAGGGACATCCGGTGAAGAGCAATGCTCAACATTGACGGTCAGTCCTGGTCGAGAGTCACCGTAGTCGTCATCGTAAGGCGTGACACAGTTGGTGTGGGCGTGGGCCCACTGGTGGGCCGAAGGGCACGCTAGCGAGCGTGGGTCCGCTGGTGGGCCGAAGGGCACACTAGTGGGCGCGGGAGGCAAGCCACGCGGAGTCTTAGGGCACGCAGGAGCTGGCGTGTGGGGCGAGCGCGGCGGCAGCGCTTCGGCGGGAAGGCTGAGCATCTGCAGTGCTTCGGCAGGAATGCTGAGCGTCAGCGGCGCTTCGGCAGGAAGGCCGAGCGTCGGCGGCGCTTTGGTGGAAAGGCTGAGTGTCGGCGGTTGGGGCGGAAACCCAACCGTTGCCAGAAGGATCGGCCTCTCTGGTAGTGCCGGGAAGCGGAGCAGAGCGGAGGCGATCTGGCCGACGATACCAGGGAGGATTGAGCTCTCCTAGTCTAAGCGGCACCGGAAACGGCGCGACGGCGGTGGAGCGTCGGGAAACTCCGGCGGGGGCCTGCGAGGAGGACTGGTTCTGGCTTGTCAGCACGGCTGTAGGGTCTCTCTTGATGTCGGCGGCAGGTAGGCGTTCGTCGGTGAACGGCCAGCGACTGGGTGGAGCGGCGGAGGGCGGCTCCAGCGAGTTTACGGTGGAGTTCCGGAGGAAGAAGTGGGAGATGAACCAGGAGTCGAGAGACTCCGGCGGAGTGCTCGGCGACGGCTTGTAGCGAGGTGAAGCAAGCCCCTTTCGCCACAACAGGCGTGACGGGGTTCCAGCAGAGGCAGTGGCGGCTGCAGCGGCAACCACGACCGTTTCGTCCGGTGACGGTGGCGAGCTCCCTGGCGGCAATGAGATGGCTGGCGGCAGCAGTGGTCTCAAGCGGCAGCGAGACTTCTCAGGCAGCAGCGTCACAGAGGAAAGAAGTCCTCGAAGGGGGTATCAACAGCCCTCCTCTTCCTCCCCTCCCTATCCTAGATCACGAAGAAGGTACTCACAAAACGATAATTTCTCTCAAAAATACGACGCTCTTTTGAGGGGGGGTCCTACCTCTCCTTATATGGGGGCCCACAAGTGGGGTAAGGAGAGGTGGGCCCACTTGAGGCCCTCAAGCCCATAAGCCACAAAGGCTACAAGAGGGGCTTATTGGGCCTCTTAAAGAGAGACCCAATAAGCTCCCCTAAAAGTAGGAAGAGAAGGGCCCTCTTACGGTACTTAAGTGGGCCTCAAATGAAGACCCAAATAAGTCCCAAAAGAGGCCCCAAATGAAAGACACATAGGTCCCTCCCCCTTAGGGTTTTAATTGGGCCTCAAAAGAGAGAATTGGGCCCGCTAACACACAAATGAGAGGCCAAACAAGTCAACATGAAAGTACAAAGAAAGATATGGGTGAGCTCGAGCTCATTGTCATCGCAGAGGTGGAATGTCATCATCCCAAAGGACTAGGCTGTGTAGTGAAAGTCAGGCTCCTTTGTCTTCGCACGTTGATCGGGCTGAACTTGGACTGCCGGTGTCTCTCTTGAGCTGATGGAGATGGGTCCCACTCGTCATCAGTCTTGCTATAAATCAAGATGCCATCAAAATGGACCATAACAAAATCTCTGATAAAAGGTCTAAAGACATGATTCATCAACCTCTGAAAAGTGTTAGGAGCATTGGATAGTCTAAAAGGCATGACCTTCAATTTATATGATGCATCCTTAATTTTAAAAGTCATCTTCCATTCATCTCTAGGATGGATTTGTACTTGATGATAACCACTTTCAAGATCAATTTTCGAAAAAATCGTTGATCCAGCCATCATATCAAACATGTCATCACTTTGAAGAATAGAAAATCTGTACTTTACAGTGATCTTATTGATGACTCCACTATCAATACACATATGCCAACTCCCATCCTTTTTAGGGGTCAAAAGTGTAGAAACTTCTCATGGGCTAAGACTCTCTTGAATAAATTCTTTATCTAATAATTCTTGAACCTGTTGGTGAAGCTCCTTGTACTAAATGGGATCCATTTGATAATGAGGAAGATTTGGTAAGGATGATCTAGGAATTAAATCAATGGCGTGTTAGATATCTCGCATAGGTGGGAGGGCATTGGATAGTTCTTCAGGGAAATACTCTCAAACTCATTCAACAATTCAAACATCTCTAGAGGTGGTAGAATGGGAACATCGCTTGAATGATCAAGAATTATGGCAAGGCAAATCAACGACTCACTATCCAACTCTCTTTGGAGTTGACACCCATCAAGGGGGTATAAACCTAAAGATGTAGACTTCAGTTTAAGATTTTTATGGGGAAGTGTGTACAGATGCCACGTCATCTTCTTGCCCTTGTACATGAAAGAACGTGTTATACCTACCAAAAGAGATGTACATCATTATCATAAAACCATGGACAACCCAAAATAATACTTCCAACTTTCAAAGGCAACACATTGCATAAAACCTTTTCATCATAGGATTGTAGTTTGAGCAAAATGAGACATTGGGTTTTCACAAGAATAGATGTGGCATCGATCCATGAAACATGATAGGGGTGAGGATGCTCAATCAAGGATAATCTCAAATGAGAGACCATCACATCGGAAACTGCATTAATAGAACTCCCACTGTCAATAATTATCTTATACATCTTGTCTCCAATCTTAACATAGGTATAAAATATGAAAGTCCTCAAGGTGATGTCATCGGTGGAAGGCTGGGTAAGAGTATGACAAATTATTCCTCTAGCTGAAGTAGATGGGGTGTTCCTAGGTGGTGAGGGAGAAGGATTTGTGATGCCAATAAACCCTACTATGTCATCCTCTTCAACACATTCATCCATAAGATAGTTTTCAACATTATAATCTTCTTCATCAACATCCTTATCATCAATATCATGCTCAAGATCACAATCATCATTCCCAATATATAATGCTCTAGATGAACATTGGGAGTCTTGATGCCCACGGCCTTGGCATTTAAAGTAACTCATCCCAGGCTGATTGACCTGAGAAGGGGACGGCTGGACAGGTGTTTGAGCAGTGGAATCAAGGGATGATGAGGTGCGACTGGTGGAAGGGGATGGAGGACTAGGGAATCGGAGTAGATGTACACATATTGGTAGAGGTGCGAGTGAAAGTATGTGCAGGGAGAGGTGAGGGTAGGGTGCATGTGGGGGTATGGGTAAGGTAAGATGAATACACATGCTCACTAAGAACAGGTCAACCATTGAGGGTGGAGGTGCTAGACGACCTAATCTAACAAAACTCTAGGTCTTCTACAATTTGGTAGGCCTATTCAAAGTGGCAGCCTTCCGAACCAGCAACTCAGTTTCAAGATAAGGATAAAGACTAGTCCGAAATGAGAGATGATGACATGAGGGTTCTTGGCTACCTTACATCTCATGTAGAACTCTTCACACTGTGTGATATATTCAGTCATTGGATGTTTGCCTTGCTGTAATTTATGCCACTGGTCTAGAAGATTATCTAAATACGCGATGGGTACATTTTTCTCTCAAAGTTTATCCTTCATTTGCATCCAAGTCTTTATGGGAGCATCTTGCCAGTTATAAATCAAAAATTCATGGTTCTCCCAATTTTTTTTGACCTGTCCTCCCGACCTCATCTTGACGAATTGAACTTTTTACCACTCAAGCATATCATACCATTTGAAATTACTATTCAGTTTACAACCACTACAATAAGTAAACCTCCAAATTCAAAATCCCAGATGGTTAACCACGAGAAGACACAAATATATTACATTAAATCTGATGGCAGTGGAAAAACACACAAGAAAATACTGGATGGAATAATATGAGTCACCAAACAGTGGAGAGAAGATCTTCAGCACTGATACAATGTGAGGGGCAGTGCAGCAAGCCTTGAGTTGTGGCGAGATAGTGGAAGATGGTGACTAAAAACCTTGCTGATCAATCTTCAATTTTGAACCAGGCTCTTTGGTGAGGGGATTGTGGACTCAATTATGTGGCTAGTTGACAAGGGGGGGGTCAAGGGGGGAAGCCATCCCCTTGTGGGGTTCGGGGCAGCACCCCAAAATCTAAACTAGAGGGTTGAGTCTGTGTGCTCTCCTAAGTCGATCATAGGGATGTAATATAACATTAGGTAATTTTTTAAAATTTTTCTTAAAGAATATGATGTTTCATGAATTTTATACTAATAAATAGAAAGAAAGTATATGATGCAGGACGGGGCGAGAACCCTTGTACATAATCAATGAAACTCAAGACCCTAGATGGAGCAATTGGATCAATTTGATAAGAATGTATGGGCCCTAGACTCTAGGTCTGACCACCTAACCTAAGTACAAGTAGACGTACCAATATACATTATCAACCCAGGACAACTCGGGGAAACACTTGACAATGATAAGTGTGAGACCCTCTTGGTCCATGTCTAGACAGACGACAAAACGATCGTCGTGAAGTAGCCTAGGGCTGTAGCTCGCAAATAGTGATGAATCTGACACAGCGTTAGAAGTCACAATCCTATAACCCATCATATCCTATCTACGTTCTCTTGATGACAGTAGAAATGAGCTGAGAAAACCCTTTGAAAGATAATTAAACTTAAGTAAGAAGGGGTACGGAGCTAACCTTCAAGGCTGCGTAGCCCGGTAGGTCGTGATGGAACGGAGACTTGACATAAGCAGACACATCTGGTGAAGAGCAATGCTCAACATTGACAGTCAGTCCTGGTCAAGAGTTGCAGTAGTCGTCGTCGTAAGGCGTGGCATGGTCGGCAGGGGTGTGGGCCTGCTAGTGGGCTGAAGGGCACACTAGCGGGCGTGTGCGGCAAGCTGTGTGGTATGCCTTGGGGCATGTAGGCGGTGGCACTGAGTGGGCATGCGGGCCGCAAGAGCTGGCGCGTGGGGCGCGCGCGGCAGTGACGCTTTGGTGGGAATGCCAAGTGTTGGCGGTTTGGCAGAAGCCCAACTGTCGCTGGAAGGATCGGTCTTCTCTAGTGGCATCGGGAAGTGGAGTAGAGGAAGGAGATGATCCAGCTGACGATACTAGGGATGGTTGAGTCCTCTTGGTCTAGGCGGCACTAAAAACGACGCGACGGCGGCAGATCATCGGGAAACTCTAGCAGGGGCCTGTGAGGAGCTTGGACTGGACTAGCTTGTTGGCACGGCTGCAAGGTCTCTCCCAATGTCGGCGGTAGGTAAGCATTCGTCAGTGAATGACCAACGACTGGGCGGAGTGGCAGATGACAGCTTTGACAAATTTATGGTGGAGTTCTGAAGGAAGAGGTGGTGGTCAAACTGGGAGTCAAGAGACTCTGGCATAGTACTTAGTGACGGCTCGTAGGGAGGCAAAGCAAGCCCCTTTCATCACGACAGTGTGATGGGGTTCCAGTAGAGGCGGCAGCGGTTGCAGCAGCAACCACGGCCATTTCGTTTGGTGATGGTAGTGATCTCACGCAGCAATGATGATGTCCGGCGGCGATAGTGGTCTCAAGCAGCAGCAGAACTTCTCAGGCAATAGCATCACGAAGAACGAAGTCCTCAAAGGACATCGACGGCCTTCCTCTCCCTCCCCTCCCTATCCTAGGTCACAAAGAAGGTAACTCACAAACGATAATCTCTCACAAAATTTGGCACTTTTTTTTGAGGGGGGGTCCTACCTCCCCTTATATAGGGCCCACAAGTGGGCTAAGGGGAGGTGGGCCCACTTGAGGCCCTCAAGCCCATAAGCCACAAAAAGGCTACAAAAGGGGCTTATTAAGCCTCTAAAAGAGTGACCCAATAAGCTCTCTTAAAAGGAGAAAGAGGAGAGCCCTCGTATGGTGCTTAAGTGGGCCTCAAATGAAGACCCAAATCAGCCCCAAAAGAGGCCCAAAAGGAAAGAAACATAGGTCCCCTCCCTTAGGGTTTTAATTGAGCGTCAAGAGAGAGACCCAATAAAATCCTAAAGAAAGGGAGACACAAACAACAACACACACATAGAATTGAGCCCGCTAACACACAAATGCGAGGCCCAACAAGTCAACATGAAAGTACAAAGAAAGATAAGGGTGAGCTCGAGCTCGTCGCCATCACGGAGGTAGAATGTCGTCATCCCGAAGGGTTAGGCTGTGTAGCGAAAGCCAGACTCCTTCGTCTTCGCGTGTTGATCAAGCTGAACTTGGACTGCCAGTGTCTCCTAAGTTGATGGAGACCAGTCCTACTTGCCATCAATATATTTAAAAATCACAAAAAAGAAAAATAAGAGTGCGGATGTCAAGATGACGTTAGCACCCAATGAATGTAAATCAGGTGGAAATAGAGTTTTGTCCGATGATTCTTATGTAAGTGATTATAGAAAATTTAATTGATCAAATTAAGATTTATAAAAACCAAAAGAATCATAATTAAATAAAAAATAGCTTGGTAAATTTAAATCACACAAATTATCATTAAATAAAGTGAAAATTAAGTTGAAAGTAGGAAAGGTAAAGTTCTAGCCTCGCATCAACAATTGTCGAAATTTTGTGTTCAGGAGGGTCATCAAATGATGTCCATGGCCTCAAAGGCTCTCCTTGGACATGGACGACTTGGGCATTTACTGGATCTCTTTTTGAAGTCTAGAAAATGATGGTTGGTAAGTCTTCATCATCATGAGTTAATAATTAGTAAATAATATAATTTTAGTCTTAACTCATGATAAATAGACTTATATTTGTGTTAAATTATTAAAGTGATTTTTAGTTAATTAATGTGAATTTTTGGCTAATTATGTGGTTTTCTATGAATTTATATGATTTTTATAGTCCTTTTTTTGAGATAAATGAAGATTTTTTTTAAAAAATAAAAATATAGTAAAAGGGGGGGACCCCCTAGCTAGCTGGGGCAACAAGTGGGTTAGAAGTGTAGTCGGGGGGAGCCACCAACAAGAGCTCGAGTGACTAAGATTGATGGGGGCACGTGTGTACCACTCCTCTTCCATGTCACTAGTGGCCAACTAGTTGTAGGGCAAAGAGTGGTCGTACATGTGAGAGAAAAGGACTCATTACTTACAAATGTGATATTACTATATATTTACCCAAAACTTTGACGCATAAGTGATGTGGGACTAAACCCGTATCACACCTTCTCCCAAAAGGCTTTGAAAATTTTAATACTTAAACTACTCTTTCATTATAACAAAAATATACTATAATGACGTCACTTGATAAAGGCATTAGAGTATTTATTTAATCTCTCTCATGTAGGTGGACAACTAGCACGGGTTCAAATCCTCCTAGAGCCAAAACTTGTATTTTTATTTGATTATTACAACTTTCTTGTAGATCACTAGTGAAGGATTAAGTTGCTAGAATCATTAGATCATCGGCAAAAATATTGTCAACATAATTTGTAGAGTATTATTATTAAAATTGTTAAAAAATTATCGATAAAAAGATTATAAATCTATCGAGTAAATCATCTCTAAGTGATCGATGAACAAGCTGTCATCAGGAAGAAGATAATCTATCAAGAGATGAGTCGCTACCTCCTAAGAACATACTAGATATGATGAAGAGCCTCTTCTTGCTGTGCGAACTTGAGGATAAAACTCCCTAACTTGTGTCCCACATCTATTCAGCTCCTCTTTATCGAGTGATAGCTACTGGAGAGTAGCCAAGTCACCGTTTGTCTACTCCATTAGGTGACAGTTGCCGAAGACAATTCAACAACTTATTTTGTTGATCTCTAGACTTCGCAAGGAGATCTAGAGATTGCCCATATCATCCTTGTCCAAGCAAAGCCTTTGAGGCTGTGGACATTATATGAAGATTCTCCCGAACACTCAAGATTTTAGTGCATCACCGACGCATTGCCACTGTGATGCTGAAACTTTGTTTTTCATACTTTCAACTTATTTTTTATTTTATTTAGTGATAATTTGTGTGATTTAAATTTATCAAGGTATACTTCATTCAATTATGATTCTTTTAGATTTTACAAATATTAATTTAATTAATTAAATCATTTATAATCACTAAGAATCACTAAGCAGAACTTTGTTTTCACCTGATTGACATTCATCAGGCGCTAACGTCATCTTGATGTCTACACCTTTATTTCTCTTTTTTGTGAATTTAAAATATATTTTATTTTTATTTTTTAGTATAAAATTCATAAAAACTCATATTCTTTGAAGAAAATTTTGAAAAATTGTCCAATACTATATTACATCCTTGTGATTGACTTGAAAAAATATCACTATTTTTGAAAGTTTTACTGAATTATAATTGATATATTTTTTCAGAAATACTTCTAAATATCTAAAAATTAGTATTTTCTAGTTTTATAAATTTTAAATTTGCATGATTTACTATACAATGACTAAATCACGACAAATTTTGATGCCATTATCAGGGATGTATGACATAATATTAAATATTTTTATTTTTCTCTTAAAGTACATAAAAAAATTAACTCATGTTTTATTTTCTTCTTGTTGAAATATTTTTCTTAAGAAAAGAACAAAGAGAAGCAAGGCAAGGACTAGAGCATATTGAAAGATGGTAACAATTATTAAAAATTTTCCTCAAATTTATTGATTTTTAGGTATGGTAGAAGATCCTTGCATCCAAAGCTCAAAAATCTTTTTATTATTTCATTCAAAACAAAAAATTTGAAAGAAAAATTAATTTTGATGGATTTTGAAGAAAGTACAAGTCAAATTGAGAACAATTCTACGACCATAAAAAATCATTATATCTGTGATTCATTTCAAAGAGCATCTAATATTAGAGTTATATTAGCACCCACTGTTAAATTTGAAATAAATTCAAGAATTTTTCAGATACTCTCTAATTTTCATGGATTGCCTTTAGAGGAACCTCATCAATATTTAGAAAAATTTCATATGATCTGTGATTTAGTTTAGCTCTCTCAAGTTACACTAGAAATTATTAAGATGAAATTATTTTCTCATACACTTAGGGACAAAGCTAGTCATTGGATATCCACATTAGATAGATAATTAATTAGTTGAAAAGATATAGAATAGACTTTTCTTCAAAAATTTTATCCCTTAAGAAAAATTTAAAATATGAGAGAATATATATAAAATTTTTCTCAAAGATTATGAGAAACTTTGCATGAGACATGAGAAAAATTCAAAGATTTACTTAAAAAATATACTCATCATACTATATTCAAGTGACAGCTCAATAAATTTTTTTATGATGAATTATTAGAACAACATAGAAATATAATTGATTCTATATGTGGAGGAGCTTTTATGGAGAAAACTATTGATGAGATTTATAGTCTTTATGAGAATTTAAGTGAAAATTATAGAGATCAAACCTCTTTTGTATCATATGATAGAGATAAGAAGAGAGAAGTTTATGAATTACATTATCAAAATGATTCTAATTTATAAAATAAGGTTAATCAAATTAATCAAAGATTATAACAACTTGATTTACTTATTAAGAATATTAGAAAGCCTCTTAACTCTCAATTTAATTCAAATAGTAGTCCTATATATGGTGAAAATGATTATAATGAATTTCAATCCTATAATTTAGATCAATCATTTCACCCTATGCAAGAACAAGTACAAGTAGTTCACAGTTTAAATAGAAATAGGGAGTCTTTTTTAGATTCTTATAATCTTAATTGGAAGAATAAATTTTCTTGGAGAGACTTAAATAATATTCAAAATCTAAAAGCACTTAAACCTAATTTAAAATTTGAATTTCGTCCAAAATAGAAAAACAAATTTCAGAAAAATTAGCCCTCTCAAATCTAATCTAATGCTATGGAAATAATACAGAAAATGAGCCAAATGATGTAACAAACTATGAATCAAATGATGTTGCAGCAGGAATAAATTATAGAGGCTCTTAAGACTAAGAGAGAAGAGGGATAACTACTTAGTCAACCTATAGAAAATCTAAGGAACTGCCCAACAATAAGATTTTAGCAAGGAGAGTCTAGTAGCATGAATTTAGAAAAAAACCCACGAAATGAAAATATAAGGATAGTGAATGCATTAAGGAGTGAGAAGATTTTACTTGATCCTTATCCCCCAACATTAGAAGAAAAAGAAAATGTGAACAACCTAGAACAAAATCAAATAAGAGTAGAAGAGGACTTTATAGATTCTACCAAGGAAATTCTGAAAGAGAGGATAACTATTCCATTTCCTAAAGCTCTAGAGCCTAGACAAAGAAAGAAAAGGAACACAATCAAGAAATAATTTTTTTTTACAAGATGTGTAAATTATTCTTCTTTTACTCACTGCCATTGAACATATTCCTAAATATGCTAGAGTTTTGAAAAAAATAGGTACACCAAAAAAACATCTAGAGTAGAGAAATTATCTGTGCACACTAATGCTTTATTATTAAATCAATTACCATATAAATTGAGAGATACTGGTGCCTCTTTAATTTTGTATGATATTGGTGGATCTATTTTTCAAACTATATTACTTGACAGTAGTGTTAGTATTAATTTATTACATACAAGTATTTGTGATAAATTTAATATTGCTGATCTTAAACCTTCTATTGTTACCTTACAATTTGTTGATAGATCTATAAAACATCCTAAAGGTATTTTAGAAAATGTGATAGTGATAGTTAAAAGGTGTAAATTTCTAGTTGATTTTGTAGTACTGAAAATTAATTTCAATGGACAATTTTATGATACACCAATTATTCTAGGGAGACTATTTTTGTATATAATAAAAATGAATATTGATTTTCTCATAGGTATTGTAAAAATTTTATGTGGAGATCAATCAATAGAACTTAAAATTTTTGAGGTATCAAATAATCTTAAGAAATCCGAAGTATATGATTGTCATACCATAGATCTTCTAGATAATTTTGATGATCTAGATGTTATTGATGATTGTGTCTTGAAAGAATTAGAGGAAATAGAGAATATAAATTTGGGAGAAAAGAAAGAGGAAGATTATTTAAATTTAGAGTTGAAACCTCTTCTCTCTAGTTTAAAAAATATATATTTTTAGAGGAAAATAATTCGGTTCCTATTATTATTGTAGTTGATTTGAGTGATGAACAAGCAGAAAAATTATTAGATATACTTCAAAAAAATAAGAAGGCTATTGGCTGAAAAATGAATGATCTTGGGGCATTGATATGAGTGTATGCATACATAGTATACATCTAGAGGAGGGGGTTAGAACTAGTAGAGAACCACAATGAAGATTAAATCTTAACATGATGGAAATTGTAAAAAAAGAAATTTTAAAGTGTCTAGCTGCTGATATTATTTATTCTATTTTAGATAGCAAATAGGTTAGTCCTACACAAGTGGTGCCAAAAATATCAGGGATCACGGTTATAAAAAACAAAAATAGGATGAAATACAAACAAGATTAACTACTAGTTGGAGGGTTCACATTGATTATAGAAAATTAAATTCAGTTACTAGAAAAGATCATTTTCCCCTATCATTTATTGATCAAATTCTAAAAAAATAGTTGGAATCTTTTTTTTATTTTCTAGATGGATACTCTAGTTATAATCAAATTTATATAAACCCTTTAGATCAAGAAAAAACAACTTTCACTTGTCCATTTGGTACTTTTGCTTTTAAACGTATGACTTTTGGTATGTATAATGCTCCAACCACATTTCAAAGATGTATATTGTCTATTTTTTTTGATATGACTGGAAAATGTATAGAAACTTTTATGGACGAGTTTTCTATTTTTGGTAAATCATTTGATGAATGCTTAAATCATTTACAGCATGTACTTGAGAAATGTATAGAGAAAAAAATAGTTTTGAGTTGGGAGAAATCACATTTTATAGTTAGAGAGGGAGTTGTGTTGGATCATATTAGGAGTGAAAAGGGATTAGAGGTGGATAGAGTAAAAATTGATATTATATCTAAAACTAAACCTCCAAATTTAGTAAAATAGATTAGATCTTTCTTGAGTCATACTGGTTATTATAGAAAATTTATTCAAGATTTTTTCAAAAATTTCTAAACTTTTCACCATGTTATTATCTAAAGATGTGATTTTTAATTTTGATGAGAAATGTTTTGAGTCTTTTTTTGAAATAAAAAGATTACTTATTGAAGTACCTATTTTACAAGCTCCTGATTGGTACCTACTCTTTGAAATAGTGTGTGATGCATCAAATTATGTAGTGGGAGCCATTCTAGGACAAAGAAAAGAGTCAAAACCCATAGTAATTTCATACACTAGTAAAAATATATCTGATGCTCAATTAAATTATATCACGACTGATAAAGAGTTGTTAGCTATGGTATTTTCATTTGAAATATTTAGATCATATATTTTAAAAACTAAAATTATTATTTATACTAATCATACAACATTAAAATATTTGTTAAATAAGAAAGATGCAAAGCCATGTTTATTAAGATGGGTTTTATTGTTGCAGAATTTTGACTTAGAAATAAAAGATAAAAAAGGTTTCAAGAATGTTGTTGCTCACCATGTTTCTAGATTGAGTGATATATGAATAAATGCAACACCTTTACAAGATGTATTCCTAGATGAACAATTGATGGCAGCTCAACATCAACCATCACCATGGTATGCACATATTGTTAATTTTCTAATTTTTGGAAAAATTTGAGAATAGTGAGATAAGAACAAAAAACATCATTTCTTTTCTAAGATTAGAAATTATTTTTAGCATGATCTTGATTTATATTAGTTGGGCAATAATCAAATTTTAAGGAGATTGTTCCTAAAGAAGAATATCATAGCATTCTTAACATGTGCCATTCATCTAACTATGGAGGATATTTTTTGCAAATAACTAATTTTTTTTTTCAATGTGGCTTTGTTGGTCTACAATCATTAAAGATTCTGTAGAATTTAGTAGAACATGTATTTCATGCCAATCTATAGGTAACATGAATAAAAAAAATGAAATGCCCATGAGTAACATGTTAGTAGTCAAAATGTTTAATGTATGGGGAATAGATTTCATGTGTCTTTTTCCGTCAATTAAATAATATGAATATATTTTGCTTGTTGTTGATTATGTGTGTAAGTGGGTGAAAGCTATTCTTACTAGAACTAATGATCATAAAATCGTGATGAAATTTATACAGAAAAATATTTTTTCAAGATTTGGATGTCCTTGAATGATTATTAATGATGGAGGAACACATTTTACAAATAAACATTTCAGGGAACTATTGAAAAAGAATGGAGTATATCATAGAGTAGCCACTCCATATCATCCCCAAACAAATGAGCAAGCTGATGTAGTAAATAAGAAAATTCAAAGAATTTTGAGAAAAATAGTTAGATCAGATAGGAAAAATTGGCCCACAAAATTACAAGATGCATTATGGGCTTAAAGAATAGCTTCTAAAAATCCCATAGGTATGTCCTCATTTTGTTTCATATTTAGAAAGCCATGTCATCTTCTTGTGGAAATAGAGCATAAAGCATTATGGGCTATAAAAAATTTATGTATGGATGAAAAATTAGCTGGTGGGCAAAGAATTTTTCAACTACATGAACTAGAGGAGTTGAGGAATGAAGCTTATGAAAATCATAGAATATATAAAAAAAAACTAAAACCTTTCATGATAAATATATTAGCAGAAAAAAATTTGATGTTGGACAAAAAATGTGGTTATATGATTCTAAGCTGAAATTATTCTCAGGAAAATTAAAATCAAAATGGACAAGGCCTTATGTGGTGGAAGAGATGATCATGGGGCTATAATAATTAAAGATCCTAAAAGTGATCATAACTTTAAGATAAATGGATAGTGGCTTAAACATTGCATAGAACATAAACACCTTGTAGAAAAAGAAATTTTTTTGATTAAAAGAAATTCAAGAGTAAAATTAATGTGTCCAACTAGAGACATTAAATTCAGTGTTGTATGGGAGGTAACCCATCGTTTTTATTTTATTCTATTTTTTTTAAGGTCTATTTTTCTTAGAATTTTGTAGTACTTGTTTCTATATTTATTATTATTCCAAAAAGTGTAGGAGGAAGAGTGTAAGATGAAGTGGAAAATTAAAAATAAGGTTGAGGTGATTTCTTTCTGAGCTTTATCATTTATGACAACATTTTTAGTGCTTAAATTTGCATATATGCATGCTTCACTTGAAAATTATATTTTCTGCATATTTCGTTCCAATTTTTCTATGTCATTGAGAACAATGTTATTTTTAAGTTGGGGGTGAAGTATTAATTCTTAATTATGTTGTAGGATGATTAAGAACATGTGTTTGTATTTTTTTCATGCTCACTTAGAATAAGAACTAAAAAAAATTTCAGAAAAACTACAACATCTATTTTCTAGTTTTCCATTAAGAACAATAGACTATTAAAAATAGCAGAGAAAAAACAACTCAAAATTTGAAATTCTAGAGAGCCTTTTCTCACATTTCAATCCCCTATATATATATTGCTGAAATTAGAAATTACAATTATAAAAAGGATAGTTTTGATTTATTTTTAACAAATTTATTATTGCTAAAAAAAACTGAAAATAGAAAATAGAAAATAGAATTATGAGAACTATCTAATTTACAAATTTCTTACATCATATTGCATGCATGAAAAATTAAATCAATTAGATTAATTAATACCAAAAGATACTAGAAAGATTATTATTGAGTCAAAAGAATGATCTACTAGTATGAAATTTTGGAATACTCATTAGATATATGATAGATAACATGGATTTGATTTTATAGATTTTGACTTCATGATCTTGATGAATAGTATTTACTTGATGTGAAAATTTGATTGATCATTTGAGTTTAATAGAGATTTTTGTACCTTGATCTATAGGACTCGTGAGGAGAAATCACTTATTTCAAAAAAAAGAAAAAAGAGAGAGCAATATGAAAAATCTAGAAATGAAGAGTACACATGGTGGGTGTGAGACATTATTCTCATTGTCCAAAATTGTGCATAGAAAAAAACTTACTATAAAATAAGTAAATAAAGTGAAAGCCTTGAAAATGAAGAGTACACATGGAGGGTGTGAGACATCATTCTTATTGTCAAAATTTGTCTAGAGGAAAAGCTACTTATTCAATATATATATATATAAAGAAATATAGTGCAAAATTAAAAAATCAAACCATAGAAAAGAGAAATATAAGATCAATATTATTTTTAGATGAGTATTGATAATTAGAACATCTTGTAAAAATATCTACGAGTGAAGAAGTGATAAAGATGTGAATAGAATAAGTGAAGTCTAGATTGTTATTCTAAGGAGTGTTTAAACATTTAAGTGCTTGACATCATTCTTAAATACTTAATATAAGAATCCAAGGTGTCTAAAGGTGCATCATCTATAATTATACTTTTTTTTTATGTATTGAAATATGATGTTCGAGATTTGTGAATTTTTATTTTCGTAATTTCATTACTAAGGGACTAGCAATGATTTAAGTTAGGGGGTGTGATAAGTCTTCATTATCATGAGTTAATAATTAGTAAATAATATAGTTTTAGCCTTAAATCATGATAAATAGACTTATATTTGTGTTAAATTATAAAAAATGATTTTTAATTAATTAACATGAATTTTTGGCTAATTATGTAATTTTTTATAAATTTATTTAATTTTATAGTCTTATTTTTGAGATAAATGAAGAAAAAGAAATGAAAATAAAATATAACAAAAAAGGAAGACTTGCTAGCTAGCTAGGCTTGCAAGCGGGTCAAAAACATAGTCAAAGAGAGTTGTTAGTAGAGGATCGAGTGCTAGGACTGATGGAAGCATGCACGCATCACTCCCCTTCGATGTCACTGGTGGCCAGCTGATTGTAGGGCAAGGAGTGGTCATACACGCGGGAGAAAGCGACTTATTGCTTGCAAATATGATATTACTATATATTCGCCCAAAACTTCAGCACACAAGTGATGTGGGACTAAACCTGTGTCACACCTTCCCTTGAAAGGCTTCGAAGGTAAGCAATTAGTGGGGGTTTAGATCCTCCTAGAGTCAAAACTCATATTTTTATTTGATTATCACGACTTTTTTGTAGAGCACTAGTGAAGGATTAAGCCACTAGAATCACTAGATCATTGGCGAAAATCTTGTCAACATGATTTGCAGAGCATTGTTACTAAAATTACTGAAAAATTTATGATAAAAAGATTATGAATTCATCAAATAAATTATCTCTGATTGATTGACGAACAAGTTGTCGTCGGGAAGAGGACGATCTACTAGGAGATGAGTCACCACCTCTTGAGAGAATACCAGATACGATGAAGAGTCTTCTCTTACTACATAGACTTGAGGATGAAACTCCCTAACATACGCCCCACCTCCATCTAGCTCCTCTTTGTTGAGTGATAGCTACTAGAGAACTACAAAGTCACCATTTTTCTACTCCACTAGATGACAGCCACTAGAGATGATTCGACAACTTATTTCATTGATCTCTAGACTTTGTAAGGAGATCTAGAGATTGTTCACATCGTCCTTATCCAAGTAGAGTCTTCAAGGCTGTGGACACTACATGACGATCCTTCCGAATGCTCAAGATTCTAGTGCATCACTAACATATTGTTGTTGCGATACCGAAACTTTATTTTTCATGCTTTCAACTTAATTTTTACTTTATTTAGTGATAATTTTGTGATTAAAGTATACCAAGTTATATTTCATTCAACTATGATTCTTCTAGCTTTTATAGATCTTAATTTGATCAATTAAATCGTCTAGAATCACTTACATAAGAATCATTGAGCAGAACTCTATTTTTCTCTAATTAACCTTCGTTAGTTGCTGACATCATCCCAACATCTACACCCTTATTTTCCTTTTTTGTGAATTTTAAATATAATTTTATTTTATTTTTTAGTATAAAATTTATAAAAACTTGTATTCTTTGAAGACAATTTTAAAAAATTACCCAATATTATATTACATCTCTATGATCGACCTGAAAAATTATCATTATTTTTGGAAATTTTATTAAATTATAATTGATATATTTATTCAAAAATACTTTTAAATATCTAAAAATTAGTATTTTCTAATTTTATAAATTTTAAATTTGCGTGATTTACTATACAACAACTAAGTTATGTCAAGGGGCAATGGGCAAACGTGTGGTAAGGGAGAGCCATGTGTGTATCGACCAAGGGCGCATGAGTGCATTGGCTATTGACGACCTAAAAGTATGGTCTCATGATGAGTCAACACTAGTCATCATGAACATTGTCATCTACCGTTGGTGGTAGACAACAATGCACTAGATGGTGGAGAGTGTGATCAATGGTGAGAGAAATTAGATGTTTTGCTCTCTAATGGTGGATCACAAGTGGATTGAAGGGGGAGTTGTGCGTGAAAGAAATCAAGAACAGAGGAATATAATAGAGCAAGGAGAGAAAGAGGAAAAGAAGAAGACAAAAAGGAAAGGAACTTCTATTGATAGTGAAAAAACATGATTAGTTACAACTTCTATGATCATCTGTTTATATTGTTAGTGATTTACAAGTAGTCGTTGTGTATTATTTAGTAACTGCTCTTCGAAAGGATGTAAGTTCATCGAGCAGTTACTCTTCTTGTCGATTAATACTGATGTGTCTTCTTTTTTTCCTTCGTTTGATTAAGTTCATTCTCATTGATTGATATGTTGTCTATCATAGCTCTATTGTTGTCCACATGTCCACTGATTTGATTAAGTTGAATCCTATTAGTTGATGTTGGTTTGCATTTGCTTTGTTTCAAAGGAGACTCAATCGGCACCTTGTTGATCATTTGTGCCTACTTTTTGAGTGACAATGTTGCTTCAATACCCCCCAGCAATCTCATCGTAGGGAGCACATTGAGATTGTGCTTGATTGCAGCAAGTCGATGCTTTGGAATTGGCTTCGTAAGAATGTCAGCTAGCTGGTCCTTTGTGGAGAGAGATACGATTTTAAGCTTCTTCGAGTTGCCATATTCCAAAACAAAGTGATAGGCAATTTTGATGTGTTTCATTCTTGCATGAAACACAAGATTCGTTGCAAGATATGTTGCTCCAATATTATCACACCAGAGAACTGGTATTTCAGAGATTGTAATTTTCAATCTTTGAGGAGTGATTGAATCCAGATAAGTTTTGATGTTGTGTCTGCTAAAGCTCAGTATTCTGCTTCGGTACTTGATCTGGCCACAGTAGGCTATTTCTTGGAACTCCAGCTAACTAAATTGGTCTTGAGAAACACCAAAAATCCTCCTATAGATCTTCTATCAATAGGTGACCCTACCCAATCTGCATCAGAGTATATAGAGAGGGAGGTTGTCGACTGTTGATACATTTCAAGCCCTTCAAGAATAGTCCCTTTTAGTTACTATAGGATATGCTTGACAATTACCCAATCTTGATTTGTTAGTGAATGCATGGCTTAACACACTTGATTGACTGCAAATGAAATGTCTTGATGTGTGAATGTAATGTATTGAAGTCTCCAACAATACTTTGATAGGTATGTGGATTCATAATATCAGATGGAAGAGACATAGTTTGAGTAGATGTAGTGCAAGGAGTTGCAGTAGGTTTACAATTGTCCATATTTGCTTTCTTTAAAATAGAATGAATGTATTTTGATTGAGATAAGATAAAGCCCAATTAATTAGGAACAAGTTCAATTCCTAAGAAATAATGAGCATTACCTAGATCTTTCAAAGAAAATTTAGTATGTAAAGAGGATATGATTCAAGAAATACCTTGAGAATTTGGACTAATGAGAAGAATGTCATCAACATAAATTAACATAAAGTATGGAATATTTTTATCATATTTAAAATATAATGATGTGTCAGTTTTCGAGCCTTGAAATCTTAAGGAGGTAAGAAAATTAGTTAATTTTTGGAACCATTCTCTAGGTGCCTATTTAAGACCATAAAGAGATTTATGTAAACTAAACGAGATGAGTAATTAGAATGTTGAAAATTGGGTGGTTGTTTCATATAAACTATTTCTTGAAGATCTCTATATAAGAAAACATTTGATATATCTAATTGTCGAATGTGCCACTATTGACTGACAGCAATAGAGATGAGTAATTTGATGGTGACAAGTTTAACTACTAGACTAAATGTTTCATTATAATCAAGTCCTTCTAGTTGTGTGTATCCTTTGGCAACTAAACGAGCTTTATGCCTTTCAATAGTGACATCAGGATTATATTTTGTTTTATAAATCCACCTACATCCTACTAGTTTAAAGTGAGATGGTCTTGGCACCAGAGTTCATGTTTTGTTTCGAATTAGAGCATTGAATTCTTCATTTATTGCTCAAACCCATTTCAGATCCTTTGAGGCCTTAGAGTAACAGGTAGGGTCATCAGAAGAATGTTTGTGAACATTGAAACATTCTGGAAAGGGATGAAGGGTAGTTGGTTTAGTAAAGGGATTTTTTTGAGAATAAATATCACTTAGTAGTTGGGTTTTGAGAGGAGTTGAGTTCGGAGAAAGACTAGATGTATTTTCACTTTGTGACTTCTCTAAAATGGAGTTGTAGGAGTGGTATTTGTGGAATCTGAAGTGATGGATATATTTTCTGAGAGTACTATTTCATCTTTGGATGAGAATGTAAGAGGAAGATTGTTTGACAAATTTGAAGAGTTCAGATTTTCAATGTTAGAAGAGACTTGATTGATTGTTGACTGCTGAGAAGGGATATGAGAATTCGTCTGAGCAGGTAGTACAATTACTGATAGAGGTGGTCCTAAGAGACTTGGACGTTCAGTATAATTAGGTTGATCTAAGATAGATATTTAGGAGTTTAAAAATGGAAAGGTGGCTTCATCAAAGAAAACATCCCTAGAGATGAATATTTTTCTATTTTGGAGTGAGAGACATCTATAACCATTGTGAGATGAACTATACCCTAAAAATACACATCGTTCAGACCTAGTATCGAGTTTATTGGGCATATATGGTCTAAGATTTGGGTAGCATAAACACTCAGAAGTTTTTAGAAATGAGTAATCTAGCTTGAGGTGAAAGAGGATTTCATAAGGAGATTTATGATTAAGATTTGGAGAAGGCATTCTATTAATGAGATAGGCAACAGTAGTTACTACTTCATCCCAGTAGTTGGTCAAGGCTTGAAATTCTCCTCCCCAATCTGATTATAGAGACACAAGTTTTGTGGAGAACGAGTTCTCTATCTTAAGATGAAATTCAGTAAAAATTGAGAGAACATCACTTTTTTTTTTCATAGGAAATAGCCATATATACTTTCTGAAATCATCAAAAAAAATCACATAGTAAAGATAGCCAAAATGAGAAAGAATAGGGGCAGGCCCGCAAATATCAGAATGTATCAATTCAAGAGGTTTGGTGGTTTTATGTAATGAAAGTGTAAAAGGGAGTTTATGTGATTTTGCCAATCCACATGCATCACAAATAAAATTCTGAGTTCTATGAGTGATTGGCAAACCATATTTGTCCATAACTTGTTTTAAAATTCGGAAATGAGGATGTCCTAATCTATTATGCCATATCTGAGGAGATGATTTTTCTCCAAAGAATGCAACTGGAGCTTGTATCAATTGTAGACAATAGAGTCCGTCGTTATTGGTTCCCTGAGGAGGATTCGTTTCATTTCCTGGTTCTTCACAACACAAAAATCAGCATGAAATTCAAAAAATATATTGTTGTCTCAAGCAAATTTTTGAACTGATAAAGGATACTTTTTAATTTGTGGTGCATGTAATATATCCTTACACTGTAATGGACGATATTTAGTGTTAATAGTTGATCCTTGAGAATGGATGGGCAAACCTCGTCCATTACCTATATAAAACTGATCTGACCCATTGTAGACAGTTGAGTTTTGAATGTTTTCCTGATTTGCAGTGACATGGTGAGATGCACCGTTGTCTGGATACCAGCTGTTAGTTGAATTACCATTTTCTCCTGTATGGGCTGTAAACGCTTGAAGTTGATTTGAATTTCATGTCTGATTGTTATTTTGCCGTGGAGGAGACTGAAAGTTTCTATTGAATCTTTCTCTACAGTCTAATGCTCTATGCCCGAATTTAAAGCAGACTTGGCATTTTGGAGTATATTTGTAGCCTTGCCGATTTATTTTTCCACGGTTTTGAAAATTTCCAGAGTTTTTCTGTCCTTGATATTGTTTCCTGGCTGCAATTGCAAGATTTGTTGTTGGTGGGAAATCTCCAATGGACTTTTCTTCTATTTGTTTAGGAATATGCAGATCATATGATTTCTAATTGGAGATTACGTCATCAAGCTCCAGACTGTCCAACTGTGGATTGATACATGCATATAATGAATTGTACTGAGGTCCCAATCCATTTAGAAAGGCATATGCCAGATCTTGATCTTCAATTTTATACATGCAGGCCTACAATTCATCACCAATACTCTGAATGTTCTTAATATAGGTGTCAATAGGAAGATTACCTTCCTTGAAATTGTGGAGTTTTGCTTGCAGTTCATTGATACAAGATCTTGATTTACTTGCATGATTTTCTTGAGTGCTTCCTAGACTTCTTTCGATGTCTCTTTATTGATGACATCATGTAATACTGATTCAGATAAAGAGTTAGTAATCAGGGTTAGAACTGCTTGATCCTTTTTGTACCATATTTTATATTCCAGATTTGGAATACGCTTCCCATGTCCATCGATCTTGGATATGAGCGGTGGATAATCTTCAAGAACATCTATGAGATCATGTGTTTGCAAGAGTGGAAGTAGTTGTGTCTTCCATAGCAGAAAATTCTCCCTTGTTAACTTGAGAGAGAGCAATAATGCTGAAATCCCTTGTTGAATCACAGAGTGCTGTGTGGGATGATTTGAGCATTAGAAGCACCTTCGGTTTCATCACCTGTGCTTTCTCGTGGAAGACTCATTGTCAAGTCTTTGAGCATCGTTAGGCTATGGCTTTGATGCCGTGAAAGAAATCAAGAACAAAGGGATAGAATAGAGCAAGAAGGAGAGAAAGAAAAGAAGATAGAAAGAAAAGGAACTTCTATTGATCATGAAAGAAAACTTGATTAGTTCCAACTTCTATGTTCGTCTACTTATACTATTAGTGATTTAAAAATAGTCGTTGTGTATTATTTAGTAATTGCTCTTCGGAAGGATGTAATTTCATTGAACAGTTACTCTTCTTGTTGGTTAATGCTGATGTGTGTCTTCTTTTCTTCCTTTATTTGATTAAGTCCGTTCTCATTGGTTGATCTGTTGTTTTTCGTAGATTTTCTGTTGTCCACATGTCCGCTGATTCGATTATGTCAAATCCTATTAGTTGATGTCGGTTCGCATTTGCTATGTTCTGAAGGAGACTCAGCAGGCACCCTATTGATCATTGGTGCCTGTTGTTTGAGTGATAATGTTGCTTCAATAGTGCGCTCGTGATGGGCTGATGGGCGCCGGAGGGTTGCGTCTCAGCGGCGGCGGCTGCGGCAGCAGTTACGATGGCGGTGGCGGCAGTGGCTGAGAGGAAACCTTATTTATAGCACCAAAATTCTGAAAATGATGTCCAAATGTCCAAAATTCACCACCAAAACCATCCATTACAGCTAATCCTATTTATAGGGTCAAGAATTCGTTAAAGGAAACTAAATAAAAGGAAAATCCTAATAATAAATAAAATTCGGATCTTGGATCCTAGGTTGATGATGTCGACGTGGCATGATTTCTGTGCTGACCTTCCCATCCTGTGGTGGCACCGTCCCTTCAAATGGTGGGGCTGGGACGTTAGGCCCACCACTTCCTCTTCTCTGCCGCCGGCGGAGGGGTGCTCCAGGGCGTACCACCGAGGCCATGCTGTGCACCCTGGTGGCGGCCCGGAAGATGGTGCTGGAACGCGCCGACCACGAGGGCACCGACAAGCTCATGGTCTACGCCTCCGACCAGACCCAATCCACCTTCGCCCAATGCCTGCTAGATCATCGGCATCGCACCCACCAACTTCCAGATCATACCCATGCGGAGGGAAGATGAGTTCTCCCTTCGATTCGACTCGCTGTTGGCCGCCATGAAGACTGACGCGGCGGCCGGCCTACTCCCCGCCTACGTGTGCACCACGGTCGGCACCACCTCCTCCACTGCCGTCGACCCAGAGGCGCAGCTGGCAGAGGTGGGGAGTCGGTTCGGCGCCTGGATGCACGTCGACGCGGCGTACACGGGCGCGCCTGCGTCTGGCCCGAGTTTCGCCGCCATCTGGACGGGATCGACCGGGTCAACTCCATCAACACGAGCCCCCACAAGTGGCTGCTCACGGGGCTCGACTGCTGCTGCCTCTGGGTGCGGGACCGCGCCCGGCTCACCACTTCGCTCTCCACCGATCCTGAGTACCTCAAGAACTGCGCCACCGAGTCCGGGCTGGTGGTCGGCTACAAGGACTGGAAGGTATAATCTACTATAATGCCTCTGCAACGAAAATTCAGATGTCCATGCAAATTTCAGACTATATCTCAAATAATTCCGCCATATTCACTTTGAGCAATCGGAAAAAAAATATTTTTTCCTTTCGCAGATCGGCGTGGGCCGGCAGTTCAGAGCGCCGAAGCTGTTCACGGTGATGAGGTGCTACGGCACAGCGAACCTGCAGAGGAACATCCGCAGCGAAGTCCGGATGACCCAGGGTTTCGAGGACATGGTGAGGGCAGACAGCCGGTTCGAGGTGGTCGTCCCCCGCCGGTTCGCTCTCGTCTGCTTCCGCATGCGACTGTTAGAAACTCGCCGGAGAGACGACGGCAGTTAAGACGTCGCCGGCGAGATCACCTCACGAGTCACAGGAAAAACAGCAGGAGGAACAAGGAAAACTTTCTCGCTATTGAAAAACTCTTACAGCCCTCTTTAAATAAGAAAACAAAGGGGGAAAGGAATAACCGTAAGAAATAACTAGCTGGCCAAAACTGGCCAGTATCGTGCGTTATGCAGGAAATCCCGCATTACCAAATTCCGCATTACCTCACAATAGGGGAATGGGGAAGTCACGTGCAAGGCTCCCGTTCACAACAATCTCCTCCTGAGCCTTGCTGTACTTACCACGAACATCAACGAGCCCAATCTTGGCGCGAACCTCATGGAACTTGACTTTTCCGAGTGGCTTCGTCAGAACGTCTCCTAACTGTTCTTCACTCCTGATGAACTCCACGTTGATCTGACCCTTTTCTGCGGATTCTCGGACAAGATGATACTTCACTTCAATGTGTTTGCTATGTCCATGGAGAACTGAGTTCTTGATCAACGCTATGGCAGACTTGTTGTCCACCTTCAGCATCGGCACGCTTGGTGCTGAGCCATGCACCTCTGCTAACACCCGAGCGAGCCACACACCCTGGCAGGCAGCATTGGCGGCTGCAATATACTCTGCCTCGCAGCTAGACTGAGCCACCACCTTCTGTTTCATTGACTGCCAAGTAATTGGGCTGTTGGCCAAGAAGAAAATAACTCCAGTCGTGCTCTTCCGAGCATCAACATCACCAGCGAAGTCACTATCGCTGAACCCTGTCAGCTGGACTTGCTTCTCCTTTTTCCTTTCATACCTGAGACCCCAACTCTTGGTTCCCGCCACATAGCGGAGAATTTGCTTCACAGCAGCCAAGTGATCCTTTCGTGGCTCCTCTAGAAAACGACTCACATAGCCAACCGCAAATGCCAAATCTGGACGAGTATTGACTAAGTACCTGAGACTCCCCACGATGCTTCTGTATGCTGTCGCATCCACCAGCGGCTCCGTGCTCATCTTGCTCAGTTTCAGACGTGTTGCCATTGGTACTTGACAAGGATTGCACCCTGCCATCCCGCTCCTCTCCAGAATCTTGGCGGCATAGGCTCCTTGGCTGATCAAGGTGCCCCTCGCACTCTGCCTGACTTCAATGCCAAGATAGTAGCGAAGCAGGCCGAGGTCGCTCATCTTGAATGCGTCAGCCATCTCTTTTTTGAAATGCTTGATGTCGTCGCAGCTGGCGCCGATGATCACCAGGTCATCGACGTACACCCCGACCACTAGCTGCGCCTCCCCATTCCACCTGGTGTAGATGGCATGTTCCGAGGGACTCCTCCTGAATCTGAACGACAGCAACGTTTCGTCCAACTTCGCGTTCCAGGCCCTAGGCGCCTGATGTAAGCCGTAGAGTGCCTTCTTCAGCTTAAATACCTTGTGCTCGTTGCCCGTGCTGATGAAACCGGCCGGCTGCTCCACGTACACCTCTTCCTTGAGATCGCCATTCAAGAACGCCGACTTGACATCCATGTGGTGCACCTCCCACCCCTCGTGCGCCTCGTGCGCTCTGCAGCGCCGTGCCGCCGGAAATGTGGCCGGTGATCGCGAACAAGGAGACGGCCAAGGAGGCCTGGGAGGCTATCGCCACCATGCGGATCGGCGATGACCGCGTAAAGAAGACGTCGGCTCAGAACTTGCGGTGGCAGTTCGACTCGGCGACGTTCAAGGAGGGAGAGTCTGTTGAGGACTACGCGCTGCGTCTCAACAGCATGGCGTCGACTCTCAACACCCTCGGCGACAAGGTCGAAGAGACGCAGGTAGTGGAGAAGATAATCCGCAGTGTTCCCCAGCGTTTCAGGTAGATCGTGGTCGCGATCACGATGCTGCTCGACGTGTCGACGCTCACTGTCGCGGATTTGACGGGTCGGCTCAAGGCGGCGGAGGATGCCTTCGAGGAACTGCCGTCAGCTATGCACCACGACGGCAAGCTGCACCTGACTGAGGAAGAGTGGGATGCACGGCGGAGGAAGCGCGATAATGAGAAAACTGGTGGTGGAGGTAGCAGCAGCGTGACGCACCGTGTCAAACATGGGCGCGGGCACGGGCGCGGCCGTGGCAGCGAAAAGGGCTCGTCATCAGGCGGCCTGACGGGCAACTCAGGCCGGCCCAAAGGTGATGAGTGCAGGAGATGCGGGAAGCTGGGCCACTGAGCCCGCGAGTGCCGCTCCAAGCCCAAGAAAGAACAGGCCCACATCGTCCAGAATGAGGAGGAGGCCTCGCTCCTTCTCGTGAAGTCAACAACGGCCAGATCGACGGCGCCGCCACCAACCTCCACTCCACCACGTTTTGCTGCGACTCCGCAGGCAGAGGATCGGCTCCGGCGTGCAAGCCCACCGCCGCCAGGAGAAAAAGGGGTCCCCGTCAATGGAGGGGCCGCCAAAGAAGAGCGGAAGCCAGGCGCCCAGACCTAGATCCACCTGCGGGAAGAGAAGGTGTTCGCCCACCTTGAAGAGGAGGAGCTGCGTGATGAGGAGGCGTGGGTCGTGGACACGGGCGCCACGAACCACATGTCGGGTTCCCGTACAGCTTTCACCGAGCTGGACACGAAGGTACTTGGGACGGTGCGGTTCGGCGACGACTCAGTGGCGCGAATCGAAGGCCGGGGGGCAATCGTGTTCCTGTGCAAGAACGGCGAGCACCGGTCCTTCGCGGGGGTGTATTACATTCCCCGACTGACGACGAACATCGTCAGCGTCGGCCAACTCGATGAGGCCGGGTACCATATCGACATCGAGAACGGGGCGATGAAGATCCATGAGCCAGGCGGACGGCTCCTAGCAAAGGTCATGCGCGGAGAGAACAGGCTGTACATTCTCCACGCCAAGCTGGTTCGGCAGGTGTGCCTGGAGGCGCGGGCAGTCGAAGAAGCTTGGAAATGGCACGCGCGCCTCAGCCATGTCAACATGACCGCGCTGCGGAAGATGGCTCGGGAGGAGCTGGTGCGCGGGTTGCCGGCGGTTGGTCCGGTGGACCAGCTATGTGAGGCGTGTCTCGCCGGCAAGCAAAAGCGGTCGCCGTTCCCCCAGCAGGGAGAGTACCGGGCGCGGCGTGTTCTGGAGCTGGTGCACAGCGACCTCTGTGGTCCGATTGCGCCGGAAACGCCAAATGGCAGCAAGTATTTCCTGCTGCTCGTGGATGATCGAAGCCGGTACATGTGGGTGGCCATGCTGCCTTCAAAGGACCGTGCTGCGGTGGCCATCAAGGAGATCAAGGCTCGCGCAGAAGGCGAGTCAGGACTGAAGCTGGGAGCGCTCCGTACTGATCGGGGCGGCGAATTCACCTCACATGAGTTCGCGGAGTACTGCGCGGGAGAAGGTATTCATCGTGAACACACGGCGCCATACAGCCCGCAGTAGAATGGCATCGTCGAGCGCAGGAATGGCACGGTGGTAGCAACCGCGAGGAGCATGCTCAAGGCAAAGGGGCTGCCGGGCTGGTTTTGGGGTGAGGCAGTGGCAACTGCTGTATACATCCTGAACCGGTGTCCCACGAAGAGCGTGGACGGCATGACGCCTTTCGAGGTATGGCACGGGAAGAAGCTGGCGGTGCACCATCTGAAGGTGTTCGGATGCATCGCCTACGTCCTGAACACGACACCGCATCTCAAGAAGCTGGAGGACCGCGGCCGCAAGATGATCTTCATCGGCTACGAGTACGGATCAAAGGCCTACCGAGCCTACGATCCCACCACGAGGCGTGTCCATGTGACACGGGACGTGGTGTTCGACGAGAATGCCCAGTGGGACTGGGGCAGCGGCGCGAAGCAAGGGGATGCGGGCAGCCACGACGATATGTTCACATTGGAGTATGCCGTCGGGAACCAGGTACCTCCAGAGCTCGATGGCGCCATCGAGGTACTTGATGATGATGCGCCGGGACCGGAGCCGATGTCGCCACCGTCTGTGCACTACAGTGGGGGAGCAGCGCCGATTGAAGATGGAGGAGAGGAGGTGGAGTTCGCCTCTCCACCGAGTGTCCACATTGACCACCTGGACGCTAATCACGATGATGCGCCACTCCGGTTCCACAAGATCGACAACATCGTTGGGCTGACCTTGCCACGTGGTCTCGCGTCGCGGGCGTTAATTGCAAAGGAGCTGCACGCTGTAAGTTCTGATGAGCCGGTCTCTTTTGTTGAAGCAGAAGGCCACCCGAGCTGGAGGAAGGCTATGGAGGAGGAGATGGCGTCAATCGAGGAAAACCGCACCTGGTCCCTGGTAGACCTCCCACATGGTTGCCGGGCGATCGGGTTAAAGTGGGTGTACAAGGTGAAGCGGGATGAAAACGGAGCCGTGGCGAAGTACAAGGCGCGCCTGGTGGTGAAGGGCTATGCGCAACGCCAAGGGATCGACTACGACGAGGTGTTCGCACCTGTGGCGCGGCTGGACACGGTGCGCCTTCTCATTCCACCTGGTGTAGATGGCATGTTCCGAGGGACTCGTGAGGTGAGCGCCGGGACAGGGTGATTCGTGAGGTGAGCGCCGGGACAGGGTTCCCAATGCTCACCAGGACCAACTACTCCGACTGGGCACTGCTCATGAAGGTCAAGCTCAGAGCCCGGTTGCTCTGGACCGCCATTGAGAAAGGGGGCGTCGAGCGCCTGCATGTCTTCGTGGGGTTCGACGCCCCCTTTCTCAATGGCGGTCCAGAGCAACCGGGCTCTGAGCTTGACCTTCATGAGCAGTGCCCAGTCGGAGTAGTTGGTCTTGGTGAGCATTGGGAACCCTGTCCCGGCGCTCACCTCACGAATCACCCTCTGGACCACTCCGTCCTTCCCTCCTGCCATAGCGCGTCTCGATTGCGCGTTCTCGATTCCAATGGCTGTACCTTGCCGCGATCGAGTCCCGGCCCGCAACCTGGGAGCTCTGATACCACTTGTTAGAAACTCGCCGGAGAGACGACGACAGTTAAGACGTCGCCGGCGAGATCACCTCACGAGTCACAGGAAAAACAGCAGGAGGAACAAGGAAAACTTTCTCGCTATTGAAAAACTCTTACAGCCCTCTTTAAATAAGAAAACAAAGGGGGAAAGGAATAACCGTAAGAAATAACTAGCTGGCCAAAACTGGCCAGTATCGTGCGTTATGCAGGAAATCCCGCATTACCAAATTTCGCATTACCAAATTCCGCATTACCTCACAATAGGGGAATGGGGAAGCCACATGCAAGGCTCCCGTTCACAACAGCGACCGCGCCGCGGCGGCGCGGAGGATGAGGCGGAGGCGGACGCTGCGAACCGGAGACTGCTGGAGGAGGTGAAAAAGGGCGGCGGGATCTACGCGACCCACACGGTGATGGGGGGGTTTACGTCATCCGATTTGCGGTGGGCACAACACACACTGATGGAGGAAACGCACGTGCACGCCGCTTGGGAGCTCTTCTGGGCCGGGCCGACGCCGCGTGGGAAGGTCATCGGTGACTTGAGCACGTGTCATTTTGCCTTCAACGGGTTGCGATGCATTATTTTTTTCCCAGTTGATCGATGTAATAAGGCTCACACGGTGGCAACGTTAATGTGCTAATGTCGTCTTTACAATGATGAGGAAATCATGGTGTCTTTGTGAGAGGAGGTAGATAAGCTCTACACTGAATAGATCGTTCTAGACAATCGGTCCCCACTGTGAGGTCCCTTCTCCCTGCGGCGGGTTATGTAATAACAATCGACCCATGTTTGAAGAAAGGGTATTAAAGTTCCGTTGCTCACCATGGATGGTTGTTTGACATTACACTATTACCACTCAGTGGATGGAATCAAAGATTCATCTCTATTAAATATTTGTAGTGATATAAATATGATACTTAATATTCATTTGATCATAAGTGGCCTCCTATAGTTATGAAGCTAGAAGAAACTTTATAAGTTTCAAGAGAGTTGAGCTTGGTAGTCAACAATATATGACTAAATGATCATGTTAGTGGAACTGAAGAACAAGATTCAATCCACTCAATGGTTAGATACCAAAATATTTAATACAGTCTTGACATGTAAATTTAGAAAGAAAATTTGGGATGTACTATAGATTATTCATCAAGTAAACACTGAAGTGAAAGAACCCAAATTTACCAACTGGTTTGTTAATATGGGATGCTTACCATGAGTGAGAATGAGCCCATTTTAGAAATGCTCAATAGATTTACTAACATTATAAATGGTCTAACTAGCTCAGGAAGAGCCTATCTTGTAAAAAATGTAAATAAGAAAATTTTGATGTCCTTATCCTTTTGTCGGACATCTTAAGTCATAATAATTTAGGAGGTTAAAGATTCGAAAAACTTGTCTTTAGATAATGTTTTAGAAACTCTCTTAACCTATGAAAAGGGTATAAGAACAAACAAAGTCAGGATGGAAAAATCTTGTAAGATAATTGTTGCCTTGAAATGATCTAAAATTATAGATAATTATGAATATTTATGACATGAAAGGTGTAAGAATTATTTTATAAAAGAGCTTAAATCTTATAATATAGCATGTTATCATATTAAAAATAAACATTTATTATTTCTTTGCATATTTCATGAATTTTAATATTTTAGAGAATTTTTTGAAAATTTTCTCTTAGTTTTACAGTCATAATTGATTTTTTATTAATGTGAGAGAATTTGAGGGATTTTTGATTTCTTTTTATAATTTTTCGGATGTCAATATATGCTTCAGTGGATGAGATGTGATCAGTGGAGATGAGGCGATGGAATCAAGGACTAAGGCATTGATATGCGGCATCATCAAATGAGGAGATCGGAAGCTATCAAGAACGACCATGCAATCAATGACAGATGGAGCATACTTACTAGGGGTGCAGTAGATCTCAACATTTAAGAAGATCCGACATCTACGAAAAAACTTTTAAATCCAATGCTTCAGATCAACTTGAGAAGAAACTATCTCTCACCTGATTTTATTGCAGCCAAAAAGATAGAAATGCCCTCATTTAATCATAGCCCTGCACATGAATTTCCGTCCTCTCGTGTAAACCCTTAAACATTTAAGCTGCCGTTTAAGGGTAGAAGAATGTAACTTCAAATGTCCCCACATTTCTGTCCTCTCGTGTTCGAGTTGATTCAAGCTTGGTTTTGCGGCTAAGATTGTCAGAGAAGCATACTCGAAGAAGAAACTTCTTAGCCTTGGCGAAATATAGAGGCCCAAGATAAGTTTCTCTAGGTCTAATACATTCCAAGTGTAAACAACAACCTAGCTTCTGTAGGTTTGAACAGATAGAAATACGATGTTAACTTCGTCTCGTGAATTATTTGTGAGTGTTTTCCCCATTTTTAATCATCTTCTACATCGCTGAACCATCGTTTCCCCCTTCTCCAATGGTGAAAATTCTTCTTATTTGCCATCACCTCTCTTTTGAACTTGCTTGATTTAGATAGCAACTAAGTAATGCCTAATTCTCATTTCAAGTGATCGACCTCGAGCTTACCACCGTACTTACCTACTTTTGTATTTTATTTAGTAAATTCATGAGTAATATTGAGTGATAAAGATAATTATTCATCAGAAAATGAAGAAAAAGCTAAATATAATTTATGCTTTGTTGCTCATGAGCTTGAGGTAAATGATTTATGTGACGAAGAAATTTAAAGAAAAGAAATTTTAAAATCACATGCTGAACTTCAAAATGCTCTTAGAAATAGTGATATTCATAAAAAATCTAGAAAAAAATCATATAGTTGAAAGAATAGGTAAAAATAATGTCTGAATAATTAGACACCAATACAAATATGAATATTCAGAACCATTCAATAAAAACATTCAATTGAAGTCAAAACTAGAAAAGCTTAAGATAGATACATGTGTTGAAAAGCCTAACAATAGAGAGAAACAAGTAGAGAAGGGAAAAAAAAATTAGGAGATGAGTTTCTGCAATTTAGAGTTAGTTAAAGTTGAAAAATTCAGACTGCTGATGGATAAAAAATAGTAGAGAAATACCAAGAAAAACTATTTTAAAAAATTCAATGAGAGTTAGCAAAAGTCAGATGAATTGATAGAAACCTAACATAGTCATATGAATAAACAAGGAGTAAGATGAGATGGATAAATAGGAGGAACAAGAGAATAGAAAGCCAGAAAATTATATTGCATCAGAAGTGCCAAGATATTGAGGAAGGTTTTTTTTCTCTGATTCCTACCTGCTGCGGCCACGTTGTCCCTGGCATAAAGGCGGCAGCGACAACAAACATAGCAAAAGGGGAAAGGAAGGATAAAATAAGGAAAAAATAGAGTTTATAGATAACTTACCACTTAAAACTAGGATCAAAATCATGAACAACATTCGAACTATGGGAAAAACAAACCAAATGCGAAACTGAAATCAAAGCTGTCCATGTCTCTCCCCCAAGGACAAAATTGACTGGAAAAATAATTAGTGGATAAATAGTCAAACCCAGCCACATGCCTGTCAGTCACACAGCTGGACCAGTGAAAATAACAAAAATAAAATGCAACTAGGATGAAATAAACTTAGTTCATGGGTCCCCTTTCTCCACTGTGCCCTTGTCTCTATCTAATTCCTAGGAGGGAAAGCTTGAAGACTGGTAGGGAAGGCTCTGCCGCCATTGTGCTCAGCCCATCGTGGTCGTTGCTGTGCTCACCTCCATTTGTCACCCAGAGGAAATATCATCTATCGCTGCCACCATGCCCACCTGCATCTGTCACCTGGAGGGAAAGTTGTCCATCATCGCTACTGTCATCTGTTTGCTGCTGCTGTGCCCTTCTATGTTCTAGGCCCTATCAAGTCACTCTTCCTTCTCTCTCTCTCTCTCTCTCTCTCTCTCTCTCTCTCTCTCTCTCTCTCTCTCTCTCTCCCTCTCTCTCTCTCTCCCACTCTCTCTCTCTCTCTCTTTCTCTCTCTTTCTCTCTTCTCCCTTAACCCCCTATGATGGGCTAGACTATTGGGCCCAATATAATCATCCCATTAGCAGGCTGTGTCCTTTATATAAATTCAAATAAAGCTAGGAAAAATTATATTTTTCCAACTTCTGTCTTTTTTGTTATTTATTTTCAATAATAATAAAGAAATCAATATTTCTCAAGGCTGTATGCCTTGGACTGTCATGTTAGTATTTGAGTTCAATCATCAAATGGACATTTCTCAAAAATAATTGTAAGTTTATACAAAAATTCATTAAATTTTTTGTAAAATCCATTTATTGTTTTAAATTTAATTTTAATATATTTGAGCTTAGTTAATGCAATATTTACTATCATTTTTCTTCAATTATTACGCAAAAATTAAACACTAATAGGTAGCATGAAGAGGTATGTAATTCTAATTGATTCACAACTTGAAAATTGAAACTATTTTTTGTCCAAAAATGAGTTCAAAACAAATTAAAATTCTTATATATTTATGGTTTTTGGGATTAAAGTTATATAATGATCAATGATTTGTGTTGGTGATGCCTTGAAAAATTATTTTTGAAACATATATATGTCTGAAATATTAAGTTGTTATAAATTATTAAGTTGATTCAAAACATAAATATGTTTCAAATTTTTTTAAAACAAATTTCTATTTTGAAGAATATTTTTAAAATTATTAAGTTGTTATAAAATTGAAATATGAAACTATTTATACTGATAAATTAGTCCAAAATAAAATCTTGTTATTTATGACTATTTTTTGGACTTAAATTGTGTGATGAAAGATGTTTTGTACTAATGGTTGAATGATGACTTAGGTTTGAATCACATGATGTGTGATAAACTTAAGTAGACAATCAAAAAGTAGTACATGAATCAAGACGAAATTTAGGACCCACTTATGAAACATTGTTAGCCAATGACTGATGAATTATTGTATAAATTATGAGTCTTGATAACATAATAGGAAACTGACGAGTGATTAAATTATGCTCAAATATTGATATAAAAATTCTAATGATTTTCACCTTCTATGTGTAGGAAAATGATATAATCGATTATGATTACTATTCTTATATTCTCATATCTTCTAGATAAATTATAGTCACAAGACAAATAATATTGAAAACAAGAGAAACCAAGTACTTGTTAGAAAGATATAAGTGATAGTTTAAAATGGAACTTAGAAAACCTCAGTTTGAGTTCATGCTTGGTAATGATTAGAAAATACATGCCAATTATCAATGAAATGAAGATTTATAAGTTCAATATTTCAGCCCACATTTTATTTTAACGTGATCTGAATTTCTCTAGGTTATTCAATCCATGCTATCATTGATTCAATTTATTTTAAAGCTAGATTGGTAAAGGGAGTGGTCCAAACTAATGTTGACCAAATTTTAACCATAATTATATTTTTAGAAATTTTGATCCAAACTAATCAAATTTTAAAAATCAAACTAAATGTTGATTTTTAGGAATCTTCACTATCCTTGTAATTAGATCTGAACTATATAATCTATGACAAATAAATTGACTTTCGTTTATAAATTTAATTTCAGTCTTTGAAAATATTAATTATATCATCTTTTGTAACTCTAAGTCTTGTCCTGAAGTTCTTTCCAAAGTATAGTTGTGAAATTTCAAAAACATAGTTCTATTTTTTTTAACAAAAACGTTGATCAATTAAGATTCTATTATGCTATGAGTTACAGGAATTTTCTTCTTAATTCTTTGTTTTCTGAACTAATCCCTTACAGAATCATGAGCAGCTTTTTAAATTCTAAATGTTCTCATATGTCATTCTTCCAAAAATTTGAATAGCCAATTTTGATTCTTCAAAATAAGCCAACAAACCATGCCTTAAAACATTACTATTTTTTATTATGACAAAGAAAATCATCTTGAAGAACATCGTAACAATTATAATTTAATCAATCTTTCATTTGCACCCCCTAACTTTACTGATAACAAACTTAAAATTGATGCCATAGATTTCACACAACTTCAAGCATATTATTTTGTGAATCAGGATTGAGAATTAGAAAAAATAGTCTATAAATCTATCCACATCAAAATTTGTAATTTCAAGTGACTCCATATCATTGCAACTCAATGCCAAATCTATCTCATACGGGTAAATAGATTATATTGTGATAAGTCTTCATTATCATGAGTTAATAATTAGTAAATAATATAGTTTTAGCCTTAACTCATGATAAATAGACTTATATTTGTGTTAAAGCATGAAAAGTGGTTTTCAGTTGATTAACGTGAATTTTTGGGTAATTATGTGATTTTATACGATTTTTACGGTCTTAGTTTTGAGATAAATGAAGAACAAGAAATAAAAATAAAAATATTGCAAAATGGGGGGACCCGCCGGCCAGCCGGGCCCGCAAGCGGGTCGGAATCGCGGTCAGGGAGTAGCCGCGAGCAGGGGCTCGAGCAGCTTGCTTGGATCGATAGGGGCACGTGTGCGCCACTCTCCTTCCACGTCACCGATGTTCAGCTGGCTGTGGGGCAAGGAGTGGTCGTACACGCGAGAGGATTTTGCCTAGAAAGCTAACTTTACTATATATTCGCCCGAATAATCTGCGCACAACCGATGTGGGACTAAACCCGCGTCACACCTTGTTCAGGGACGGGCGACCGCCGCAGGTTCGAATCCTCCCAGAGTCAAAATTCATATATTTTTAACTGATTATCGCGACTTTCCTGCAGATCGCCGGTGAAGGATTAAGCAACCAAAATTGCTGGATCATCGGCGAAAATCTCGTCAACGCGATTCGCGGAGCATTGCTACTAAAATTTCTGAACGATTCGCGATAAAAGGATCGCAATCCATCGAGTAAATCATCTCCGATTGATCGACGAACAAGCCGTCGTCGGGAAGAGGACGATCCGCCAGGAGACCAGTCGCCACCTCCTGAGAGCGTACCAGATGCGATGAAGAGCCTCCTCTTACTGCGCGGACCTGAGGATGAAGCTCCCTAACACGCGCCCCACCTCCATCCAGCTCCTCTCCGTCGGGTGACAGCTGCCGGAGAGCCGCAAAGTCGCTGTTTTTCCGCTCCGCCGGGTGACAGCCGCCGGAGACGATTCGACGACCCACTTCATTGATCTCTAGACTTCGTGAGAAGATCTAGAGATTGCCCACGTCGTCTTTGTCCAAGGAGAGCCTTCGAGGCCGTGGACACTGCATGACGACCTTCCCGAACGCTCAGGATTCCGGTGCATCGCCGACGCGTCGCCGTCGCGACGCCGGAACTCTGTTTTCCTGCTTTCAATTTAATTTACTCTTTATTTAGTGATACTTTGTGTGATTTTTAATTTACCAAACTATACTTCGTTAAATTACGATTCTTCCGGCTTTTACAGATCTTAATTTGATTAATTAAGTCATCTGTAATCGCTTACGTAAGAATCGCCGGGCGGAACTCTGTTTCCGCCTGATTCGCGTTCACCTGGCGCTGACGTCATCCTGACGCCCGCACCCTTATTTCCTTTTTTTTCGTGAATTTTAAATATATTTCCTTTTTATTTCCTAGTATAAAATTCGTAAGAAAATCGTATTCATTGAGAAAAATTCTGAATAATTACCAGATATTATATTACATCCCTGTGATCGACCTGGAAAATTACCGCTATTTTTGGATTTTATTGAATTATAATTGATATATTTATTTAGAAATACTTCTAAATATCCGAAAATTCGTATTTTCTAGTTTTATAAATTTTATATTTGCGTGATTTAATATACAACGACTGAGTCACGTCATATTGCAACTTCTATATATCTAATGACACCTTCACAACTGATTTGAGAGTAAACTCCAACACTACTACCATAATAACTATAAACTTAGAAGTTCTAAAAGATGGGTTCTACTATACTCATAGATTAGGTGAAAAACTCATGAATATTGTTCTACCTAATTCACATGCATGGACCTGCCATGTTCACTCAAGACTTGACACAAATGTTTTTCAACTCTATTTAAAAATTCTTCTTCCTCACATAGATGCAGAAACTCATTCAACTATTGCTAATCAAATTCTGATTTATCACTTTTCTTGATGTCAAATCATACATTAGGTTGATATGATTCCTCTCCTAATGGAATAATCCCTATTCAACCTAGAACCCTCTATTCCTCAAAAAATGGCAGCAATAGATATCCTCTAGTACTTTCAATTTGATCTATTGAAAGATAATTTTACTTGGAAAAAATTTCTTCATAGAAAATTTTAAACACTTCTAACCAGAATACTATAATCTGACCAGTCTTTCACTTATTTCTCCACCATTTTCATCCCTATTAGCATATCTATTTTAAACCTAATTATTTGTATAATACTAAAGCATAATTCTCAAGGGAGTTTCAAATGTTTTATGTACTTTTTTGATGATGACAGAAAGGGAGAGTAAAAGTAAAAGTTTTGAAATGAAGAAGTTCCATAACTTAGGGGGAGAAATTAAAAGTCATTATGTTAAAAGAGAGACTGAAGAAAGGTGAGCAAGAAAAAGAGTATGGAGAAAAAGGGAGCAATAAGAAAAGGAGAGAAAAAATAAGTATATTGTAACAATTCTATTATTCATATTTGAATGACGTTTGAATTCCATGCTTTATTCAAATTTTGAATGGTAAAAATATATCAATTAAACTTTTATTGCTAATAACACATCATTGATATATATTATACACTTTGTACAAATATTCTCATAAATACTATAATTCACATATTAAAAAATTAAAAATGTTAAAAATAAACTGAATTGATCTTTATATGTATAGTTTCATCATCACCATAAAGGGAGATATTGTTGGAGCATTAAATACATGATGGGTTTTTATGATGAAAAATATTCATAAGATAAGTTAAAATATTGAACTATGCCTATTGTTGAATATATTTAATATTAGCTTGAACATGAAAGTGATCATACATATTCAATATAATAATATTAAATGTTCATTCATTGAAATATGCCACAATGATGAAGTTATTATTATGACTAGTAATTTTAAACTTATAGATTTGATTGATTTCATCATATAAAGTTATTATATTACATATTAATGTAGTAGAAAGTAAAAGTATTTAGAAAATATGCCATAATGATGAGATAATAATTAGCACAGTTGAATCATTAAGGTTTAGTGAAGTAAAAAAGTGTAGGAAAATATAGTTAGTCTATTTTGTACTAGTGATATCAGATAACTAATTTTGAATACTTTTGATATTAAATTAATCAATTCAATTCATACCACTTATTTTACTACATATGTTTTAGTTATTGAGAAATATACTTTTTAAAATTGTTTTAAATATCTTAAATTATCAAAAACATGATTATAAATATTCAGTTCATGATTAAAAATATTTATTTTATGTTCATATATTTTTTTTATTTGAATAAGAGTTTCTTACTAAATTACCATCTTATTAGAACATATATTGTTAGTCTAGTAACAATATCAAATCCTTATTAGTCTTAATCATTATCCTCTTAATTAAAATTTAAAATGCACTCTAAATCAACTTCATCTTTCAAAAATCTACACATGGTGATACCTTTTATATATGTTGTAGGATAAACTTGTGATTTAAAGATTATATGATACCTAGTAGAACCTATATCTCTGAATAGTTGTTGGCCTCTTAAAGCCATGAATGTAGAAGAGAATTTTGAGGTGAAACTTCAAGAAAGTTAAGCCCAATAATCAGTGGTGTGTGATCAAATGATCATAGTTAATGGAACCTAAGAACAAAGTTGTTCTTTGAGAGTATACATAGGTAGTGAGCCAAACCATTATAAAATCTCAAAGTCTTATATTCATTAAGTTAAGAATATTATGTCAATTTGAAATATAAGGAGAAGATTGATGCATCTTCTTAGATTTTGTTCAAAAGAATTTTAGAAATAGATCAATTCAACCCCCCCCCTCCTACATGTTGATCCTAGTGTAGGCTAAAATCCAAAAAGTTCTACTTCCTCTTCATTATAATTTTTTGATGCATTTCAAATTAACATTAATGAATAATTTTGTGTCATGACTCAAAGTAGAGATCTTCTAGGTGAAAGGCATCTTAAAAGACCTCAAAATGAAATGATAGAGTTTCATTAAATTATATTATTACAAAAATCTGCTTTAAGTATTATATAGAACTCAATGTAATATTATAAAATCACGTATATCAAAATTGATCAGTACTTCATAAAGAAAAAAACTGATAGTGACATCATTTGCACATTTCAACTGATTGGCAAGTAAAAAATATTCTCACCAACTGATTAAGTAGATAAACCTTCTAGAGCTTGACAAGTCTTCATTATCATGAGTTAATAATTAGTACATAATATAGTTTTAGCCTTAACTAATGATAAATAAATATATATTTGTGTTAAAGTTTGAAAAGTGGTTTTTAGTTAATTAATATGAATTTTTGGCTAATTATGTGATTTTACACGAACCTATATGATTTTTACAATTTTGCTTTTGAGATAAATGAAGAAAGAGAAATAAAAAATAAAAATAAGACAAAACAAGGGGGACTCGCCAGCTAGCTGGGTCCACAAGTAGGTCGAAAGCTTAGTCAAGGAGTAGCTGTGAGTAGGGACTCGAGCGACATAGACTGATAGGGGCACGTGTGCACCACTCTCCTTCCATATCACTGATGGCCAGCCAACTGTGGGGCAAGGAGTAATCATACACGCGAGAAAAGGGACTTGCTTAGAAATCTAACATTACTATATATTCATCTGAAAAATCAGCGCACAATCGATGTAGGACTAAATCTGTATCACGCCTTCCTTAGAAGGGGCGGGCAACTGGCATAAGTTTGAATCCTCCTAGAGTTAAAAGTCACATATTTTTATCTGAGTATCACGACTTTCTGTAGATCACTCGTGAAGGATTAAGCAACGAGAATCGCTAGATCATTGCCAAAAATCTCGTCAACATGATTCGCAGAGCATTGCTACTAAAATTGTTGAACAATTCACGATAAAAGGATCGTGAATCCATCGAGTAAATCATCTTCAATTGATCGACGAAGAAGCCGTCGTCAGGAAGAGGATAATCCATCGAGAGACGAGTCACCACCTCTTGAGGGCATACCAGATGCGATGAAGAGCCTCCTCTTACTGTGCAAACCTGAGGACTAAGCTCCCTGATATGTGCCCCACCCCCATCTAGATCCTCTCTATCGAGTAATAGCCGTCGGAGAGTCGTAAAGTTGCTGTTTTTCCACTCCGTTAGGTGATAGCCACCGAGGATGATTCGATGACCTATTTCATTAATCTCTAGATTTCGCAAGGAGATCTAGAGATTGCTCACATCGTCTTTGTCTAAGGAGAGCCTTCGAGGCCATAGACACTACACGACGATCCTCTTGAATGCTCAAGATTCTAGTGCATCGCTGACACATCGTCATCACAATATTGGAACTATGTTTTCCTACTTTTAACTTAATATACGCTTCATTTAGTGATACTTTGTGTGATTTTAATTTACTAAAATATACCTCTTTCAATTACGATTCTTCTAGGTTTTACAGATTTTAATTTGATTAATTAAATTGTCTGTAATCACTTACATAAAAATCACTAGGTGCAACTCTATTTTTGCCTGATTCACGTTTGTCAAGTGCTGACATCATCTTGACATTCACACCATTATTTTCTTTTGTTCGTGAATTTTAAATATATTTCCTTTTCATTTCCTAGTATAAAATTCATAGAAAATCATATTCTTTGAGAAAAATTTTGAATTACTAGATATTATACTGCATCCTTGTGATTGACCTAGAAAATTACTATTATTTTTTAGAAGTTTTATTAAATTATAATTGATATATTTGTTCAAAAATACTTCTAAATATCTAAAAACTCATATTTTCTAGTTTTATAAATTTTAGATTTATGTGATTTAATATACAATGGCTGAGTCATGTCAAAGTTCATATCTGAATTGGGATTTATTGACATCCACTCACCAATTTGAAGTGAATTGTTGAAGGATGAGGTATTATACTCATACTATAGTTATCTTTTAATTATATTAAAGTTGAAAAAGCCTCACTTTGAAATTATTTCTTGATTTGTATGAAAACAACTTTAAACCAAATTTTGATTTAATAACTCAAAGAAATTCATTTTTGCAATTAGTGTTAGGTTTCCAATAAATAGTAATGTAGAATGGAATTGTTAAGTGAAGTTTAATGGGAGTTCAACCTAGTAAACATCAATTATGTACAAAAAAATTAATTTAGTAGAACCCAATAACTAAATGTTCAAATAGAGTGAACATAGAGAGGGAATCAGGCCAATTTAGAAACTTTGGAGTACTTTAGATTTAGACCAAGGATATTTAAGAAAATTTATGTGTAGAAATTTTAGAAATAGTAGGATTAAAAAATATATGGCTAAACTCAAATTAAGATCCAATCAACTAGACCCCTCCCCCTTCCTTGATCTAGGCACAGCCTAAAACAAAAAAAGTGGTATTAGATCCAACATATATGGTGTGCACTTGTTATTGTGTTTAAATGCACACTATCTAATAATATTTATAACTAAAACTTAATAAACTATTAGTAAAGAAGTAAGTGCCAAGTCAAACATAGGGAGATTGATTAATCTATCGTGAAAACTAATGAAATTTATATATAAAGTAATTTTAATATTTTATTAATGTTTAATGAAAATAATAAAATAGAATGGTGAGGTGAGAAGAATAAAGGAGGAAAAGAGAGAGAGCTCTCATGAGAGAGAGAAGGGATGAGATCTCTTGTGAAAGGGAGAGAGTTCTCACGAGAGAGAGAGGGGATGGGATCTCTTGCAAAAGGAAGAGAAAAAGAGAGGAGGAGAGATAGAGATCAATTGAGAAAGAGAAAGAGAAGGAGATTGATTGAGAGAAAGGGAGAGATCTCATGAGAGATGGAGAGAGAAGAGAGGTCTCACGAGAGAGGGAGAGAGAGAAATAAGACAAAGATGAAGAAAGAGAGAAATATAGTCAACCTATTTTCTTAGACGAATGTGTGCTTGAGGATTCACACACATGACATGAGGTCAGCCATAAATGTCTCCAGCTTGTTTTAATTGTTGAATGCTTAATAATCAGCCTTTGATCTTGGTGATGTCACATTCGAAAAAAGAAAAATACTCATTATTTGTAGAATATGAGAACATGAATATGTCAAGATTCGACTATGAAAATTAATAGAAAACAAGTTAAAAATGATCTTAGCTTAATCTCAAACAAGTTTCAGAGGATTCAAAAGAAGAACGAAGATCATTTATCAAGTTTTGAATTAGTTTTACTCATTTCAATCAAAACGTGCATGAAACAAAAAGAACTTGTCGTAAAATGTAAATAAATGATTGACGTGACTTAGTTGTTGTATAGTAAATCATGCAAATTTAAATTTATAAAACTAGAAAATATGAATTTTTGGATATTTAGAAGTATTTCTGAAAAATTATATCAATTATAATTTAATAAAAATTTCAAAAATAGTAGTAATTTTTTATGTCAATCATAGGGATGTAATATAATATCAAGTAATTATTTAAAATTTTTCTCAAAGAATACTATTTTCTATGAATTTTATACTTGGAAATAAAAAATAAATATATTTAAAATTTACAAAAATATAAATAACGGTGCGGACGTCAAGATGACATTAGCACCTCACAAATGCAAATCAGACAAAAATAAAGTTCTATTCGATGATTCTTACATAAGCAATTATGGACAATTTAATTGATCAAATTAAGATCTATAAAAGTCAAAAGAATCGTAATTGAATGAAGTATATCTTGGTAAATTTAAAATCTAAAAATTATCACTAAATGAAGTAAGAATTAAGTTGAAAGCTGAAAATTAGTCTTCCAACGTTACGATGGTGATGCATCAGAATCTTGAGCATTCGAGAGGATTGTTGTGTAGTGTCCATGGCCTTGAAGACTTTCTTTGGACAAGGATGGCGTGGGCAATCTTTAGATCTCCTTGCGAAGTGTAGAGATCAATGAAATGGGTCATCAAATTGTCTTTGGCGGCTGTTGATAAGTCTTCATTATCATGAGTTAATAATTAGTAAATAATATAGTTTTAGCCTTAACTCATGATAAATAGACTTATATTTGTGTTAAAGCATGAAAAGTGGTTTTCAGTTGATTAACGTGAATTTTTGGGTAATTATGTGATTTTATACGATTTTTACAGTCTTAGTTTTGAGATAAAACGAAGAACAAGAAATAAAAATAAAAATATTGCAAAATGGGGGGATCCGCCGGCCAGCCGGGCCCGCAAGCGGGTCGGAAGCGCAGTCGGGGAGTAACCGCGAGTAGGGGCTGGAGCGGCTTGCTTGGATCGACAGGGGCACGTGTGCGCCACTCCCCTTCCACGTCACCAGTGGTCAGCCGGTTGTGGGGCAAGGAGTGGTCGTACACGCGAGAGGACTTTGCCTACAAAGCTAACTTTACTATATAATCGCCCAAATAATCCGCGCACAACCGATGTGGGACTAAATCCACCTTCTTCAAGGGCGGGCGACCGCCGCGGGTTCGAATCCTCCCAGAGTCAAAATTCATATATTTTTAATTGATTATCGCGACTTTCCTACAGATCGCCGGTGAAGGATTAAGCAACTGGAATCGCTGGATCATCGGCGAAAATCTCGTCAACGCGATTCGCGGAGCATTGCTACTAAAATTTCTGAACGATTCGCGATAAAAGGATCGTAATCCATCGAGTAAATCATCTCCGATTGATCGACGAACAAGCCGTCGTCGGGAAGAGGACGATCCGCCGGGAGACCAGTCGCCACCTCCTGAGAGCGTACCAGATGCGATGAAGAGCCTCCTCTTGCTGCGCGGACCTGAGGATGAAGCTCCCTAACACGCGCCTCACCTCCATCCAGCCCCTCTCCGTCGAGTGACAGCCGCCGGAGAGCCGCAAAGTCGCCGTTTTTCCGCTCCGCCAGGTGACAGCCGCCGGAGACGATTCGACGACCCACTTCATTGGTCTCTAGACTTCGCGAGAAGATCTAGAGATTGCCCACGTCGACTTAAATCATTGCTAGTCCCTTAGCAATGGAATTACGAAAATAAAAATTTACAAATCTCAAAGATCATATTCAATACAGAAAAGAAATACAATTAGAAATGATGCACCTTAAAACACTTTGGATTCTTATATCAAGTATTTAAGAATGATGTCAAGCACTTAAATGTTTAAACACTCCTTGGAATAACAATCTAGACTTCACTTCTTCTATTCACATCTTTATCACTTCTTCACTCATAGATGTATTTACAAGATGTTCCAATTATCAATACTCATCCAAGAATAATATTGATCTTACATTTCCCTTTTTCTATGACTTGATTTTTTGAATTTTGCACTATATTTCTTCCTTCTTTTTTTTTTTATATATATATAGTGGATAAGTAGCTTTTCCTGTAGACAAATTTCGACAATAAGAATGATGTCTCACACCCTCCATGTGTACTCTTCATTTTCAGGGCTTTCACTTTATCCACTTATTTTTCAGCAAGTGTTTTTCTATGCACGATTTTCGACAATGAGAATGATGTCTCACACCCTCCATGTGTACTCTTCGTTTCTAGATTTTTCACATTACTCTCTCTTTTTTTTTTTTGAAATAAGTGATTTCTCCTCACAAGTCCTATAGATCAGGGTGCAAAAATCTCCATTAAACTCAAATGATCAATCAAATTTTCACATCAAGTAAATATTATCCATCAAGATCATGAAGTGAAAATCTGTAAAATCAAATCCATGTTATCTATCATGTATCCAAGGAGTATTCCAACATTTCATGCTACTAGATCATTCTTTTGACTCAATAATAATCTTCCTAGTATCTTTTGGTATCAATCAATCTAATTGATTTAATTTTTCATGCATGCAATATGATGTAAGGAATTTGTAAATTAGATAGTTCTGACAGTTCTGTTTTCTGTTTTCAGTTCTATTTTAGCAGCAATAAATTTGTCAAAAATAAATCAAAACTATCTTCTTTATAGCTGTAATTTCGAATTTCAGTAATATATATCTAGGGGATTGAAATGTGAGAAAAGGGTCTTCTAGAATTTCAAATTTCGGGCTGTTTTTTGTCTGCTGTTTTTGACAGTCTGTTGTTTCTGACAGAAAACCAGAAAATAGATGTTGCAATTTTTCCGAGTTTTATTTTATTTTTATTTTTTTAGTTGCTGTTCTAAGTTGAATAAAATGCAAACACATGTTCTTAATCGTCCTACAGCATAAATTAATAATGAATACTTCACCCCCCAACTTAAAAATGACATTGTCCTCAATGACACAGAAAACTCGAAACAGAATATGTAGAAAATATAATTTTCAAGTGAAGCATGCATATCTGCAAAGTTAAGCATTAAAAATATTTTCATAAATGATGAAGCTCAGAAAGACATCACCTCAACCTCGTTTTTAATTTTCCACTTCATCTTACACTCCTGCACTTTTTCGAAAGAAAAACAAATACAGAAACAAGTACTGCGAAATTCTAAGAAAAACAGAGCTTAAAAAAAAATCAAACAGAATGAAATAAAAACCATGGGTTGCCTCCCATGCAGCGCTGAATTTAATGTCTCCAGCTGGACTCCTTGATCTTACTCTTGAATTTCTTTTAATAATAAAATTTCTTTTTCTGCAAGGCATTCATGTTCTATGTAATGTTTAAGCCGCTGTCCATTTACCTTAAAGTTATGATCACTTTTAGGATCTTTAATCATTACAGCCCCATGATCATATGTCTCTTCCACCACATAAGGCCCTTTCCATTTTGATTTTAATTTTCCTGGGAATAATTTCAGCCTAGAATCATATAACCACACTTTTTGTCCAACATCAAATTTTTTTCTGCTAATGTATTTATCATGAAAAGTTTTAGTTTTTTCTTTATATATTCTATGATTTTCATAAGCTTCATTCCTCAACTCCTCTAGTTCATGTAACTGAAAAATTCTATGCCCACCAGCTGATTTTTCATCCATACATAAATTTTTTATAGCCCATAATGCTTTATGCTCTATTTCCACAGGAAGATGACATGGCTTTCCAAAAATGAGACGAAATGGGGACATACCTATGGGATTTTTATAAGCTGTTCTATAAGCCCATAATGCATCTTGTAATTTCGTGGGCCAATCTTTCCTATCTGGTCTAACTATTTTTCTCAAAATTCTCTGAATTTCCCTATTTGCTACTTCAGCTTGCCCATTTGTTTGGGGATGATATGGAGTGGCTACTCTATGGTGTACTCCATTCTTTTTCAACAGTTCTCTGAAATTTTTATTTGTAAAATGTGTTCCTCCATCACTAATAATCACTCTAGGACATCCAAATCTCGAAAAAATATTTTCCTGCACAAATTTCATCACGATTTTATGATCATTAGTTCTAGTAGGAATAGCTTCCACCCACTTCGACACATAATCAACAGCAAGCAAAATATATTCATATTTTTCAGCTGATGGGAAGGGACCCATGAAATCTATTCCCCATACATCAAAAATTTCGACTACTAACATATTACTCATGGGCATTTCATCTTTTTTACTCATGTTACTTATAGATTGGCATGAAATACATGTTCTACTAAATTCTATAGAATCTCTAATGATTGTAGGCCAATAAAAACCACACTGGAAAATTTTTGCAGCTGTTTTTCGTCCAGAGAAATGTCCTCCACAGTTAGATGAATGACACATGTTAATAATGCTATGATATTCTTCTTCAGGAACACATCTCCTTAAAATTTGATCATTGCCCAAGTAATATAAATCAGGATCATGCCAAAAATAATTTCTAATCTTAGAAAAGAAATGATTTTTTCTGTTCTTATCCCACTGTTCTGGAGTTTTTCCAGAAACCAGAAAATTAACAATATGTGCATACCATGGTGATGGTTGATGTTGAGCTGCCATCAATTGTTCATCTGGAAATGCGTCTTGTAAAGGTGCTGCATTTATTCCTGTATCACTTAATCTAGAAAGATGGTCAGCAACAACATTCTCGAAACCCTTTTTATCTTTTATTTCTAAGTCAAATTCTTGCAACAATAAAATCCATCTTAATAAACGTGGCTTTGCATCTTTCTTATTTAACAGATATTTTAATGCTGCATGATCAGTATAAATAATAATTTTAGCTCCCAAAATATATGATCTAAACCTTTCTAACGAAAATACTACAGCTAAAAATTCTTTTTCAGTCGTGGTATAATTTAATTGAGCATCAGATATAGTTTTACTAGCATATGAAATTACTATGGGTTTTGACTCTTTGTTTGTCCTAGAACGGCCCCCACTGCATAATTCGATGCATCACACATTATTTCAAATGGAAGGGACCAATCAGGAGCTTGTAAAATGGGTGCCTCAGTAAGTAATCTTTTTATTTCGGAAAAAGACTCAAAACATTTCTCATCAAAATTAAAAGGCACATCTTTAGATAATAGCATGGTGAGAGGTTTAGAAATTTTTGAAAAATCTTGAATAAATTTTCTGTAATAACCTGCATGACCCAAGAAAGATCTAATCTGTTTTACTGAATTCGGAGGTTTCATTTTAGATATAATATCGATTTTTGCTCTATCCACCTCTAAACCCTTTTCACTCACAATATGACCCAACACAACTCCCTCTTTAACCATAAAATGTGATTTCTCCCAACTCAAAACTAATTTTTTCTCTATGCATTTCTCAAGTACATGCTGTAAATGATTTAAGAATTCATCAAATGATTCACCAAAAACAGAAAAATCGTCCATAAAAATTTCCATGCATTTTCCAATCATATCAGAAAAAATAGACAGCATACATCTTTGAAATGTGGCTGGAGCATTACACAGACCAAAAGGCATGCGTTTAAAAGCAAAAGTACCAAATGGACAAGTGAAAGTTGTTTTTTCTTGATCTAAAGGGTTTATATAAATTTGATTATAACCAGAGTATCCATCCAAAAAACAAAAAAAGTTTTTTCCAGCTAATTTTTCTAAAATTTGATCAGTAAATGGAAGGGGAAAATGATCTTTTCTAGTAACTGAATTTAATTTTCTATAATCAATGCAAACTCTCCAACCGGTAGTTAGTCTTGTTTGTATTTCCTCCCCATTTTCGTTTTTTATAACCGTGATCCCTGATTTTTTTGACACTACTTGTGTAGGACTAACCCATTTGCTATCTGAAATAGGGTAAATAATATCAGCAGCCAGCCACTTTAAAATTTCTTTTTTTACAATTTCCATCATGTTAGGATTTAATCTTCGTTGTGGTTTCCTACTAGTTCTAGCCCCCTCCTCTAGATATATACTATGCATGCATACTCTCATATCAATGCCCCTTAGATCGTCCATTTTCCAGCCCATAGCCTTCTTATTTTTTCGAAGTACATCTAATAATTCTTCTTCTTGTTCATTACTCAAATCAGCTGCAATAATAACAGGAAATGAATTATTTTCCTCCAAAAACATATATTTTAAACTAGAGGGGAGAGGTTTCAACTCTAAATTCAGATGATCTTCCTCTTTCTTTTCTTCTAAATTTATATTCTCTATTTCCTCTAATTCTTCCAGAACACAGTCATCAATAACGTCTGGATCATCAAGATCATCTAGAAGATCTATGGTATGACAATCATATACTTGGGATTTCTTAAGATCATTTGATACCTCAAAAATTTTAATTTCTACTGATTGATCTCCACCTGAAATTTTCGCAATACCTGTGGGAAAATCAATATTCATCTTTGCTGTATGCAAAAATGGTCTCCCTAGGATGATTGGTGTATCATAAAACTGTCCATTAAAATCCATTTCTAGCACTACAAAATCAGCTGGAAATTTACACCCTTTAACTGTCACTATCACATTTTCTAAGATACCTTTAGGATGTTTTATGGATCTATCAGCAAATTGTAAGGTAACAGTAGAAGGTTTAAGATCAGAAATATTAAATTTATCACAAATACTTGCAGGTAATAAATTAATACTAGCACCGGTGTCAAGTAATGCATTCTGAAAAATGAATCCACCAATATCACACGAAATTAAAGGAGCACCTGTATCTCTCAATTTAAATGGTAATTGATTTAATAATAACGCACTAGCATGCATAGATAATTTTTCTACTCTAGGTGCCCTTTTTGGTGTACACATTTCTTTCAAAACTCTAGCATATTCAAGAATATGTTCAATGGCAGTGAGTAAAGGAAGACTAATTTGCACATCTTGTAAAATTTTCTTTATTTCTTCATTGTGTTCCTTTTTCTTTCTTTGTCTAGGCTCTAGAGCTTTAGGAAATGGAATGGTTGTCCTCTCTTTCGAAATTTCTTTGGTAGAATCTATAAAATCCTCTTCTACTCCTATTTGATTTTGTTTTGGGTTGTCCACATTTTCTTTTTCTTCTAATGTTTGGGGATAAGGATCAGGTAAGATCTTACCACTCCTTAATGCATTCACTGTCCTAACATTTTCATTTCGTGGGTTTTTTCCTAGATTCATGCTACTAGACTCCCCTTGCTGAAATCCTATTGTTGGGCGGTTCCCTGGATTTTCTATGGGCTGACTAGGTAGCTGTCCCTCTTCTCTCTTATTCCCAAGAGCCTCTATAATTTGTTTCTGGTGCAGCATCATTTGGTTCATAGTTTGTTGCATCATTTGGCTCATTTGCTGCATCATTTCCATAGCATCAGGTTGGATTTGAGAGGACTGATTTTTCTGAAATCTGTTTTCTTGTTTTGGACGAAATTCAGAGTTTGAATTGGGTCTAAGTGCTTCTGGATTTTGAATATTATTTTGGTCTCTCCATGAAAAACTATTCCTCCAATTAGGATTATAAGAATTTGAAAAAGGTTCCCTGTTTCTATTAAAACCGTGAGCTACTTGCACTTGTTCTTGCATAGGGTGAAATGATTGATCTAAATTATAACATTGAAATTCAGAATAATCGTTTTCACCATACATAGGACATGTACTATTCGAATTAAGTTGAGGGTTAAAAGGCTTTCTAATATTGTCAATAAGTAAATCAATTTTTTCTAATCTTTGATTAATCTGATTAACCTCATTTCTAAGTTTAGAATCATCATCATGATGCAATTCATAAATTCCTCTCTTCTTATCCCTGTCATATAATTCAAAAGAGGCTTGATCTCTAGAATTTTCACTTAAATTCTCATAAAGACTGTAAATCTCATCAGGAGTTTTCTCCATAAAAGCTCCTCCACATATAGAATCAACCATATTTCTATGTTGTTCTAATAATCCATCATAAAAAATTCTATTGAGCTGCCACTTGGGTATAGCATGATGAGGACACTTTCTAAGTAAATCTTTGAATTTTTCCCATGTCTCATGCAAAGTTTCTCCTGGTCTTTGAGAAAAACTCCATATATGTTTTCTCATATTTTGAGTTTTTCCTAAGGGATAAAATTTTCGAAGAAAGGCCTGTTCTATATCTTTCCAGCTAGTTAATTCTCTATCTAATGTGGATAGCCAATGACTAGCTTTGTCCCTAAGTGTATGAGGGAATAATTTCATCTTAATAATTTCCGGTGTAACTTGAGGGAGATTAACTAAATCATAGACCATATGAAATTTTTCTAAGTGCTGATGAGGTTCCTCTAAAGGCAATCCATGAAAATTAGGGAGCATTTGAAAAATTCTTGGATTTATTTCGAATTTAATAGTGGGTGCTAATGGGACTCTAATATTAGATGCTCTTTGAAATGAATCAGGGATATAATGATTTTTCATGGCCATAGGATTGTTCTCAGTTTGACCTGTACTTCCTTCAGGATCCATCAAAATTAATTTTTCTTTCGGATTTTTATTTTTGAATGAAATAATGAAAGGATTTTCTAGCCTTGGATGCAAGGATCTTCTACCATGCATAAAAATCAATAAATTCCAGGGAAAAAGTTAGTAACTGTTACCCTCCTTCAGGATGCTCCAGTCCTTGCCGTGCTTCTTTTCATTCCCTTTTTCTAATAAAAATCGGCAAAAAGAAAATAAAACAAGAGTAAAGTTTTTTTTGTGTACTCTAAGAGAAAAACAGAAAAATACTAAATATTATGCAATACATCCCCGGCAACGGCGCCAAAATTTGCGTGATTTAACATACAACGACTGAGTCACGTTAGCTGTCACTTGACATAGCAGAAAAATGGTGACTTTACAGCTCTTCGACAGTTATCACTTAACAGAGAAGAGCTGGATGGAGGTAGGGCGTGTGTCAAGGAGCTTCATCCTCAAGTTTGCACAGCAAGAGGAGGCTCCTCATCGCATTCAGAACACTCTCAAAAGATGACGACTCATCTCCTGATGGATCGTCCTCTTCCCAATGACAGCTTGTTCATCAATCAATTGGAGATGCTTTACTCGATGGATTTTTGATCCTTTTATCATGAATCATTCAATAATTTTAGTAATAATGCTCCATGAATCACGTTGACGAGAGTTTTGTCAATGATCCAGCGATTCTAGTGACTTAATCCTTCATTGACGTTCTACAAGAAAGTCACGATAATTAGATAAAAAATATGAGTTTTGGCTCTAGGAGGATTCAAATTGGTGCTAGTTGCTTACCTACATGAGAGAGATTAACATAAGTACTCTAATGTCCTTATCAAATGACGTCATCATGGTATATTGCTGTTATAAATAAGGGGTATTGTAGGTATTAAAATTATCAAAGCCTTTCTAGGGAAAGTGTGACATAGGTTTAGTTCCACATCGCTTATGCGCCAAAGTTTTGTGCGAATATATAGTAATATTACATTTGCAAGCAAGTCCTTTTTTCTCGTGTGTATGACCACTCCTTGCCCCATAGCCGGTTGGCCACTAGTGACATGGAAGGGGAGTGGCGCACATGTGCCCCCATTCGTCTTAGTCGCTCAAGCCCCTGCTCGCAACTCCTCCCTAATTATGCTTCCGACCCACTTGTAGGCCCAGCTGGCTGGTGAGTGCCCCCCATTTTGTTATATTTTTATTTTTATTTTTATTTCTTTTTGTTCATTTATTTGACACTTTAACATAAATATAAGTTTATTTATGATGAGTTAAGGCTAAAACTATATTATTTACTAATTATTAACTCATGATAATGAAGACTAATTAATGACAAAAGTAAATGATGAAAATAAGAAATAAATCATTGCCAAAGTTTAGTCTACCTCTTGGGCAACTAGAGATACTAGTGTGGTGGCTTAGTTTTGTTTGAATGTGCCACACCATGTCGAAAGTCACAGAAGTATTGTCTGAAAATGTTGCACCATTTGCCGGAGAGATCTATTGAAAGAGGGGCCGACCATACTATCACTATCGTCTAGGGGGAGAAGGGAAGAGCTGACCACTCGCTGGAGGCCTAGAGTGTAGTTGAGGGAGGAAGGAAGAAGCTTGCCGACTGCTAGAGATGTTGATCGCGCAAAAGATGGGAAGAACGAATTGTTGTATTCGTGACTACTATTAGCATTTTAAAGATAATTAATAATATCTATTTTACTAGATAATAATTGATTATTATCTTTATATCCTTGATGGTGATATGTGTGAGAACTTAAGTTCCTAGTATTGTGACGCTTCATAAGCCATTAGATGAGATATGCTTGGTCATGTGGCACATTGAGTGATGCACCAATTAGAAACTTAGGTTCTTGGTTTCATGGCACCACCTTAGGCGTTGGATCATCCTTTAAAGCCATGTGTGTGTTGAGTGGTGTTGGATTCATGAACTACGAATGGATCACTTTATGCATCTGGTATTGTGGCGATATGCTAGTCACAAGATCTGGCTAATTTGATGATGTGACTCACTATGTACCACTAGACTACATTGTGTCCACATGACTGTGCTGAAACAGACGAAAATATTTAGTCCCACATTGAAAGTTTGCCATCATTTAAGCTGAATATAAATCAAAGTTTTTCTCTCTCAATAGAGGTCCCTTCTCCTAAAATAAAATAATGCCCAAGACCATCTTGGGAGAAGGCAATAAGGTGGTCCGCCCTCGTGTGTGTAGGTGTGTATAGTTGCTCCTTGCCCCACGACCAGTTGGCCACCAAGATGTGGAAGGGGAGCAACATACACGTGCATGAAGTAAGGCCTTCATCACTTGAGCCCAACTTGTGTCTCCCTTGGTCTAGGTCTACCCACTTGACCGATGTCCCTCTTTTTGGTCAACTACTGAGTGCCAGCTTGCTAGTGGGGGAATAATTTTTAATATTTTATTATTTTCATTTTAATAATAAAAACTTACTCTAAGTATTCTAACTTCAAACTTTTAAAATTAACAATATCTCTTATATTTATGCTGCAAATTAAAAAAATAATCAAATAAGAAAACTAATTAAAATACATAATCTAGTTTTAACAATCTACATATAGGAAAAACTTCTTTGAGTACGCCACATAATGGCCAGAACATTAGGAAATAATTTGAAAATAAGTGATATCCAAAAACCATCTCTCATTAAAGGATTAAATTACTCATTTTGGAAACAAATGATAGAAATCTTTGTTCATGCCTTAGATTATCAAATATAGGAGGTTTTATTGGGTTATCCTTCATAAGTTAATTATGCTTTAGGTGATCAACAAAGGAAAACTCTCTACCTAAATGTAAGAAAAAAAATGTATTAATTTGCAAATTAGATCCACCGAAATTTGTTAGGACATTAAGTCAAACCAAAAAATTTAGGATAGATTGCAAGTTATTTAAAAAAGGTACAGCCCAAGTTAGAGCAATTAAGATTTATGAAATGATGTATATGTACCATTTTTTTCACTATGCATGAAAATGGGGCTAGTTATGAGATGTTTCATAGATTTATTGATACTCGAATCCACTAAAATAGATGTATATAAATTTTTTGATGTCCTTGACCTTTGTGGGGATTAAAAGTTATAATTATTGAGGAAACAAAGGATATCAAAAATAATTTCTTGATGATTTATCTAGATCATTATTGACAACCAAGATGGGACTAGGATAAGCTTTAGAAAATATATGAAAACGCAGGAAAAAAATAGTTTTCAAGAAATCGACACAAATAGATGATGAAGAGTATGTTTCAAAGAATGAAGAAGCCATAAGAAATAACCCAAATGACTAGAAGATTGAAACAATAATTTTTTAGGGGAGGGAATGAAAAACTTACTAGAAAGCTTCAAAATTTCCTATTACTAACATTGATAAATTGAAGAATAAGCTGGCCTAGTTTGATTGTAGGAAACTAGGTCATTTAAAGGCTTATCTTCTTAAGCTCAAATTCGACCAAAAGAAAAATAAAATAATGATGAAGATAATTGATAAGTTTTCATTATCATGAGTTAATAATTAGTAAATAATATAGTTTTAGCCTTAACTCATGATAAATAGACTTATATTTTTGTTAAAGTATGAAAAGTAGTTTTCAGTTGATTAATATGAATTTTTAGGTAGTTATGTGATTTTACATAAATTTGTATGATTTTTACAGTTTTGCTTTTGAGATAAATGAAGAAAAAGAAATAAAAAATAAAAATAAGACAAAATGAGGGGGACCTACCAGCCAAACGGGCCCGCAAGTGAGTTGGAAGCTCAGTTGAGGAGTAGCGGTGACCAAGGGCTTGAGCGGTTTGGACCGATAGGGGCATGTGTGTGCCACTCCCCTTCCATGTCACTGGTGGCCAGCTGGCTGTGGGACAAGGAGTGGTCGTACATGTGAGAGAAGGGACTTGCTTAGAGGTGTAACATTAGTATATATTCACCTGAAAAATCAGTGCATAATTAATGTGGGACTAAACCCACGTCACACCTTCCTCAGAAGGGGCGGGCAACCGGCACGGGTTTGAATCCTCCTAGAGTCAAAAGTCACATATTTTTATCTAAGTATCATGACTTTCTTGCAAATCACCAGTGAAGGACTAAGCAACGAGAATCACTAGACCATCGGTGAAAATCTCGCCAATGCAATTTGCGGAGCATTGCTACTAAAATTGTTGAACGATTCGTGATAAAAGCATCCCAAATCCATCAAGTAAATCATCTTTGATTGATCGACGAATAAGCTGTCGTCAGGAAGAAGATGATCCACCTGGAGACAAGTCGCCACCTCTTGAGAGCATACCAAATGTGATGAAGAGCCTCCTCTTGTTGTGCAGACCTGAGGATTAAGCTCCCTAACACGCGCCCCACCTCTATCTAGTTCCTCTCCGTCGGGTGACAGCCACCAAAGAGCTACAAAGTCACTATTTTTTCGCTCCGCCAGGTGATAGCCGCCGAAGATGATTCGACGACCCATTTCATTAATCGCTAGACTTTGCAAGGAGATCTAGAGATTGCCCATGTCATCTTTGTCCAAGGAGAGCCTTAGAGGCCGTTGACACTACACGATGATCTTCCCAAACGCTTAATATTTTAGTGCACTGTCGATGCATCACCATCGCGATACCAGAACTCTATTTTCCTACTTTCAACTTACTTTACGCTTCATTTAGTGATAATTTTTGTGTTTTTAATTTAGGAAAATATACTTTGTTCAATTATGACTCTTCTGACTTTTATAGATCTTAATTTAATTAATTAAATTGTTTGTAATCACTTACGTAAGAATCACCAAGCAGAACTCTATTTCCGCCCAATTCACATTCATTGAGTGCTGACATCATCTTGACGTCTACACCCTTATTTCTGTTTTTCGTGAATTTTAAATATATTTCCTTTTCATTTCCTAGTATAAAATTCATAGAAAATTGTAAATAATATTTGATTTTTAGCCTTTAACTCATGATAAATAGACTTATATTTGTATTAAAGTGTGAAAAGTTGTTTTTAGTTGATTAATGTGATTTTTTTTGCTAATTATGTGATTTTACATGAATTTATATGGTTTTTACAGTCTTGTTTTTGAGATAAATGAAGAAAAAGAAATAAAAAATATAAATAAGACAAAATGTGAGGGATCCGCCGACCAGATGAGCCTGCAAGCAAGTCGAAAGCTTAATCAGGGAGTAGCCACAAGTAGGGGCTCGAGCGACTTGGACTAGTAGGGGCACGTGTGTGTCACTCTCCTTCCACGTCACCGGTGGCCAGCCGGCTGTGGGGCAAGGAGTGGTCGTACATGCGAGAGAAGGGACTTGCTTAGAGGTATAACATTAGTATATATTTGCCTGAAAAATCAGCGCACAACCGATGTGAGACAAAACCTACGTCACACCTTCCTCAGAAGAGGTGGGCAACCGGCGTAGGTTTGAATCCTCCTAGAGTCAAAAGTCACATATTTTTATCTTAGTATGATGACTTTCTTGCAAATCGTTGGTGAAGGATTAAGCAATGAGAATCACTGGAGCATCAGCGAAAATCTTGTCAATGCAATTTGTGGTGCATTACTTATTAAATTGCTGAACGATTCGCGATAAAAGGATCGCAAATTTATTGAGTAAATCATCTCCGATTGATCGACAAATAAGCCATCATTGGGAAGAAGATGATCTGCCGAGATATGAGTCCCCACCTCTTGAGAGCATACCAAATGCGATGAAGAGCCTCCTCTTGCTATGCAAACCTAAGGATTAAGCTCCTTGACACATGCCCCACCTCTATCCAACTCCTCTCCGTCAGGTGACAACCGCTGGAAAGCTGCAAAGTCACCATTTTTCCGCTCCGCCGAGTGATAGCCGCCGAAGATGGTTCGATGACCCATTTCATTAATCTCTAGACTTTGCAAGGAGATCTAGAGATTGCTCATGTCATCTTTGTCCAAGGAGAGCCTTAGAGGCCGTGGACACTACACGACGATCCTCCCAAACACTTAGGATTCCGGTGCATTGCCAATGCATTGCCGTCGCGATGCTAGAACTCTATTTTCCTACTTTCAACTTACTTTATGCTTCATTTAGTGATAATTTTTATGTTTTTAATTTAAGAAAATATACTTTGTTCAATTACGATTCTTCCAAGTTTTATAGATCTTAATTTAATTAATTAAATCATCTGTAATCACTTACGTAAGAATCACCAAGTGGAACTCTATTTTCGCCCGATTTGCATTCGCTAGGTGCTGACATCATCTTGATGTCCACACCCTTATTTCTGTTTTTCGTGAATTTTAAATATATTTCCTTTTCATTTCCTAGTATAAAATTTATAAAAAATTGTAAATAATATGTGATTTTTAGCCTTAACTCATGATAAATAGACTTATATTTGTATTAAAGTGTGAAAAGTTGTTTTTAGTTGATTAATGTGATTTTTTTTCCTAATTATGTGATTTTACATGAATTTCTATGGTTTTTATAGTCTTGCTTTTGAGATAAATGAAGAAAAAGAAATAAAAAAAAAAAAAAAGACAAAATGTGAGGGACCTGCCAGCCAGACGGGCCTGCAAGCGGGTTGGAAGCTCAGTCAGGGAGTAGCCACAAGTAGGGGCTCGAGCGGCTTGGACCGGTAGGGGCACATGTGTGTCACTCCCATTCCACATCACTAGTGGCCAGCTGGCTGTGGGGCAAGGAGTGGTCGTACATGCAAGAGAAGAGACCTACTTAGAGGTGTAACATTAGTATATATTTGCCTGAAAAATCAGCGCACAACCGATGTGGGATTAAACCCGCATTACACCTTCCTCAGAAGGGGCGGGCAACCGGCGCAGGTTCGAATCCTCCCAGAGTCAAAAGTCACATATTTTTATCTAAGTATGATGACTTTCTTGCAGATCGTTGGTGAAAGATTTAGCAACGAGAATCACTGGATCATCGGCAAAAATCTCGTCAATATGATTTGTAGAGTATTGCTACTAAAATTGCTAAACGATTCGCGGTAAAAGGATCGCGAATCAATCAAGTAAATCATCTCTGATTGATTGACGAAGAAGCCATTGTCGGGAAGAGGATGATCTGCCGAGAGACGAGTCGCCACCTCTTGAGGACGTATTAGATGTGATGAAGAGCAACTTCTTGCTGCGCGGACCTGAGAATAAAGCTCCTTGACATGCACCCCACCTCCATCTAGCTCCTCTCCGTCGGGTGACAACTGCCAGAGAGCCGCAAAGTCGTCGTTTTTCCGCTTCGCCAGGTGAGAGTCGCCAGAGATGATTTGATGACCAATTTTATTGATCTCTAGATTTCGCAAGGAGATCTATAAATTGCCTACGTCATCTTTGTCCAAGGAGAGCCTTAGAGGCTATGGACACTACACGACGATCCTTTCAAACGCTCAAGATTTCAATGCATCACCGACGTATCACTGTCGCGACACCAGAACTTTGTTTTCCTACTTTCAACTTACTTTACGCTTCATTTAATGATAATTTTTGTATTTTTAATTTACCAAAAAATACTTTATTTAATTACAATTCTTCTTGCTTTTATAGATCTTAATTTGATTAATTAAATCATCTGTAATCACTTACATAAGAATTACTAGGTAGAACTTTATTTTCACTCGATTTGCATTTGTTGCATGCGGACGTTAGGATCCTTATTTCTTTTTTTCGTGAATTTTAAATATATTTCCTTTTCATTTCTTAGTATAAAATTCATAAAAAATCGTATTCATTGAGAAAAATTCTGAATAATTACCAGATATTAAATTACATCCCTATGATAGACCTAGAAAGTTATCGTTAATTTTTTAAAAGTTTGATTGAATTATAATTAATATATTTCTTCAGAAATACTTCTAAATATCTGGAAAATCATATTTTCTCATTTTAAAAATTTTAAATTTGTATGATTTACTATACAACGACTAAGTCACATCAATAATTTTTAAATAAAAATAGAACATGAACACAACAAATGGTTACTTTACATTTCATGAACCTGAGGTAAAACATTTCTCTAATGATGATGAGATGGTGTCCAAAACCCATATCTTGGACTAATGAATCTAAGTTGATGAGCCAATGCTCCCATAAGATCTCATAAGAACTCTAGAGTTAAGTGTGCTCGGGTGAGAGCAGTCCCAGAATGGGTGACCTCCCTGGGAAGTCCCTGGGTATGTGTGCATGCGTCGCCGCGAGACGCTCGCTGTGCATGTGTTGAAAGGCACCGCTACATTATTGTGCCGCCAGGCACGTGTTATGATTCCCTCCACCACCATGCCAAGATGCCCCCAGCTCTAAAGAACATGCCAAGAGGCACCCCTACCACCATGTTGAGAGGCATATGTGGCATCCATCTCACCATGCCAAATGCCCCCAACTCCAAAGAACATGCCAAGAGGCACCCCTGCCACCATGTTGAGAGGCATATGTGGCATCCATCTCACCATGCCAAGATGCCCCCAGTTCTGAAGAATGTGCCAAGAGGCACCCCTGCCACCATGCCGAGAGGCATATGTGGCATCCATCTCACCATGCCAAGATGCCCCCAGCTCTGAAGAACATGCCAAAAGACACCCCTGCCACCATGCTAAGAGGTGCTAGTGGCATCTATCTCCGAAGAATGTGCTTGAGAGGCACCAAAGTGTTTGGGTGTGTGAAGTATCGGGATGGGTGACCTCCCAAGAAGTTCAACCCAAGATAGTTATCAAAAAAAAAAAAAAGTTGATGAGCCAATGCTGTACATAGGGTGATTTCTTATAAGTGCAAGAAAATCTTGGACAACCAAGTACATTTGTGAATCTTATTGGCCTTTGGAGCCTTTCTAGCATTGATCTTGACAAAGCCACAAATGGATAAATAAGAATTTATAAACATTAAAATTATGTCAGAGCTTATAAAATGTGTCTTATCAACTATATTTAATGTCTTAGATCTTTGTCCAAGTATTATTGTTGTAGTAACATATTTATGAACTACTTTTTTTACATTTCTTCTAATGATATGTGATAAGTCTTCATTATCATGAGTTAATAATTAGTAAATAATATAGTTTTAGCCTTAACTCATGATAAATAGACTTATATTTATGTTAAAGTGTGAAAAGTAGTTTTCAATTGATTAACATGAATTTTTGGGTAATTATGTGATTTTATATAAATTTATATGATTTTTATAATGTTACTTTTGAGATAAATGAAGAAAAAGAAATAAAAATAAAAATAAAGCAAAATAGGGAGAGACTTGCTGACTAGCTAGACCCGCAAGTGAGTCAAAAGCGTAGTTGGGGAGGAATTGTGAGTAGGGGCTCAAGTGGCTAGGACCAATAGGGGTACGTGTGTGTCACTCCCCTTTCACGTCACTGGTGGCCAGCCAACTGTGGGACAAGGAGTGGTCATACACGTGCAAAAAAGGGACTTGATCGAAAATATAATATTACTATATATTTACTAGAAACTTCGGCGTAGAAGCGATGTGGGACTAAACTCACATCACACCTTCTCTTGAAAAGGCAAATAACTGGTGTGGGTTCGAATCCTACCAAAATCAAAACTCATATTTTTTTATCTCATTATTATTACTTTCTTACAGATTGTCGGTGAAGGATTAAGCAACCAGAATTGCTGGATCATTAGCGAAAAACTCGTCAACATGATTCGTGGAGCATTGTTACTAAAATTGCTAAATAATTTGCGATAAAAGGATCGTGAATCTATTGAGTAAAGTATCTCTAATTGATCGATGAACAAGCCATCATTAGGAAGAAGATGATCCATCAGGAGACAAGTTGCCACCTCTTGAGAGCGTACTAGATGTGATGAGGAGTTGCGTGGACTTGAGGATGAAGTTCCCTGACACGTGCCCCACCTCCATCTAGCTCCTCTTCGTTGGGTGACAACCACTGGAGAGTCGCAAAGTTGTCGTTTTTCCACTCTGCCAGGTGACGGCCACTAGAGACGATTCAATGACCGATTTCATTGATCTCTAGACTTTGCAAAGAGATCTAGAGATTGCCCACGTCGTCATTATCCAAGGAGAGCCTTCAAGGCTGTAGACACTACACGACAATTTTCTTGAATGCTCAAGATTCTAGTGGATTGTCGACACATCGCCACTGTAATATCAGAACTCTATTTTTCTGCTTTCAACTTACTTTTCACTTTATTTAGTGATAATTTGTGTGATTTAAATTTACCAAGATATACTTCATTCAATTATGATTCTTCTGACTTTTACAAATCTTAACTTGATCAATTAAATTATTTATAATTACTTACGTAAGAAATGCTAGGTGGAACTCTATTTTCACTTGATTCACATTTGAAGGGTGCTGATGTCATCCTAACGTCTGCACCCTTATTTTCCTTTTTCGCAAATTTTAAATATATTTCCTTTTCATTTTCTAGTATAAAATTCATAGAAAATAGTATTATTTGAGAACAATTCTGAACAATTACCAGATATTATATTACATCTCTGTGATCAACTTGAAAAATTATCATTATTTTTGAAAGTTTTATTGAATTATACTTGATATATTTTTTCAGAAATACTTCTAAATATCCAAAAAATTGTATTTTCTAGTTTTATAAATTTTAAATTTGTGTGATTTACTATACAACGACTTAGTCACATCAATATGTCAATATTAAACTTTTTAAATGAGGAATAACTTTTTTTTATGTGATAAGTAAGAAATAATTAATATATTTTTTGCATTAGTTCATACTAATGATATGTTTTTAATGAAAGATCAAGTGCACTTTAGACTAATTATATGAAATACATGCTTAATATATGATCTTATATACTTTTATGTTGTGTTTATGTTTTGAATATTCCTTGACTATACATTAATATGTATAGGGCTTCTACACTTTTTTCATTATAACATTATTACTTTTGTCTTCATGGTATTAGAGCTTTAGGATTTTTTATTGGCTGCTGCCTCCACAATGCTAGGTGCGATAGCCACCATTGGCCATGTAGCTGCTGCTGCTGCCACCATAGCCATTGTCACCACTGTACTAGGGTTTTCTATTAACTGCCACCTCCTTCATGACACTAGCCACCATAGCCACCACTGTCCTAATTGATAACCTGCTAGATTATTATCATCACAAGTAGATCAAATTCAATAATAGAGTATAAAGTATGCATGAAAATGACACAAATACATTAATTCTTATATGCAATACAATGTTAGGTGATCAGTGATTGCCCTCTATTTTTATCTTTAAAAATCTAGTATGAATTTAATTTCATAATTCTTTCTTTCACAATTATATAATTGGTTGTTAATATCAATGATTGTAGGGGCAAATGTGAAAAGTAGAAATGAATTGATATATTAAGCATAAGAGGGGGCGACATTTAGGGGGCTTTTCAATTTCCTTCCCCTTTCAAGCCTAGGTACAATTCTTGTCTTGAGCTGGCCATCTCATCCTTCTCGCTTTTTGGTGTCATCGGCAACCTCAATGGACCTGCTTCATCTCCTCTCCCTTCTCACCAGCGAGTGACAGTACCAATAAATTCGAGTCAAAAGTTGCTCAAGGTCTTCCCATGAGAAGCCTTGGAGCAACCAAGTTGTGAAGACCACCCTTGCCTGGTGCAGCAGACCAAGGTCTATCATGCTCTCCACCTACTTGTGGTGTCGTTTCTCCCCATGGACATCAAATTAAGAGGGAGTAGCTAGAAGTTTAGTTAAAAGTTTATTTCTGTTTTCATCTTACTTCTCGCATTGTAAGAGAATTCTGATTTCAGTTTAATGCAATTTTCATTTTCATGAGCCCTACACCTCTTTCTAGTTCAAAGAATTGATTCTATCAATTCATTGAAGGATCTGATTTAATCTATGGCTTTTGTGATTCAGGAAGGTTATTGGGCAACAGAAATCAGCATTGGCTGACTTCGTCCTCCTTGATGAAGCATATAGTGAACATCACTGTTGGAATTAATGAAGTACTAGTGTAGATGCTGTGATTTCAAATCCTTCCTAAGTTCGACCTAGTTTTCCACTAATTTTCTAAGAAAACTAACCTCTGAAAATCAGTTTATAAATGTAAGATTGATGATCTTAATAACAATGATTTTTGAACAATCACTCACCACCACCTTTGCAGAAACTGCTAGGGTTTTCTATTGACTGCCACCTCTATGATGCTGGCTGCCATAGCCACTGCCACTGTAGCCACCAAGTGCTGTGCGTCATCACACACAACAGGAAGTGCATTGCTGCATGCAGCAGCATGCCATCATACATCATCGCATACAGCAGCATGCCATCATGTTTCGTGTGTTGTTGCATGCAGCAGCATGTTGTGCGTCACATATGCAGCAGCATGCCATCATGTGTCATGTGTTGTTGCATGCAGCAGCACATTGTGCATTGTCATACACAGCAGCATGCAACCATGCATCGTGTGCAGCAGTGTGGAGTTCATACTCACATGACACACATGCCACACACGACCTTGCCTTTGCATGCAGTAGCCCGTAGGTGCCAAACGCACTAGTGCACATGCTAGTGTGCCAGCAGCATGCTAGTGCACCCACTAGGACTGGCCCAGCATGACCTCCGGCTGGTTGACATTCTTCTAGGCTCTTTTGTGTCTTAGGACCACCCTAGGGAGCCACCTGCCCTTTCCTGTGCTCTAGGATGTACCTTAGGGCCTATCTACCTTAGGGCATTGATAAGTTTTCATTATCATGAGTTAATAATTAGTAAATAATATAGTTTTAGTCTTAACTCATGATAAATAGACATATATTTATGTTAAAGTGTGAAAAGTGGTTTTCAGTTGATTTATGTGAATTTTTGAGTAGTTATGTGATTTTAAACGAATTTATATGATTTTTACAGTCTTACTTTTGAGATAAATGAAGAAAAATAAATTAAAAATTAAAAATAAGACAAAACGAGAGAGACCCGCCGGCCAACTGGGCCCGCAAGCAGGTTGGAAGCTCAATTAGGGAGTAGCTACGAGTAGGAGCTCGAGTGGCTTGGATTGATAGGGGCACGTGTGCGCCACTTTCCTTCCACGTCACCAATGGCCAGCCGGCTGTGGGGCAAGGAGTGGTCGTACACGTGAGAGAAGGGACATGCTTAGAGGTGTAACATCAGTATATATTCGCCCGAAAAATCGACGCACAACCAATGTGGGACTAAACCCGCATCACACCTTCCTCAGAAGGGGCGGGCAACCGGCACTGGTTCGAATCCTCTTAGAGCCAAAACTCATATTTTTTTATCTGATTATCATGACTTTCCTACAGATCACCAGGGAAGGATTAGGCAACAAGAATCGCTGGATCATCAGCGAAAATTTAGTCAACACAATTCGCAGAGCATTGTTACTAAAATTGTTGAACGATTCACGATAAATGGACCATGAATCCATCGAGTAAAGTATCTCCAATTGATCGATGAATAAGCCGTCATTGGGAAGAAGACGATCTACTAGGAGATGAGTTGCCACCTCCTGAGAGCATACCAAATGTGATGAAGAGCCTTCTCTTGCTGCGCAGACTTGAGGATAAAGCTCCCTAACAAGTGCCTCACCTCCATTCAGCTCCTCTCTGTCAGGTGACAGCTGCTAGAGAGCCACAAAGTCGTCTTTTTTCTGCTCCATTGGGTGATAACTATTGGAGACAATTTGACAACCCATTTCATTAATCTCTAGACTTCGCAAGGAGATCTAAAGATTGCCCACATCGTCTTTGTCTAAGGAAAACCTTCGAGGTCGTGCACACTACACGACTATCCTCCCGAATGCTCAAGATTACAGTGCATCGCCGACGCATCACTGTCGCGACACCAGAATTCTATTTTCCTACTTTCAACTTAATTTCCACTTCTTTTAATGATAATTTGTTGATTTTAAATTTACCAAGATATATTCCATTTCATTACAATTCTTTTGGCTTTTATAGATCTTAATTTGATCAATTAAATTGTCTGTAATCGCTTATGTAAGAATCACTAGGCGGAACTCTATTTCTGCTTGATTCGTGTTCATCAGGCGCTAACATCATCCTGACGTCTACACCTTTATTTCTTTTTTTCGTGAATTTTAAATATATTTCCTTTTCATTTCTCAGTATAAAACTCATAGAAAATAGTATTCTTTGAGGAAAATTCTGAATAATTACTAGATATTATATTACATCCTTGTGATCGACCTAAAAACTATCACTATTTTTTGGAAGTTTTATTGAATTATAATTGATATATTTGTTTATAAATACTTGTAAATATTTGAAAAATCATATTTTCTAGTTTTATAAATTTTAGATTTACGTGATTTAATATACAATGATTGAGTCACATCAAGCATCTTGGGTGTACATCTTTAGCGGTGGCTTGTTTGTGTGTCCGAGGACTCCCTTATATGTCACTTCTTCACCAACATGTTTGACAACTTGGGGAGTTCTGTGACATCTATGGGTTAGGGGATATTATTCATACAATGCGTAAAGCACATTTAGCTCTAATGGCAAGCGAAACCCATCTCCATCAGCTCAGGAGACACCAGCAGTCCAAGTTCAACTCGATCAACGTGCAAAGATGAAGGAGCCTAGCTTTCACTACATGGCCTAGCCCTTTGGAATGACGACATTCCACCTCCATGATGATGACGAGCTCGAGCTCACCTGTATCTTTCTTTGTACTTTCACGTTGACTTGTTGGGCCTCGCGTTTGTGTGTTAGCGGGCCCAATTCTCTGTGTGTTGTTGTTTGTGTCTCCCTTTCTTTAGGGTTTTATTGGGTCTCTCTTTTGAGGCCCAATTAAAACCCTAAGGGGGGGGAACCTATGTGTCTTTCCTTTGGGGCCTCTTTTGGGGCTTATTTGGGTCTTCATTTGAGGCCCACTTAAGCATTGTAAGAGGGCCCTCCTCTTTCTCCTTTTAGGGGAGCTTATTGGGTCTCTCTTTAAGAGGCCCAATAAACCCCTTTGTAGCCTTTTGTGGCTTATGGGCTTGAGGGCCTCAAGTGGGCCCACCTCCCTTAGCCCACTTGTGGGCCTCATATAAGGAGAGGTAGGACCCCCCCTCAAGAGAGCGTCGCATTTTTGAGAGAAATTATCATTTTGTGAGTACCTTCTTTGTGATCTAGGATAGGGAGGGAAGGAGGAAGAGGAAGGCTGTCGATACTCCCTTCGAGGACTTCTTTTTGTGACGCTGCTGCTTGAGAAGTCCTGCCACCGCCTGAGACCACTGCTGCCGCTGGCCATCTCATTGCCGCTCGGGAGCTCGCCACCATCACTAGATGAAACAGTCACGGTTATTGCTGCAGCCGCCGCTGCCTCTATTGGAACCCTGTCATACCATCGTGACGAAAGGGGCTTGCTTCACCTCGTTACAAGCCATCGTCGAGCACTCTGCTGAAGTCTCTCGACTCCTAGTTCGTCTGCCACCTCTTTCTTCGAAACTCCTCCATAAACTCACCGGAGCTGCCCTCCGCTGCTCTGCCTAGGCACTAGACATTCGCCCATGAACGCCTACCTGCTGCCAACGTCGAGAGAGACCCTGCAGCCGTGTCGACGAGCCAGAACCAGTCCCAGCTCCTCGCAGGCCCCACCGGAGTTTCTCGACACTCCACTACCGTCGCACCATTTCCAGTGCCGCTCCCTAGTATTGTCGGCCAGATCATCTCTGCTTTGCTCTACTTCCCGGTGCTGCCAGAGAGGCCGATACTTCCGGCAATGGTTGGGCTTCTGCCCCAACTACTGATGCTTGGCCTTTCCGCCGAAGCGCCGCCGACGCTCGACCTTCTCGTCGAAGTGCCGCTGACACTCAGCATTCCTGCCGAAGCGCTGCAGATGCTCAGCCTTCCCGTCGAAGCGCTGCCGCCACATGCGCCCCCCGTACCGGCTCCTGCATGCCCTAAGACTCTGTGCAACTTGCCTCCCACGCCCACTAGTGTGCCCTTCGGCCCACCAGCAGACCCATGCTCACTAGCGTGCCCTTCGGCCCACCAGCGGGCCCACGCCCAGGCCAATTGTGCCACACCCTAAGACGACGACTTCCATGACTCTCGACCAGGACTGACCATCGATGTTGAGCATTGCTCTCCACTAGATTTGTGCCTTCGTTGAATCTCTGCTTTGTCACGACCCGTTGGGCTATGCAGCCTCAAAGGTTAGCTCCGTACCCTTTCCTCTTAAGTTTAATTATCTCTCGAAGGGTTTTCTTGGCTCATCTCCTCCGCCATCAGGAGAACATAGACAAGATAGGATGGTTATCAGATCGTGACTTCCGACCCTACGCCAGATTCATCACTATTCATGAGCTGCAGCCCTAGGCTACCTCACGACAATTGTTCTACCGTCTGTCAGGGAATGGACTGAGAGGGCCTCATACTTACCATTGTCGAATGTTTCCCTAGTTGTCTTGGGTTGATCATGCATATTGGTACGCCTACTTGTACTTAGGTTATGTGGTCAAACCTAGAGTCTAAGGTCCAAACCTTCTTATCAGATCAGTCTAACTGCCCCATCTCAAGACTCGAGTTTCATTGATCAGGTACAGGGGGTTTTCGCCCCGTCCTGCATCAAATTGGTATCAGAGCCAAGTTAGGTTACCACTACATCTTTCTAAATGTGGCTTTGCATCTTTCTTATTTAATAGATATTTTAATGCTGCATGATCAGTATAAATAATAATTTTAGCCCCCAAAATATATGATCTAAACCTTTCTAAGGAAAATACTATAGCTAACAACTCTTTTTCAGTCGTGGTATAATTTAATTGAGCATCGGATATAGTTTTACTAGCATATGAAATTACTATGGGTTTTGACTCTTTTGTTTGTCCTAGAACGGCCCCCACTGCATAATTCGATGCATCACACATTATTTCAAAGGAAAGGGACTAATCAGGAACTTGTAAAATGGGTGCCTCAGTAAGTAATCTTTTTATTTCAGAAAAAGATTCAAAACATTTCTCATCAAAATTAAAAGGCACATCTTTAGATAATAGCATGGTGAGAGGTTTAGAAATTTTTGAAAAATCTTGAATAAATTTTCTGTAATAACCTGCATGACCCAAAAAAGATCTAATCTGTTTTACTGAATTCGGAGGTTTCATTTTAGATATAATATCGATTTTTGCTCTATCCACCTCTAAACCCTTTTCACTCACAATATGACCCAACACAACTCCCTCTTTAACCATAAAATGTGATTTCTCTCAACTCAAAACTAATTTTTTCTCTATGCATTTCTCAAGTACATGCTGTAAATGATTTAAGCATTCATCAAATGATTCACCAAAAACAGAAAAATCATCCATAAAAATTTCTATGCATTTTCCAATCATATCAGAAAAAATAGACAGCATACATCTTTGAAATGTGGCTGGAGCATTACATAGACCAAAAGGCATGCGTTTAAAAGCAAAAGTACCAAATGGACAAGTGAAAGTTTTTTTTTCTTGATCTAAAGGGTTTATATAAATTTGATTATAACCAGAGTATCCATCTAGAAAACAAAAAAAGTTTTTTCCAGCTAATTTTTCTAGAATTTGATCAGTAAATGGTAGGGGAAAATGATCTTTTCTAGTAACTGAATTTAACTTTCTATAATCAATGCAAACTCTCCAACCGATAGTTAGTCTTGTTTGTATTTCATCCCCATTTTCGTTTTTTATAACCGTGATCCCTGATTTTTTTGGCACTACTTGTGTAGGACTAACCCATTTGCTATCTGAAATAGGGTAAATAATATCAGCAGCCAGCCACTTTAAAATTTCTTTTTTTACAATTTCCATAATGTTAGGATTTAATCTTCGTTGTGGTTTCCTGCTAGTTCTAGCCCCCTCCTCTAGATATATACTATGCATGCATACTCTCATATCAATGCCCCTTAGATCGTCCATTTTCCAGCCCATAGCCTTCTTATTTTTTCGAAGTACATCTAATAATTCTTCTTCTTGTTCATTACTCAAATCAGCTGCAATAATAACAGGAAATGAATTATTTTCTTCCAAAAACATATATTTTAAACTAGAGGGAAGAGGTTTCAACTCTAAATTCAGATGATCTTCCTCTTTCTTTTCTTCTAAATTTATATTCTCTATTTCCTCTAATTCTTCTAGCACACAGTCATCAATAACATCTGGATCATCAAAATCATCTAGAAGATCTATGGTATGACAATCATATACTTGGGATTTCTTAAGATCATTTGATACCTCAAAAATTTTAATTTTTACTGATTGATCTCCACATGAAATTTTCGCAATACCTGTGGGAAAATCAATATTCATCTTTGCTGTATGCAAAAATGGTCTCCCTAGGATGATTGGTGTATCATAAAACTGTCCATTAAAATCCATTTCCAGCACTACAAAATCAGTTGGAAATTTACACCCTTTAACTGTCACTATCACATTTTCTAAAATACCTTTAGGATGTTTTATGGATCTATCAGCAAATTGTAAGGTAACAGTAGAAGGTTTAAGATCAGAAATATTAAATTTATCACAAATACTTGCAGGTAATAAATTAATACTAGCACCGGTGTCAAGTAATGCATTCTAAAAAATGAATCCACCAATATCACACGAAATTAAAGGGGCACCTATATCTCTCAATTTAAATGGTAATTGATTTAATAATAATGCACTAGCATGCATAGATAATTTTTCTACTCTAGGTGCCCTTTTTGGTGTACACATTTCTTTCAAAACTCTAGCATATTCAAGAATATGTTCAATGGCAGTGAGTAAAGGAAGACTAATTTGCACATCTTGTAAAATTTTCTTTATTTCTTCATTGTGTTCCTTTTTCTTTCTTTGTCTAGGCTCTAGAGCTTTAGGAAATGGAATGGTTGTCCTCTCTTTCGAAATTTCTTTGGTAGAATCTATAAAATCCTCTTCTACTCCTATTTGATTTTGTTTTGGGTTGTCCACGTTTTCTTTTTCTTCTAATGTTTGGGGATAAGGATCAGGTAAGATCTTACCACTCCTTAATGCATTCACTGTCCTAACATTTTCATTTCGTGGGTTTTTTCCTAGATTCATGCTACTAGACTCCCCATGCTGAAATCCTATTGTTGGGCGGTTCCCTAGATTTTCTATGGGCCTCTATAATTTGTTTCTGGTGCAGCATCATTTGGTTCATTGTTTGTTGCATCATTTAGCTCATTTGCTGCATCATTTCCATAGCATCAGGTTGGATTTGAGAGGACTGATTTTTCTGAAATTTGTTTTCTTGTTTTAGACGAAATTTAGAGTTTGAATTGGGTCTAAGTGCTTCTGGATTTTGAATATTATTTGGGTCTCTCCATGAAAAATTATTCCTCCAATTAGGATTATAAGAATTTGAAAAATGTTCCCTATTTCTATTAAAACCGTGAGCTACTTGCACTTGTTCTTACATAGGGTGAAATGATTGATCTAAATTATAACATTGAAATTCAGAATAATCATTTTCACTATACATAGGACATGTACTATTCGAATTAAGTTGAGGGTTAAAAGGCTTTCTAATATTGTCAATAAGTAAATCAATTTTTTATAATCTTTGATTAATCTGATTAACCTCATTTCTAAATTTAGAATCATCATCATGATGCAATTCATAAATTCCTCTCTTCTTATCCCTGTCATATAATTCAAAAGAGGCTTGATCTCTAGAATTTTCACTTAAATTCTCATAAAGATTGTAAATTTCATCAGGAGTTTTCTCCATAAAAGCTCCTCCACATATAAAATCAACCATATTTCTATGTTGTTCTAATAATCCATCATAAAAAATTATATTGAGCTGCCACTTGGGTACAGCATGATGAGGACACTTTCTAAGTAAATCTTTGAATTTTTCCCATGTCTCATGCAAAGTTTCTCCTAGTCTTTGAGAAAAACTCCATATATGTTTTCTCATATTTTGAGTTTTTCCTAAGGGATAAAGTTTTCGAAGAAAGGCCTGTTCTATATCTTTCCAGCTAGTTAATTCTCTATCTAATGTGGATAGCCAATGACTAGCTTTGTCCCTAAGTGTATGAGAGAATAATTTCATCTGAATAATTTCTGATGTAACTTGAGGGAGATTAACTAAATCACAGATCATATGAAATTTTTCTAAGTGCTGGTGAGGTTCCTCTAAAGGTAATCCATGAAAATTAGGGAGCATTTGAAAAATTCCTGGATTTATTTCAAATTTAACAGTGGGTGCTAATAGGACTCTAATATTAGATGCTCTTTGAAATGAATCAGGGATATAATGATTTTTCATGGCCATAGGATTGTTCTCAATTTGACCTCTACTTCCTTCAGGATCCATCAAAATTAATTTTTCTTTTGGATTTTTATTTTTAAATGAAATAATGAAAGGATTTTCTAGCCTTGGATGCAAGGATCTTCTACCATGCATAAAAATCAATAAATTCCAGGGAAAAAGTTAGTAACTGTTACCCTCCTTTAGGATGCTCCAGTCCTTGCCGTGCTTCTTTTCGTTCCCTTTTTCTAATAAAAATCGGCAAAAAGAAAATAAAACAAGAGTAAAGTTTTTTTTCTGTACTCTAAGAGAAAAATAGAAAAATACTAAATATTATGCAATACATCCCCGACAACGGCGCCAAAATTTGACGTGACTTAGTCGTTGTATGTTAAATCACGCAAATATAAAATTTATAAAACTAGAAAATATGAATTTTTCAGATATTTAGAAGTATTTCAAAATAAATATATCAATTATAATTCATTAAAAATTTCAAAAATACTGATAATTTTCCAGGTCGATCACAGGGATGTAATATAATATCTGGTAATTATTCAGAATTTTTCTCAATGAATACGATTTTCTTACGAATTTTATACTAGGAAATAAAAAGGAAATATATTTAAAATTCACGAAAAAAAAGGAAATAAGGGTGCGGGCGTCAAGATGACGTCAGCGCTCGGCAAACGCGAATCAGGCGGAAACAGAGTTCCGCCCGGCGATTCTTACGTAAGCGATTACAGACGACTTAAGTAATCAAATTAAGATCTGTAAAAGCCAGAAGAATCGTAATTTAACGAAGTATAGTTTGGTAAATTAAAATCACACAAAGTATCACTAAATAAAGCGTAAATTAAATTGAAAGCAGGAAAACAGAGTTCCGGCATCGCGACGGTGATGCGTCGGCAATGCACCGGAATCTTGAGCGTTCGGGAGGATTGTCGTGTAGTGTCCACAGCCTCGAAGACTCTCCTTGGACAAAGACGACGTGGGCAATCTCTAGATCTTCTCGCGAAGTCTAGAGATCAATGAAGTGGGTCGTCGAATCATCTCCGGCGGCTGTCACCCAGCAGAGCGGAAAAACGGCGACTTTGCGGCTCTTCGGCGGCTGTCACCCGACGGAGAGGCGCTGGATGGAGGTGGGGCGCATGTTAGGGAGCTTCATCCTCAGGTCCACGCAGCAAGAGGAGGCTCTTCATCGCATCTGGTACGCTCTTAGGAGGTGGCGACTGGTCTCCCGATGGATCGTCCTTTTCCTGACAGCGGCTTGTTCGTCGATCAATTGGAGATGGTTTACTCGATGGATTCGCAATCCTTTTATCGCGAATCGTTCAGCAATTTTAGTAGCAATGCTCTGCGAATCGCGTTGACGAGATTTTTGCCGATGATCCAGCGATTCTCGTTGCTTAATCCTTCACCAGCGATCTGCAGGAAAGTCACGATAATGAGATAAAAATATATGACTTTTGACTTTGGGAGGATTCGAACCCGCGCCAGTCGCTCGCCTCTTCTGAGGAAGGTGTGATGGGGGTTTAGTCCCACATCGGTTGTACGCTGATTTTTCGGGCGAATATATAGTAATGTTAGCTCTGTGAGCAAAGTCCCTTCTCTTGCGTGTATGACCACTCCTTGCCCCACAGCCGGCTGGCCACCGGTGACGTGGAAGGAGAGTGGCGTACGCGTGCCCTGTCGATCCCCAAGCCAAGCTACTCGAGCCCCTGCTCGCGGCTTACTCCCCGACTGTGCTTCCGACCCGCTTGTAGGCCCGGCTGGTCGGCGGGTCCCCCCATTTTTGCAATATTTTTATTTTTATTTCTTGTTCTTCATTTATCTCAAAAGTAAGACTGTAAAAATCGTATAAAATCACATAATTACCCAAAAATTCACGTTAATCAATTGAAAACCAAAAATCATTCTTTAATACAAATATAAGTCTATTTATCATGAGTTAAGGTTAAAATTATATTATTTACTAATTATTAGCTCATGATAATGAAGACTTATCACCACCTAACCTCGGTCTCCTGAGGATGCTCACCGAGCTTCCATACCACTAGTCGACCATTCATATAGGATTGTATTGGCATCTAGGCACCCATAGGACCTAGCCATGATAGAGACATGCTCAGCCAAAGCTCGAGGAGGTTCACCATTGTCACAGAACTCACGTGAGGCCTCAGATCCCATTACTCCTAGAGTAGCTAGAGTGGACACGAGTCCACCATCTTCGTCGAGATTGAGAAATTCAGTACCAGACCCCTCCTAACCATAGGAGACTTTGAGCCATAGGTTGGCTAGAGAGGCATTAGGGTGGCCCCAACCGCCCGCGGCTACAAGCCACCGAGCTGAGAAGGAATCCACACTCTACTATCCATCGAAGAATACTAAGGGTCATGCCAGAGGTGGCCGATGGCAACCTTCGCCCTAGTACCCTTCGAGGGATGGAGTGCGCCCCCTCCTAGATGATGTCATGTGTAGTATGACCCAAGCTATTGAGCGTCTAGAGCGAGCTACCTTTGTAGCTGCAGCTCATGACCCACCACCACCAGCTCCACCACTGGTCGCATATCCGGTTGCACCACCGACTACACCACCTATTACACAGACATATTAGGAGCATCGCGAGCCCCGTCGGCCTATGAGCCCCTATACTGATCCATATGATCACTAGTACCTCGATCACGATCATCATCGAGGGAATCTTTGTTGTCGCAATGCACTACATCACGACGATGGCCATGATCGATTGGGCAGTCATTGGCCACAGGATACTTATGATTGCTGCAAGCCGGTCTGCCCTACTCGTAGGGACAATCTCCCACATCCGTCACCACCACCACCCCGATCCCACTATGAGGACTATCGACTCCACGGATGCAACTAGCAACACGACAAGCGAGACCTTCTGAGTTATAGAGCTGACCCTTTGACGTGACTCAGTCGTTGTATGTTAAATCACGCAAATATAAAATTTATAAAACTAGAAAATACGAATTTTCGGATATTTAGAAGTATTTCAAAATAAATAGATCAATTATAATTCAATACAAATCCCAAAAATAGTGGTAATTTTTCAGGTCGATCACAGGGATGTAATATAATATCTGGTAATTATTCAGAATTTTTCTCAATGAGTACGATTTTCTTACGAATTTTATACTATGAAATAAAAAGGAAATATATTTAAAATTCACAAAAAAAGAGAGGAAATAAGGGTGCGGACGTCAGGATGACGTCAGCGCCCGGCGAACGCGAATCAGGCGGAAAAAGAGTTCCGCCCGGCGATTCTTACGTAGGCGATTACAGACGACTCAATTAATCAAATTAAGATCTGTAAAAGCCAGAAGAATCGTAATTGAACGAAGTATAGTTTTGTAAATAAAAATCAACAAAGTATCACTAAATGAAGCGTAAATTAAATTGAAAGCAGGAAAACAGAGTTCCGGCGTCGCGACGGCGATGCGTCGACGATGCACCGGAATCCTGAGCGTTCGGGAGGATCCTCGTGCAGTGTCCACGGCCTCGAAGGCTCTACTTGGACAAAGACGACTTGGGCAATCTCTAGATAAAGCAGGAAAACAGAGTTCCGGCGTCGCGACGGCGACGCGTCGGTGATGCACCGGAATCCTGAGCGTTTGGCAGGGTCGTCGTGCAGTGTCCACGGCCTCGAAGGCTCTCCTTGGACAAAGACGACGTGGGCAATCTCTAGATCTTCTCGCGAAGTCTAGAGACCAATGAAGTGGGTCGTCGAATCGTCTCCGGCGGCTGTCACCCGGCGGAGCGGAAAAACGGCGACTTTGCGGCTCTCCGGCGGCTGTCACTCGACGGAGAGGGGCTGGATGGAGGTGAGGCGCGTGTTAGGGAGCTTCATCCTCAGGTCCGCGCAGCAAGAGAAGGCTCTTCATCGCATCTGGTACGCTCTCAGGAGGTGGCGACTGGTCTCCCGGCGGATCGTCCTCTTCCCGACGACGGCTTGTTCGTCGATCAATCGGAGATGATTTACTCGATGGATTGCGATCCTTTTATCGCGAATCGTTCAGAAATTTTAGTAGCACTGCTCCGCGAATCGCGTTGACGAGATTTTCGCCGATGATCCAGCGATTCCGGTTGCTTAATCCTTCACCGGCGATCTGCAGGAAAGTCGCGATAATCAGTTAAAAATATATGAATTTTGACTCTGGGAGGATTCGAACCTGCGGCGGTCGCCCCCCCTGAAGGTTTAGTCCCACATCGGTTGTACGCGGATTATTCGGGCAAATATATAGTAAAGTTAGCTTTGTAGGCAAAGTCCTCTCGCGTGTACGACCACTCCTTGCCCCACAGCCGGCTGACCACCGGTGACGTGGAAGGGGAGTGGCGCACACGTGCCCCTATCGATCCAAGCAAGCCGCTCGAGCCCCTGCTCGCGGCTACTCCCCGATTGCGCTTCCGACCCGCTTGCGGGCCCGGCTGGCCGGCGGGTCCCCCCATTTTGCAATATTTTTATTTTTATTTCTTGTTCTTCATTTATCTCAAAACTAAGACTATAAAAATCGTATAAAATCACATAATTACCCAAAAATTCACGTTAATCAACTGAAAACCACTTTTCATGCTTTAACACAAATATAAGTCTATTTATCATGAGTTAAGGCTAAAACTATATTATTTACTAATTATTAACTCATGATAATGAAGACTTATCACCCTTCCCGACGAGAGGAGCTCGATTGGCAAGTAGAGCATCAACCACGAGATTGCGATGATTACTATTACGACTACCAACATGCTTTGGACTTTCACCGAGCACCCCAGGACGCCCACCAAGATCGTTATTACGATTAAGGGCATTACCCAAGTCCTCTCCACTGTGACTTTAGTGGTGACCATAGGGTCGATCGATTGGATGATCGGGATAGGCAATGTGAGGAACACAAGGCTTGCATACTGAAAAGTGTGCACACTAATGTGGCAATCTTCGATGGCTCCCGTGAGCCCAAGGACTTCATAGATTGGGAGTCTAGTATGAACTCTTTCTGGTGGTACCACATAGTAGAGCATATGGAGAAACCTACTAAGGACATAGTTCATTCCCCCTCGGACCACCATGAAGATTGTGTCCATGCAATCTGCATAGACACCGACAACAACACTAACGTGTACTAGCGTAAGGAACGGACAAACTACACTTGCGACATTAGTAGGGTCTACACCACCCTTGCGTCTGTCACCAGCCGACTCATCTGACCGTGCTACAACTGTGTCCCAAGCCCATATCACTTGTTCTCAATGTAAGGGTAAGGGGCACCGGATGACCCAATGCCCATCTTCGAATCTCCTCATAGAGATTGAAGAATTGGGTAGTGGTTCACATGAGGATGATGTTCTTATAGGCGATGATGTCTACATTGTTGACGAGGGTTTGGTTGAAGAGTGTGATGACACTCCTGAATTGATTGGCTATATCCAAATTCAACCAGCCACCATACCAATAGTCGAGGCTGCCTCTCTCATTGCCTCATTGATGAGCATGTCATCAAGAGGACTGGTCAGCATCGTTGTCCAACGTCCATCTCGAGACGTGGTTCCTGCACCACAATCAGACACCACAGTAGCTAGAGAGATCACCCCGACATTGAGGACAACTATGCCCACATCTTTGCCTACGACAGATGATTCCCTTCACACGTCAATCTTCTACACCTATGTGAAGATCAACAAACACACATGGAAGGTGATCGTGGACAGCGGTAGTTGCGTCAATGCTGTGTCAGACTAGGTCTTGCAGATGGTAGGGTTGAGTACTATCAGCCATCCAGCCCCTTATGATATATCATGGGTAGATGACGTGACTCAGTCGTTGTATATTAAATCACGCAAATATAAAATTTATAAAACTAGAAAATATGAATTTTCGGATATTTAGAAGTATTTCAAAATAAATATATCAATTATAATTCAATACAAATCCCAAAAATAGTGGTAATTTTCCAGGTCGATCACAGGGATGTAATATAATATCTGGTAATTATTCAGAATTTTTCTCAATGAGTACGATTTTCTTACGAATTTTATACTAGGAAATAAAAAGGAAATATATTTAAAATTCACAAAAAAAAGAGAAAATAAAGGTGCAGACGTCAAGATGACGTCAGCGCCCGGCGAACGCGAATCAGGCGGAAACAGAGTTCCGCCCGGCGATTCTTACGTAGGCGATTACAGACGACTCAATTAATCAAATTAAGATCTGTAAAAGCCGGAAGAATCATAGTTGAACGAAGTATAGTTTGGTAAATAAAAATCAACAAAGTATCACTAAATGAAGCGTAAATTAAATTGAAAGCAGGAAAACAGAGTTCCGGCGTCGCGACGGCGATGCGTCGGCGATGCATCGGAATCCTGAGCGTTCGGGAGGATCGTCGTGCAGTGTCCACGGCCTCGAAGGCTCTCCTTGGACAAAGACGACGTGGGCAATCTCTAGATAAAGCAGGAAAACAGAGTTCCGGCGTCGCGACGGCGACGCGTCGGCGATGCACCGGAATCCTGAGCGTTCGGGAGGATCCTCGTGCAGTGTCCACGGCCTCGAAGGCTCTCCTTGGACAAAGACGACTTGGGCAATCTCTAGATAAAGCAGGAAAACAGAGTTCCGGCGTCGCGACGGCGACGCGTCGGCGATGCACCGGAATCCTGAGCGTTCGGGAGGGTCGTCGTGTAGTGTCCACGGCCTCGAAGGCTCTCCTTGGACAAAGACGATGTGGGCAATCTCTAGATCTTCTCGCGAAGTCTAGAGACCAATGAAGTGGGTCGTCGAATCGTCTCCGGCGGCTGTCACCCGGCGGAGCGGAAAAACGGCGACTTTGCGGCTCTCCGGCAGCTGTCACTCGACGGAGAGGGGCTGGATGGAGGTGAGGCGCGTGTTAGGGAGCTTCATCCTCAGGTCCGCGCAGCAAGAGGAGGCTCTTCATCGCATCTGGTACGCTCTCAGGAGGTGGCGACTGGTCTTCCGGCGGATCGTCCTCTTCCCGACGACGGCTTGTTCGTCGATCAATCGGAGATGATTTACTCGATGGATTGCGATCCTTTTATCGCGAATCGTTCAGAAATTTTAGTAGCAATGCTCCGCGAATCGCGTTGACGAGATTTTCGCCGATGATCCAGCGATTCTGGTTGCTTAATCCTTCACCGGCGATCTGCAGGAAAGTCGTGATAATCAGTTAAAAATATATGAATTTTGACTTTGGGAGGATTCGAACCCGCGGCGGTCGCCCGCCCCTGAACAAGGTGTGACGCGGGTTTAGTCCCACATCGGTTGTGCGCGGATTATTTGGGCGAATATATAGTAAAGTTAGCTTTCTAGGCAAAGTCCTCTCGCGTGTACGACCACTCCTTGCCCCACAGCCGGCTGACCACCGGTGACATGGAAGGGGAGTGGTGCACACGTGCCCCTATCGATCCAAGCAAGCCGCTCGAGCCCCTGCTCGCGGCTACTCCCCGACTGCGCTTCCGACCCGCTTGCGGGCCCGGCTGGCCGGCGGGTCTCCCCATTTTGCAATATTTTTATTTTTATTTCTTGTTCTTCGTTTATCTCAAAACTAAGACTGTAAAAATCGTATAAAATCACATAATTACCCAAAAATTCACGTTAATCAACTGAAAACCACTTTTCATGCTTTAACACAAATATAAGTCTATTTATCATGAGTTAAGGCTAAAACTATATTATTTACTAATTATTAACTCATGATAATGAAGACTTATCAGTAGACGCCACCACACTACCCATTTGTCGACAGTGCTAGGTGCCACTTAGGGTATGAGCACTCTTGGATGGTCTATCTCGAGATCATAAGGACTTCCTTGTGGTCAACGGATGTCTGTTCTTTAGGAATAGATTGTGCGTTCCATGCACATCCCTCTGTGACTTTCTCACTTGGGAATGTCATGCAAGAGGTCTATCCAGCCATTTTGGTTGCAATAAGGCCATTGCAGCAGTCGAGCACCAGTTCTACTGGCCGACCCTCAAGCACGATGTAGGGAACATTGTCACTTAGTGTCGAGTGTGCGCACTCGCCAAACATGTAAAGAAGAATACTGAACTCTACACACCACTTTTAGTGCCGACCCACCCATGGGACGACATCAGCATGGACTTCATTTTGAGACCCCTATGCACTGCACGACGACATGACTCGATCATGGTGGTCGTCGATAGGTTTTCAAAGATGACACATTTTGTGTCATGTTTGAAAACCTCCGACGCCTCCAAGGTTGCTAGCCTCTACTTTAGAGAGATTGTGCACCTTCATAGACTACCCAAGTCCATAATCTCAAACTATGATGTACGGTTTACTAGCCACTTCTGGAGGACTCTCTAGAGCTTACATGGGACAAAGCTCAAGTTCTCCACTGCTTACCACTCACAAACTGATGACTAGACCAAGGTCATCAATCGTAGCTTAGGAAATCTACTTCGGTCATTAGTCAGTGAGAGCTTGACCACTTGGGATCTGATCATACCATGCGCCGAGTTTATCTATAACTCCTCGACCAACCGTACCACTGGCATGAGCCCCTTTGAGATTGCACACGGCTTAGCACCCTACAAGCCCCTAGATCTAGTACCCCTAGACCCTCATGTTAGAGTTTTCGAGGATGGTGTCACATTCGCCCAACATGTTAGTTAGTTGCATCAGGACATCTATGATAGGATATAGAGTCAGAATATATTGTACAAGCAGGCTGCCGATATATATCATTGACCTTGGATCTTCTAGGTGGGAGACCAGGTTATGGTGAGGATGAGGCCCGAGTGTTATGCTCCTAGCTCTGCTACAAAGCTTCACGCTCGTAGTGCTGGCCTATTTCATGTTCTTTCTCAGATAGGCAAGAACGCCTATGTCATTGACATCCCTCCTTCATGAGGGATTAGGTCCACATTCAACATGGTGAATTTGGCGTTGCACCAAGCCCCACCTCTTTCATCTGACGTCGAGCCCTCATCTATCGGCCCCTTCTCTGAGAGAGAGTTTGCCATGGAGTCCACTCCCCCCATTTTACCACTTGATTGGCATGAGCAAGTCGAGGAGATTCTTTAAGAGGTAATTGACTTTATAAGGGACGAAGTTTCGCGAGGATTACTATTACGTTGGTAGGGTTGCTCGTTGGAGGACAATGCTTGGATTTTAGAGGCAGACTTGGAGCAACTACAACTAGACCTACTAGAGCTCCTGTCTTCCCCACTTGCCAACTTGTCAAAGTCGAGTTCTTTTGACCCTAGGAGGATTGATGGCAAGTGGGACCTATCTCCATCAGCTTAGGAGACACTAGCAATCCAAGTTCAACCCGATCGATGCATGAAGATAAAGGAGCCTAGCTTTCACTACACGACCTAGTCCTTTGGGATGACGACATTTCACCTCTGCGATGACGACGAGCTCGAGCTCACCTGTATCTTTCTTTGTACTTTCACATTGACTTGTTGGGCCTTACATTTGTGTGTTAGTGGGCCCAATTCTATGTTTGTGTTGTTGTTTGTGTCTCACTTTCTTTAGGATTTTGTTGGGTCTCTCTTTTGAGGCCCAATTAAAATCCTAAGGGGGGAGGACCTATGTGTCTTTCCTTTGGGGCTTATTTGAGTCTTCATTTGAGGCCCACTTAAGCACCATAAGAGGGCCCTCCTCTTTCTCCTTTTAGGGGAGCTTATTGGGTCTCTCTTTAAGAAGCCCAATAAACCCCTTTGTAGCCTTTTGTGACTAATGGGCTTGAGGGCCTCAAGTGGGCCCACCTCCCCTTAGCCCACTTGTGGGCGCCATATAAGGGGAGGTAGGACCCCCCCTCAAGAGAGTGCCATATTTTTGAGAGAAATTATCATTTTGTGAGTACCTTCTATGTGATCCAAGATAGGGAGGGAAGGAGGAAGAGGAAAGCTGTTGATACCTCCTTTGAGGACTTCTTTCCTCTGTGACATTGCTGCTCGAGAAGTCCTGCTGCCACTTGAGACCACTGCCGCAGTCGGCCATCTCATTGCCACCTGGGAGCTCGCCGCCATCACTAGATGAAATGGTCCCAATTGCTGCTGCAGTTGCTGCCACCTCTACTGAAACCCCCTCATGCTGTCGTGACAAAAGGGGCTTGCTTCTCCTTGCTACGAGCCGTCGTTGAGCACTTTGCCGGAGTCTCTCAACTCTTGGTTCATCTGCCACCTCTTCCTCTAGAACTCCACCATAAACTTGCCAGAGCCACTAACGTGACTTAGTCGTTGTATATTAAATCACACAAATATAAATTTATAAAACTAGAAAATATGAATTTTTAGATATTTAGAAGTATTTCTAAATAAATATATCAATTATAATTCAATAAAAATTCCAAAAATAGCGAAAATTTTCTAGGTCAATCAGAGGGATGTAATATAATATCTGGTAATTATTCAGAATTTTTCTCAATGAATACGATTTTCTATGAATTGTATACTAGGAAATAAAAAGGAAATATATTTAAAATTCATGAAAAAGGGAAATAAGGGCGCAGACGTCAGGATGATGTTAGCACCTAGCGAGCGCGAATTGGGCAGAAACAAAGTTTCACCTGGTGATTCTTACGTAAGCGATTATAGATGATTTAATTGATCAAATTAAGATATGTAAAAGTCGGAAGAATCGTAATAGAACAAAGTATATTTTGGTAAATTAAAAATATAAAAATTATCACTAAATGAAGCGTAAAGTAAATTGAAAGCAGGAAAATAGAGTTCTGGAGTCACGACGGTGATGCGTTGGTGATGCACTAGAATCCTAAGTGTTCGAGAGGATTATTGTACAGTGTCCACGGCCTCGAAGGCTCTCCTTGGACAAAGACGACGTGGGCAATCTCTAGATCTTCTTGCAAAGTCTAGAAATCAATGAAGTGGGTTGTCGAATCGTCTCCAGTGGCTATCACCCGGCAGAGTGGAAAAATGGCGACTTTGCAGCTCTGCGGCGGCTATCACCCGACGGAGAGGAGCTGGATGGAGGTGGGGCACATGTCAAGGAGCTTCATTCTCAGGTCCGCACAGTAAAAGGAGGCTCTTCATTGCATCCAATATGCTCTCAAGAGGTGGCGACTTATCTCCCAGCAGATCGTCCTCTTCATCGATCAATCGGAGATGATTTACTCAATGGATTCACAATCCTTTTACTGTAAATCGTTCAGCAATTTTAGTAGCAATGCTCCACGAATCGCATTGATAAGATTTTTGCTGATGATCCAGCAATTCTCGTTGCTTAATCTTTCACTGGTGATATGCAGGAAAGTCGTGATAATCAGATAAAAATATATGAATTTTGACTCTAGGAGGATTTGAACCCACGCTAGTCACCCACCTATGAGGAAGGTGTGACGCAGGTTTAGTCACACATCGATTGTGCGCCGATTTTTTGGGCAAATATATAATAATGTTAGCTTTGTAAGCAAAGTCCCTTCTCTCATGTGTACGACCACTCCTTGCCCTACAGCCGGCTGGCCACCAATGATGTGGAAGGGGAGTGGCACACACGTGCCCCTATTGGTCCAAGCTAAGCCGCTCGAGCCCTTACTCGCGGCTACTCCCCAACTGCACTTCCGACCTACTTGCGGGCCCGGCTAGCTGGCGGGTCCCCTATTTTGCAATATTTTTATTTTTATTTCTTATTTTTCATTTATCTCAAAAGTAAGACTATAAAAATTGTATAAAATCACATAATTACCCAAAAATTCACGTTAATCAACTGAAAACCACAAATCATTCATTAACACAAATATAAGTCTATTTGTCATGAGTTAAGGCTAAAACTATATTATTTACTAATTATTAACTCATGATAATGAAGACTTATCAGCCACCCTCCGCCGCTTCGCCTAGTCGCTGGCCGTTTGTCGACAAACGCCTACCTACCACTAACATCGAGAGAGACCCTGCAGCCATGCTAATGAGCCAAAACCAGTCCCAGCTCCTCGCAAGCCCCACTGGAGTTTCCTGACACTCCGCCGCCGTCGCGCTATTTTTGGCGCCGCTCCTTGGTATTGTCAGCCAAATCGTCTCCACTTTGCTCTGTTTCCCGGCGCCACCAAAGAGGCCGATCCTTTCGGCAATGGTTGGGCTTTTGCCCCAACCACCGACACTCGGCCTTTCTGCCGAAGCACCGCTGACGTGACTCAGTCGTTGTATGTTAAATCACGCAAATATAAAATTTATAAAACTAGAAAACACGAATTTTCGGATATTTAGAAGTATTTCAAAAGAAATATATCAATTATAATTCAATAAAAATCCCAAAAATAGTGGTAATTTTCCAGGTCGATCACAGGGATGTAATATAATATCTGGTAATTATTCAGAATTTTTCTCAATGAATACGATTTTCTTACGAATTTTATACTAGGAAATAAAAAAGGAAATATATTTAAAATTCACAAAAAAAAAGGAAATAAGGGTGCGGGCGTCAGGATGACGTCAGCGCCCGGCGAACGCGAATCAGGCAGAAACAGAGTTCCGCCCGGCGATTCTTACGTAAGCGATTACAGATGACTTAATTAATCAAATTAATATCTGTAAGAGCCGGAAGAATCTTAATTTAACGAAGTAAGTTTGGTAAATTAAAATCACAAAAAGTATCACTAAATAAAGCATAAATTAAATTGAAAGCAGGAAAATAGAGTTCCGGCGTCGCGACGGCGATGCGTCGGCGATGCACCGGAATCTTGAGCGTTCGGGAGGATCGTCGTGCAGTGTCCACGGCCTCGAAGGCTCTCCTTGGACAAAGACGATGTGGGCAATCTCTAGATCTTCTCGCGAAGTCTAGAGATCAATGAAGTGGGTCGTCGAATCGTCTCCGGCAGCTGTCACCCGGCGGAGCGGAAAAACGGCGACTTTGCGGCTCTCTGGCGGCTGTCACCCGTCGGAGAGGAGCTGGATGGAGGTGGGGCGCGTGTTAGGGAGCTTCATCCTCAGGTCCGCGCAGCAAGAGGAGGCTCTTCATCGCATCTTGTACGCTCTCAGGAGGTGGCGACTGGTCTCCCGGCGGATCGTCCTCTTCCCGACGACGGCTTTTTCGTCGATCAATCGGAGATGATTTACTCGATGGATTCGCGATCCTTTTAACGCGAATCGTTCAGCAATTTTAGTAGCAATGCTCTGCGAATCGCGTTGACGAGATTTTCGCCGATGATCCAGCGATTCTCGTTGCTTAATCCTTCACCGGCGATCTGCAGGAAAGTCGCGATAATCAAATAAAAATATATGAATTTTGACTCTAGGAGGATTTGAACCCGTGCCGGTCGCCCCCGCCTCTTTTGAGGAAGGTGTGGGTTTAGTCCCACATCGGTTGTACGCCGAGTTTTCGGGCGAATATATAGTAATGTTAGCTTTGTGAGCAAAGTCCCTTCTCTCGCGTGTACGACCACTCCTTGCCCCACAGCTGGCTGGCCACCGGTGACGTGGGAGGGGAGTGGCGTACGCGTGCCTGTCGGGTCCCTAAGCCAAGCCGCTCGAGTCCCTGCTCGCGGCTTACTCCCTGACTGTGCTTCCGACCCGCTTGAGGGCTTGGCTGGCCGGCGGGTCCCCCCATTTTTGCAATATTTTATTTTTATTTCTTGTTCTTCATTTATCTCAAAAGTAAGACTGTAAAAATCGTATAAAATCACATAATTACCCAAAAATTCACGTTAATCAATTGAAAACCAAAAATCATTCTTTAACACAAATATAAGTCTATTTATCATGAGTTAAGGCTAAAACTATATTATTTACTAATTATTAACTCATGATAATGAAGACTTATCAACCACCGACGCTCGACCTTCCTGCTAAAACACCGCAGACGCTCGGCCTTCCCGCCAAAGTGCTGCCGCCGTGTGCCAACTCCTGTGTGCCCTAAGACTCTACGTGATTTGCCTCCTACGCCTGCTAGTGTGCCCTTCGGCCCACCAGCGGACCCACGCTCAGTAGCGTGCCCTTCGGCCCACCAGCAGGCCCACGCCCATGCCGATTGTGCCACACCCTAAGATGATGACTTCCGTGACTCTTGACCAGGACCGACTATCAATGCTGAGCATCGCTCTCCACTAGATTTCTGCCTTCGTCAAATCTCTGCTCTGTCACGACCCGCCAAGCTATGCAACCCCGAAGGTTAGCTTTGTACCCTTTCCTCTTGAGTTTAATTATCTCTCGAAGGGTTTTCTTGGTTCGTCTCCTCCGCCATCAAGAGAATGTTGACAAGATAAGACGGTTATCAGATCGTGACTTCCGACACTGTGCCAGATTCGCCACTATTTGTGAGCTGCAGCCCTAGGCTACCTCACGATGACTGTTCCGCTGTCTATCTGGATGTGGACCAAGAGGGCCTCACGCTTACCATCGTCAAGTGTTTCTCCGGGTTGTCCTAGGTTGATCATGCATATTGGTATGCCTACCTATACTTAGGTTATGTGGTCAGACCTAGAGTCTAGGGTCCAAACCTTCTTATCAAATCGATCTAACTGCCCCATCTTAGGACTCAAGTTTTATTGATTAGGTACAGGGGTTTCTCCCCCCATCCTACATCAGGCTGCATCATCAAGGGTTGTAATGATTGTCACTCACCGTTTATCGGGTGTTGAGAATTGTTGACAATAGAGCTATATGGTTTGTGTTTATTTTTCAAGACATGATCAACTACCTCTCCTTACGGAGGATCCACCAATAAAGCTTGAGACACTTTAGAAGTGAAACTGTGATGATCAACATTTATTAGGCTCTTTGTGGGCCTCCCTCAAGCCTCATGTGCATGATATCGTGTATGACTTTGACAAATGTTGATAGGTGTGGGATCATCTTGGATCGATCCATGCCAATAATCTCACCTGCTAGTATGATATCTAGGCCAAGTTCTATGGGATGTAGAAGGGGCAGTGTTCATTGGTGGAGTACTTTCAAGCATTTGTTTAGGCAAGTGGAAACTTGCTTCATTGATGTCACTATCCACTGATCTTGCAGTAATGCAAGGCCATCATGATCCCTCCAAAGTCATCAACTTTCTATAGGGTCTTCTAGTAGAATTTGATAATGCATAAAGCTAATTCTTGTTAGAGCCGGAAGTTCTTTCTCTTGTTGAGGTTTTTCACCATCTCTCTTGAGGACCTATTACTTCAGCAGCTTCCTCTCTGTTACTTGAGTTTGTTGTCCTTGCCACCTCTTCTACTACTCCTTTTGATAGTAGTCGCTCTAGTGGTTCTAGAGATCAGGGACGTGATGGAGGTTGCCATGTGGCAAATCTAATTGCCATTTTGAGTATTTTTATTGTGGTTAGAAGGGCCACACTCGGGATTGCTGCTATGCTGTTCATGGGTATTTTCAGACTCATATTGTTGGATCGGATGAGATTATTGCGCATCCACCAACTTGACCATCAGCTCCATATCCACCCCCTTGATTTCAGCACTGAATGACAACTGCCTTAAATAGGGAGAATTGTGTAGAACAATTAGTACCAATGAAATAGAAAGGTTTGACTCAAAGCACTAGTGGTGCTGGACTCTTTCTTGGTTGTTAGTAGCTGTCAAGACTCATCTGCATGTCTACATGTTAGAATGGTAGGTATCACTGACTTGCTTTTTTCTTTATCAATAGACCTATTTGCACCAGGCAGCTTCCCATGGCAGCATCGCATGAGGACTGGGGGGTTGGTGATAAGTCTTCATTATCATGAGTTAATAATTAGTAAATAATATAATTTTAGCCTTAACTCATGATAAATAGACTTATATTTGTGTTAAAGCATGAAAAGTGGTTTTCAGTTGATGAACGTGAATTTTTGGGTAATTATGTGATTTTATACGATTTTTACAGTCTTAGTTTTGAGATAAATGAAGAACAAGAAATAAAAATAAAAATATTGCAAAATGGGGAGATACGTCGGCCAGCCGGGCCCGCAAGCGGGTCGGAAGCGCAGTCGGGGAGTAGCCGCGAGCAGGGGCTCGAGTGGCTTGCTTGGATCGATAGGGGCACGTGTGTGCCACTCCCCTTCCACGTCACCGGTGGTCAGCCGGCTGTGGGGCAAGGAGTGGTCGTACACGCGAGAGGACTTTGCCAAGAAAGCTAACTTTACTATATATTCGCCCCAATAATCCACGCACAACCGATGTGGGACTAAATTCACCTTGTAAGGCACCGGCGACCGCCGCGGGTTCGAATCCTCCCAGAGTCAAAATTCATATATTTTTAACTGATTATCGCGACTTTCCTGCAGATCGCCGGTGAAGGATTAAGCAACCGGAATCGCTGGATCATCGGCGAAAATCTCGTCAACGCGATTCGCGGAGCATTGCTACTAAAATTTCTGAACGATTCGCGATAAAAGGATCGCAATCCATCAAGTAAATCATCTCCGATTGATCGACGAACAAGCCGTCGTCGGGAAGAGGACGATCCGCCGGGAGACCAGTCGCCACCTCCTGAGAGCGTACCAGATGCGATGAAGAGCCTCCTCTTGCTGCGCGGACCTGAGGATGAAGCTCCCTAACACGCGCCTCACCTCCATCCAGCCCCTCTCCGCCGGGTGACAGCCGCCGGAGAGCCGCAAAGTCGCCGTTTTTCCGCTCCGCCGGGTGACAGCCGCCGGAGACGATTCGACGACCCACTTCATTGGTCTCTAGACTTCGCGAGAAGATCTAGAGATTGCCCAAGTCGTCTTTGTCCAAGGAGAGCCTTCGAGGCCGTGGACACTGCACGACGACCCTCCCGAACGCTCAGGATTCCGGTGCATCGCCGACGCGTCGCCGTCGCGACGCCGGAACTCTGCTTTCCTGCTTTATCTAGAGATTGCCCACGTCGTCTTTGTCCAAGGAGAGCCTTCGAGGCCGTGGACACTGCACGACGACCCTCCCGAACGCTCAGGATTCCGGTGCATCACCGACGCATCGCCGTCGCGACGCCGGAACTCTGTTTTCCTGCTTTATCTAGAGATTTCCCACGTCGTCTTTGTCCAAGGAGAGCCTTCGAGGCTGTGGACACTGCACGACAATCCTCCCGAACGCTCAGGATTCCGGTGCATCGCCGACGCATCGCCGTCGCGACGCCGGAACTCTGTTTTCCTGCTTTCAATTTAATTTACGCTTCATTTAGTGATACTTTGTTGATTTTTATTTACCAAACTATACTTCGTTCAACTACGGTTCTTCCGGCTTTTACAGATCTTAATTTGATTAATTGAGTCGTCTGTAATCGCCTACGTAAGAATCGCCGGGCGGAACTCTGTTTCCGCCTGATTCGCGTTCGCCGGGCGCTGACGTCATCCTGACGTCCGCACCCTTATTTCCTCTTTTTTTGTGAATTTTAAATATATTTCCTTTTTATTTCCTAGTATAAAATTTGTAAGAAAATCGTACTCATTGAGAAAAATTCTGAATAATTACCAGATATTATATTACATCCCTGTAATCGACCTGGAAAATTACTGCTATTTTTGGGATTTGTATTGAATTATAATTGATATATTTATTTAGAAATACTTCTAAATATCCGAAAATTCGTACTTTCTAGTTTTATAAATTTTATATTTGCGTGATTTAATATACAACGACTGAGTCACGTCAGTTGGTGACCAGAAGTGGCAGCTTCACCTGGTCCTTTGGCATGCCGATTGGCCTTGTTGAAAGGATAGCCAGAAGGTGAGTTGAGGTTTTTTGTTAAAAATGTTGGTTTTCTGATGCATCATTTTCACTATCTTTTGTTGTTAATTCTTAAGAGGACTGAGAAGAATCAAAATAATTAGCAATGGATGATTTCCTAATTGATGATTTTTGAGTTTGGTACCTATAATTGCGTGTTGAGAAAGTGAGACCACGTAGTTATGGAAACACAATGTCATTCGCTAGAGAAGACATATTTTCTCCACAGAAGAGTCATTGAGAGAAAATATTATGTATGTAATTTTACGTTGACATCTTGAAATCATTTCTCAAAATTTGACTTGGTAAGCCCCTATTTTATGAACTCTATCCTATTATATCCCAGTGCACATCTACTATTAGGTCCCACAATGCATTACAACTTTTCTAGGACCAACCAGCCAAGAAAATGGGTAGTTTAGATGAAGACCAGCCAAGTGCAAGAGATAGAAGAGAGAGACAAAGAGAGTTGGAGACTACGTAAAAGGTCTTGAAAAACTTTTCTAACTCTTTTAAAATTTTACAAAGAGATTAAAAATAATTAAAATTTACAAAAAAATTTAAAATTCTAATGTATACAAGTAAATTTGTCAAAGCTGATAATTTTAAAATTAAATGACTTCAATATAATGTGAACCATCTCACTCAATTTTTTTAAGGCTCAATGATAATTATAAATTGGTAGTTGCATCTATGTATTAATATCTTACCTATAGATGCTAATCAATAGGTAGAGAATACAATTATACATATGTTACTGACTCATTATGACATTCATAATGTTTTATCATTTAAGTCCAAATATATATTATTTTATTATTTTATTTATATTATGAGAGTAAACCCACTTGACTTTTATAAAGTCAAGTAGTGATTCTCTCACATTTTTTTGATAATTATTAGATTGTAAAAACTTAAGTGAGCTCTTATTATAAGTTGAAATAATAGAAGAAGTCCAAGTCTTCAGTTCAAGGGAAAGCTCAAGTCTTATGGAGAGGGCTTGCCTAATATCTTTATGGGCCTAAGAGAGGGCATCATTTTGACCTAGCTTATTTGGACTTAAAAAGGCTATCAAGAGATGAGATCAAGGCCACCCGTCTTAGGACACCTTAAGATGAGATTAAGAGAAGGATTAGAATACCACTCTCATAGAGAAGGATTAGAATACCACCAAGAGAGTCAATTATTAATCATAACCATCCATTAGAGGGGCCTAACTCTCAAGAGGATTAACGCATCTCACTTAAAAGGTGCTTTTTGACTCTCTCTCTAGTAGTGGCTAGCCGAAGGAAATAGGAGGAAAATCAGGGTCTAGTCAATGACATTCTCATGCCCAAGATCATTGTGAAGAAGAGATTACCTTGAGTGCATCAAGATCATCACAGATTAAACATTGGTTGGAAGGTTTGTGCAAGATCTAGATTTGTTACGTCCTTGTAATCCTCTCCATGGATTAACTCTTAGTTCGAACTAATTTTACCATTTATTCTATCATTTCATTACATTAGATTTATTTTCTCTCCTTTGTCACATTTTTCATAACTCTTGTCTTCACTCTTTTACATTTAATTCTGCCCTTCACAATCTCAAGTATATGTATATGTATATAAGAAATAATATAAGTAGAATTCTTACTCTCATTACCCATGCTCCCTAAAGATCAACCCTTAATTATCCTAAATAGAAGAGTGAAGTTTTATAAATATTATTTACATGAACTTGGTTGCATCATGATGATCTATTTAACCTCTAATTCAAGTTCATCACTCAACTAAGTTGATAAAGAGACATTTGTTTACATGCATTTTTCTCATTGGGTTTATAAACATACTCATTTGTTTAGGTGCACTTGATTACTTTGAGCATGATAAGTAGATTGTAATCATGCTATCATAGTATAATGCTCATCCCATTAAAATGAAAATATCAATTAATTATCTTTACCCATCATAGTGTCTAAATATCTTAGTTATAAGCTGTTCCTTAAACTTTGCTATTAGCTCATTAGGTTGCAGTTTCATTTCAAATGAATGTTTACCTCAATTAGATAATTGAAGTGTTAATATACCAATCATGAAGTCTACTTCACTCTTAAATACTTTTTTCTATTGAATAGATCTGAGTAAAATAATTTGAACAAGCTTCAAGCATGGATACAAAACATTGGGAGAGGGAGAGTAAAATGCTAGTGATCATATGTGAGTGACGTGACTCAGTCGTTGTATGTTAAATCACGCAAATATAAAATTTATAAAACTAGAAAATACGAATTTTCAGATATTTAGAAGTATTTCAAAATAAATATATCAATTATAACTCAATAAAAATTCCAAAAATAGCGGTAATTTTCCAGGTCGATTACAGGGATGTAATATAATATCTGGTAATTATTCAGAATTTTTCTCAATGAATACGATTTTCTTACGAATTTTATACTAAGAAATAAAAAGGAAATATATTTAAAATTCACGAAAAAAAAAGGAAATAAGGGTGCGGGCGTCAGGATGACGTCAGCGCCCGGCGAACGCGAATCAGGCGGAAACAGAGTTCTGCCCGTCGATTCTTACGTAAGCGATTACAGACGATTTAATTAATCAAATTGAGATCTGTAAAAGCCGGAAGAATCGTAATTTAACGAAGTATAGTTTGGTAAATTAAAATCACACAAAGTATCACTAAATAAAGCGTAAATTAAATTGAAAGCAGGAAAATAGAGTTCCAGCGTCGCGGCGGCGATGCGTCGGCGATGCACCGGAATCCTGAGCGTTTGGGAGGATCGTCGTGCAGTGTCCACAGCCTCGAAGGCTCTCCTTGGACAAAGACGACGTGGGCAATCTCTAGATCTTCTCGCGAAGTCTAGAGATCAATGAAGTGGGTCGTCGAATCGTCTCCAGCGGCTGTCACCCGACGGAGCGGAAAAAACGGCGACTTTGCGGCTCTCCGGCGGCTGTCACCCGAGGGAGAGGAGCTGGATGGAGGTGGGGCGTGTGTTAGGGAGCTTCATCCTCAGGTCTGTGCAGCAAGAGGAGGCTCTTCATCGCATCTGGTACGCTCTCAGGAGGTGGCGACGTCTCCCGGTGGATCGTCCTCTTCCCGACGACGGCTTGTTCGTCGATCAATCAGAGATGATTTACTCGATGGATTCGCGATCCTTTTATCGCGAATCGTTCAGCAATTTTAGTAGCAATGCTTTGCGAATCACGTTGACGAGATTTTCGCCGATGATCCAGCGATTCTCGTTGCTTAATCCTTCACCGGCGATCTGCAAGAAAGTCGCAATAATCAGATAAAAATATATAAATTTTGACTCTAGGAGGATTTGAACCCGTGCCGGTCGCCCCCGCCTCTTTTGAGGAAGGTGTGGGTTTAGTCCCACATCGGTTGTACGCCGAGTTTTCGGGCGAATATATAGTAATGTTAGCTTTGTGAGCAAAGTCCCTTCTTTCGCATGTACGACCACTCCTTGTGCCACAGCCGGCTGGCCACCGGTGACATGGAAGGGGAGTGGCGTACGCGTGCCTGTCGGTCCCAAAGCCAAGCCGCTCGAGCCCCTACTCACGGCTTACTCCCCGACTATGCTTCCGACCCGCTCGCGGGCACGGCGGGTCCCCTCATTTTTGCAATATTTTTATTTTTATTTCTTGTTCTTTATTTATCTCAAAAGTAAGACCGTAAAAATCGTATAAAATCACATAATTACCCAAAAATTCACGTTAATCAATTGAAAACCAAAAATCATTCTTTAACACAAATATAAGTCTATTTATCATGAGTTAAGGCTAAAACTATATTATTTACTAATTATTAACTCATGATAATGAAGACTTATCAGTGAGCAAATACGGAGACAATACTAGGAGAGGGGAAGAGAGAGAGCGTAGCAATGTTGCTAATGTATGGTGTTCAAATGGATGTAGAGAAAAAAGGAGGATGGAGAGAGGACGTATATTAACTACTTGGTACTGTGTGCACACGAATCTAGAGACCCAACACAGAGATAAACATATAGATAGAAAGAGAAGGGATATCGGATGTTCTCATAGAGAAGAGATTGCCTCAAATTACAAATGTAGTGTCCTACCAGAACTTCAAGACACTAAGATACATTTATGTCACTAAATATGATTTTTCTTCTATTATTGGTTTCTTAAAAGAGGTCTTCAAGTTACTTGCCACCATGGACTGCAGTTTCCAGAATCAGGGCACTGGATTTTATGACATGGTCATCATTGGCCTGTGGGACTGTGGGCTTTACTAGATGGGACAGTGCGTGTCAGCTTCTGAACCTACCAAGGACTGTGTACAATTAACTGAGTCACACATCAACGATTTCCAACCACAGAGACCAACCAAGCAAGAGAGGAGGAGAGTGAAAGAGATAGCGAGCAAGCAACAGGAGGGCAGGGAGAGAGAAAGAGTGTGAGAAACTGAGCAAGAGAGAGGGGGACAGAGTGAGCAAGTGAGAGAGGAAATGTATTGAAACCGGTGTGTAGTCCACTTGCAAATATGTGACTTGACTTTGTTGACATGGGTTTAGAACCAGTATTGCTTGGATCCTAGGCAAATGTATTGACATCTATTGCAAACAAACAACCTGTAGTGTAATTAAAACCACACCCATGGGGGCATGTTTTATTGACTTGTTTTCTCTAACCCTCCCCCTCTATTATGTACACAATTGAGTATACGAAACAAATTATTTATGCTATTCCATGTCAAAATGCTTTCACCATTGGATGTTCAATCACCGTTATAATTTGACTCAATATTTGATTGATTTGTTGTTCATGTGTGTTAGCTGTGTCATCAATTCCAGAACTTGGTTTATCAGTTCTTTAACAAAAAGGTCAACATATATAACACAAAATCAATGAAAAAGTTGATTTCGGCCCCTTATGGTAAAATAAAATGGTTGAATATTCTTTGTGAAGTATGGAAATTATACAATAATAATTCAGTTCCCAATAATTAATTTGGGTAAATGTAGGGTGTGAACATTTATTAAGTAAATGCTACCATTTTACATCATCATGAGGCTTGGTTAATTATGTGTACCCACCCTCAAAGCATGTCAAAGAGAAAATAGTAAATAAATACTCAATTGATGTACCAGACTTAGTATAATATGTTGTAATGTAAGCTGCATAAATATATAGAGAGATGAGGGAGTGAGGGAGGGAGAGAAGGAGAGAGAGAGAGAGAGAGAGAGAGAGAGCTACAAATCGACATAGACAAATAGAGAGAATATTTTCATTGGGTTCACTCATATTGACAGTTTGAAAAGTATATTATAAGAATAAAATTATCTATAAATACAAGGTGAGACATGAGAGACAAAGATAGAGAGGGTGGGAGGGAGGGAAGGAAAAGGCTCTCAATGAGTTAATTTTGCCTCACAATAAATTTCTTTTACCCCTCTTATTTGAAGAAGATTTTGTACAAGATTACAAAAAAAATGATTCTTTTTGTTTCAACTATATGCATGATCAAGAAGACAGATGATAGAATCATACAGTAAAGAAATAAGAAACTTTTTTAATTGAGTGAAATCCAAAGTGCTATCATCGCAAGTGCCAACTCCACAATGTGTTTGAGGAGCAACCCACTAAAAATAACTGATCTTAAGGAAATGATCTAGCAAAATAGTGTTGAAACAATACTGATCTTTATGTCAACAATAGATACATCCAATGGGGACAAGCCAAAAAGTTTATCGAAGAGAAAACAACACATCAGTAAGCACACTATATTTACCTCCAAAATCCTACCTCGAATGGGGAAACTAGGACAGAATAAATCAGTACTTCTATAATCAAGAGCACCTCTTTAATAATGCAGAAATTCCTCTTTGACTCTACATGTGCACATCTTAACTCATCTCAACCTACAGATATATCACTGTGTCACTCATATTTACTTCAAATATCAACATGAAATTCCAAGCCAGAAAAGAAATGCTATCACTATTGAACAATGTTAAAGGCATCATAACTGAGCTGCATAGGCCCTAGCCTTGTCACCTAGCCACCTCTGTTTTGGTCGGCAAGTCTGCAAGGAAAGCAAAGAATGCTTCAGTCTCCTTAATTTTCATGATCATGTCGTCCTTGCCTCTAGGAGCAGAGATCTCCAGCAATGTAAAAATATGACAGCATGTCGAATTTAACATAGGCATGATCTTTCCTTCTAAATTCCTTGTGATCTCGGAAGGTAATGTGATGGCAATGTGTTTACACTTTTCAGAGAAGGCTAATCACACCTAGCTGGAAAGATTGCCACATATACCCTGAAGGTTCTCTAAGACCGTGACTCAGCCTATAAAGCCATTCAAATCTCTCACCTTCTTGAATGACTCTGCAAAAGCTTTCTTGCTGTGGGACTCCACCAATGCCATTCACTATAGTGAACCTTCTGTCAAGGAAGAGGTACAACACAACAGCTTAGATGGATCTTTTTGTTGTGAAGACTGAATGGTTCCCTTTGGGCTTATCCACAAAAATCTGGTTGGGTCATCTTGTGGAATCATCATGTAGACTTAGGATCATTTACATTGAATGGGGTTGGTGGAGTCTCCTAGCAAGAAGCATTCACATAGTTGTTCAAGAAGTTGAGAGATTTCAAAGATTCAGATTTGAATAGGCTGAGTTAGGGTGTTTAGGAATATACATTATATCTATTGCAATATTTCTATCTAATTATGACTTGATCCAAAAATTCAATTAGGATCTATAGCCATATCTTGTTAGAAAGTGATGTGATGTGACTTAGTCATTGAATAGTAAATCACACAATTTTAAAATTTATAAAATTAAAAAATACAAACTTTTAGATATTTAAAAATATTTCTGAACAAATATATCAATTATAATTCAATATAACTTCTAAAAATAGTGATAATTTTTCAAGTTGATCATATGGATGTAATATAATATCAGGTAATCATTCATAATGTTTCTCAAGGAATACTATTTTCTATGAAGTTTACACTAGAAAAGGAAAATAAAATATATTTAAAATTTACGAAAAAGAAAAATAAGGGTGTAGACATTAGGATGACGTTCGTGCCTGGCAAACACGAATTGGACGGAAATATAGTTTTGTCCGGTGATTCTTATATAAGCAATTACAAACAACTTAATTGATCAAATTAAGATTTGTAAGAAGAATCGTAATTGAATGAAGTATAGCTTGGTAAATTTAAAATCAATAAATTATCACTAAATAAAGTAAAAATTAAGTTAAAAGTAGAAAAACAAAGTTCCGACATTGCTGTGACAATACGTTAGTGATGCATCAAAATCTTAAGCGTTTGGGAGGATCATCATGTAGTCTCTATAATCTTGAAGGCTCTCCTTGGACAAGGATGATGTGGGCAATCTCTAAATCTCCTTACAAAATTTAGAGATCAATGAAATGGGTTGTCAAATCGTCTTCGGTGGCAATCACCTAGTGGAGTAGAAAATCAATGACTTTGCAGCTCTCCGATGGCTATCACCTGACAAAGAGGAGCTGGATGAAGGTGGGACGTGTGTTAGAGAGCTTCATCTTGAAGTCCACGTAGCAAGAGGAGGCTCCTCATTGCATCCGATATGCTTTCAAGAGGTGGTGACTCATCTCTTGGCAGATCGTTGATAAGTCTTCATTATCATGAGTTAATAATTAGTAAATAATATAGTTTTAGGCTTAACTCATGATAAATAAACTTATATTTGTGTTAAAGAATGATTTTTGGTTTTTAATTGATTAATGTGAATTTTTGGGTAATTATGTGATTTTATACGATTTTTACAGTCTTACTTTTGAGATAAATAAAGAACAAGAAATAAAAATAAAAATATTACAAAAATGGGGGGACCTGCCGGCCAGTCGTGCCGGCAAGTGGGTCGGAAGCGCAGTCGAGGAGTAAGCCACGAGTAGGAGCTCGAGCGGCTTGGCTTGGGGACCGACAGGGCACGCGTACGCCACTCCCCTTCCACGTCACCAGTGGCCAGCCAGCTGTGGGGCAAGGAGTGGTCATACACGCGAGAGAAGGGACTTTGCTTAGAAACCTAACATTACTATATATTCACCCCAAAAATCAGCTACAACCGATGTGGGACTAAACCGCCGTCACACCTTCCTCAGAAGAGGCGGGCGACCGGCGCGGGTTCGAATCCTTCTAGAGTCAAAATTCATATATTTTTATTTGATTATCGTGACTTTCCTGCAGATCGCCAGTGAAGGATTAAGCAACGAGAATCTTTGGATCATCGGCGAAAACCTCGTCAATGCGATTTGCGGAGCATTGCTACTAAAATTGCTGAACGATTCGCGATAAAAGGATCGTGAATCCATTGAGTAAATCATCTCTGATTGATCGACAAACAAGCCGTCGTCGAGAAGAGGACGATCCACCGGGAGACCAGACGCCACCTCTTGAGAGCGTACCAGATGCGATGAAGAGCCTCCTCTTGCTGCGCAGACCTGAGGATGAAGCTCCCTAACACACGCCCCACCTCTATCTAGCTCCTCTCCGTCGGGTGACAGCCGCCAGAGAGCTGCAAAGTCGCCATTTTTCCGCTCCGCCGGGTGACAGCCGCTGGAGACGATTCGACGACCCACTTCATTGATCTCTAGACTTCGCGAGAAGATCTAGAGATTGCCCACGTCGTCTTTGTCCAAGGAGAGCCTTCAAGGCCGTGGACACTACACGACGATCCTCCCGAACGCTCAAGATTCCGGTGCATTGCCGACGCATCGCCATCGTGACGCCGGAACTCTATTTTCCTACTTTCAGTTTAATTTACGCTTTATTTAGTGATACTTTGTGTGATTTTAATTTACCAAACTATACTTCGTTCAATTACGATTCTTTCGGCTTTTACAGATCTTAATTTGATTAATTAAGTCGTCTATAATTGCTTACGTAAGAATCGCCGGGCGGAACTCTGTTTCTACCTGATTCGCGTTCGCCGGACACTGACGTCATCATGACGTCCGCACCCTTATTTCTTTTTTTTCGTGAATTTTAAATATATTTTCTTTTTATTTCCTAGTATAAAATTTGTAAGAAAATCGTATTCATTGAGAAAATTTTTGAATAATTACCAGATATTATATTACATCCCTGTGATTGACTTGGAAAATTACCGCTATTTTTGGAATTTTTATTGAATTATAATTGATATATTTATTTAGAAATACTTCTAAATATCTGAAAATTCATATTTTCTAGTTTTATAAATTTTATATTTACATGATTTAATATACAACAACTAAGTCACGTCAATCGTATGGACGAGATTTTTGTCAATGATCCAATAATTCTGGTGGCTTAATCTTTCACCAACAATTTGTAGGAAAGTCGTAATAATCAGATAAAGAATATAAGTTTTAGCTCTAAAAAGATTCAAACCTGCACTAGTTGTCCCCCTACATAAGAGAGATTGACATATGTACTCTAATGCTCGTATCAAATGACCTCATCATGGTACAACTTTGTTACGAAAAAGAGATATTTTAGGTATTCAAAATATCAAATCTTTTTTGGGAAAGGTGTGATGTGGTTTTAGTCCTATATCACTTGTGCACCAAAGTTTTGGGCAAATATATATTAATATTACATTTGGAATCAAGTCCCTTTCTTGCACATGTACGACCACTCCTTACCCTGCAATTGGCTTGCCACAAGTGACATGGAAGGGAAGTGGCATACATGTGCCCCTATCACTCTTAGTCGCTCAAGCCCCTACTCCTAGCTACTCCCCAATTGTACTTCCAACCCACTTGTAGGCTCAACTGGCCAGTAAGTCCTCGTTTTTTTATTTTATTTTTATTTTTATTTCTTTTTATTCATTTATTTGAAAAGTAAGACTGTAAAAATCAAATAAATTTGTATAAAATCATATAACTACCCAAAAATTTATGTTAATTAATTGAAAACCACTTTTCACACTTTAACACAAATATAAGACTATTTATCATGAATTAAGGCTAAAACTATATTATTTACTAATTATTAACTAATGATAATGAAGACTTATCATGGCGTAAACCTCATTCTTAGTTTAAATTAAGTTGAGTACTCTATATAATTTTTCATGTGCCTTGATAAGTCTTCACTATCATTAGTTAATAATTAGTAAATAATATAGTTTTAGTCTTAACTCATGATAAATAGACTTATATTTGTGTTAAAGTGTGAAAAGTGGTTTTCAATTGATTAATGTGAATTTTTGGGTATTTATGTGATTTTACACAAGTTTATATGATTTTTACAATCTTACTTTTGAGATAAATAAAGAAAAAGAAATAAAAAATAAAAATAAGATAAAATGAGGGAGACCCACTAGCCAGTCAGGCCTACCAGTGGGTTGAAAGCTCAATCAGAGAGTAGCTGCGAGCAGGGGCTCGAGCGGCTTGGACCAATAGGGGCATGTGTATGCCACTCCCCTTCCACATCACTGGTGGCCAGCCAACTATGGGGCAAGGAGTGGTCGTACACGCAAGAGAAAGGACTTGCTTAGAAATCAAACATTAGTATATATTCACTCGAAAACTCAGTGTGCAACCGATGTGGGACTAAACCTTTGTCACCTTCTCCAAAAAGGGCAGGCAACCGGCACAGGTTCAAATCCTCCCAAAGTCAAAAGTCATATATTTTTATTTGATTATCACAACTTTCCTATATATCATTGGTGAAGGATTAAGCAATGAGAATCACTGGATCATCGGCAAAAATCTCTTCAATGCAATTCGCGGAGCATTACTACTAAAATTGTTGAACGATTCGCGATAAAAGGATCACGAATCCATCGAGTAAATCATCTCTAATTGATTGACGAACAAGCCATTATCGAGAAGAGAACAATCCACCGAGAGACGAGTCCCCACCTCCTGAGAGTGTACTAGATGCGATGAAGAGCCTCCTCTTACTACGCAAACCTGAGGATGAAGCTCCTTGACACGCACCTCACCTCCATCTAGCTCCTCTCCATCGAGTGACAACCGCTGGAGAGCTGCAAAGTCGTTATTTTTTTACTCTACCAGGTGACAGCTGCTGGAGACGATTTGACAACCCATTTCATTAATCTCTAGACTTCGCAAGAAGATCTAGAGATTGCCCACGTCGTCTTTGTCCAAGAAGAGCCTTCGAGGCCATGGACACTGCACAACGATCCTCCCGAACACTCAAGATTCTAGTGCATCACTGATGCATCGTTGTTGCGATGCTAGAACTCTATTTTCCTGCTTTCAACTTACTTTACACTTCATTTAGTGATAATTTGTGTGATTTTAATTTATCAAAATATACTTTGTTCAATTACGATACTTTCAACTTTTACAGATCTTAATTTGATTGATTAAATCATTTGTAATAACTTACGTAAAAATCACTAGACAGAACTCTATTTCTGCCTAATTCTCGTTCATCAGGTGCTGACATCATCCTGATGTCCGCACCCTTATTTTCCTTTTTTGTAAATTTTAAATATACTTCTTTTTCATTTCTTAGTATAAAATTCATAAAAAATCATATTCATTGAGAAAAATTCTAAATAATTACCAGATATTATATTACACCCTATGATCAACCTAGAAAGTTATTGCTATTTTTTGGAAGTTTAATTAAATTATAATTAATATATTTGTTTAGAAATACTTCTAAATATCTAAAAAATCATATTTTCTAATTTTATAAATTTTATATTTGTGTGATTTAATATACAATGATTGAGGCACGTCATGCCTATATGATAGAATGTAGTGCATAAATCGAACTAGGAATGTAGGGCATATTGTGGCTTTACTACACCCTCCCCCGTCATTACACTACCATTGAACTAGTAAACGATGAAATTGATAAACAAGATTTAGAGGTTAAACATATCATCATGATGCAACCAAGTTCATCCAAATAATATTTATAAAACCTCATTGTTCTATTTAAGATAAGTAAGGGTCGACCCTCAGGGAGTGTGGGTAATGAGAGTAAGAATGTTACTTATTTTATTTCTTATATATATATTGATATACTTGAGATTATGAAAAATAAAATTAAATTTAAAAAAGGTGAAGATAAAAAAAATAGAAAGTGTGGCAAAGGGGAGAGAATGGATCTAACATAATAGAATGATAGAATAAATGATAAAACTAGTTCCAACTAAGAGTTAATTTATCAATGGAGAGGATTACAAGGACATCTTAAATCAAGATTTTGCACAAACCTCATTGTGCACCAATCTTAGGCCAAGTGATGCTTGATCTGTAATAATCTTGATGCGCTCTAAGTAATCTCTTTTACACGATGATCTTGGGCACAAGAATGTCATTGACTAGGCCCTAATTTCTCTCCTATTTCCTTTGGCTTGCTACTATTAGAGAGAGAGCCAAAAAGCACCCCCCAAGAGGGGGGCCAGATGCCTTAATCCTCTCAAGAATTAGGCCCCTCTAATAGATGATTATGATTAATAATTGACTCTCTTGGTGGACGGCCCGAATTCTTTTATGAGAGTAGTGTTCTAAACCTTCTCTTAATCTCATCTTAAGGCACCTTAAGATGGGCGGCCTAGATCTCATCTTTTGATAGCCCATTTAAGTCCAAATGAGTTAGGCCAAGGTGATGCTCTCTCTTGGGCCCATAAACATATTAGACCGTTCTTTTGATAAGACTTGAGCTTTTCCTTGGGCTGAAGGCTTAGGCTTCTTCGATCACTTTCAACTCATAATCACCTAAGTCCTTACAATCAAATAATTATCAAGAAAATATGAGAGAATCACTAGTTGACTTCATAAAAGTCAAGTGGGGTTAGTGACGTGACTTACTCATTATATAGTAAATCATACAATTTTAAAATTTGTAAAACTAGAAAATACTAATTTTTAGATATTTAGAAGTATTTCTGAACAATTATATCAATTATAATTCAATAAAACTTTCAAAACTAGTGGTAATTTTTCAGGTCAATCACAGAGATGTAATATAATATTGGGTAATTTTTTAGAATTTTTTTCAAATAGTAAGATTTTTTTATGAACTTTATATTAAGAAATGAAAATAAAATATATTTAAAATTCACAAAAAAGAGAAATAAGGGTACGGACGTCAAAATGGCATTAGTGTTCAATGAATGCAAATCACGTGGAAACAAAGTTCCACCTAGTGATTCTTACATAAGCAATTACAGATAATTTAATTGATAAAATAAAGATCTATAAAAGTTAAAAAAATATAATTGAAAGAAGTATATCTTGATAAATTTAAATCACACAAATTAACACTAAATGAAACAAAAATTAAGTTAAAAGTAGGAAAATAGAGTTTAGACATCGCGGTAGCGATACATTGGCAATGTACCAAAATCTTGAGCATGGGCAATGCACTAAAGTTTAGAAGGATTGTTGTGTAGTGTCTATGGCCTCGAAAGTTCTCCTTGGACAAGGATGACATGGGCAATCTCTAGATCTCCTTTCAAAGTCTAAAAGGTAATGAAATGGGTCATGAAATGATCTTTAGTGGCTGTCACTTGGTGGAGTAAAAAAATGGTGACTTTATAGCTCTCCGATGGCTATCACCTGATAGAAGGGAACTAGATGGAGGTGCAGTGCATGTTAAAGAGCTTCATCCTTAGGTTTGAACAATAAGAGGAGGCTCTTCATCACATCTGATACACTCTTAGGAGATGGTGACTCATCTCCTGGTGGATGGTCTTCCTCTTGATAATGACTTGTTCGTCGATCAATCAGAGATGATTTACTCGATGGATTTACAATCCTTTTATCGTGAACTGTTCAACAATTTTAGTAACAATGCTCCACTAATCACGTTGATGAAATTTTCACCAATGATCTAGCAATTTTGTTGACTTAATCTTTCACTGATGATCAGAAGAAAAGTCACGATAATCAGATAAAAATACAAGTTTTGGCTAAATATATAGTAATATCACATTTGCAAGCAATGAGTCCCTTTCTCCTTTGTGTATGACCACTCCTTACCCCACAACTAGCTAGTCACTAGTGACATAGAAAGGGAGTGGCACACATATGCCTCCATCGGTCTTTGCTGCTTGAGCCCCTACTTGTAATTCCCCGCAACTACGCTTCCAACCCACTTGCAGGCCCGGTTGGCCAATGGATCCCCCCCTTTTACCATATTTGTATTTCAAATTTTTTTTCTTCATTTATCTCAAAAATAAGACTCGTGGCTTAGAAAGACATCACCTCAACCTCGTTTTTAATTTTTCACCTCATCTTACACTCCTCTTACACTTTTTCGAAAAAAACAAATATAGAAACAAGTATTGTGAAATTCTAAGAAAAATAGAGCTTAAAAAAAATCAAATAGAATGAAATAAAAACCATGGGTTGACTTCCATGTAGCGTTGGATTTAATGTCTTCAGCTGGACAACTCTTAGATCATATAAGATGATCTATGGCCATCAAAATATATTTGCATCTTAAGGTAAGTTTCATAATATTCTTTTTCAGATTTAGCATAAATTCATATACTTCATATATATACCTTGACATACTTTCAGCCAAAAAAATGGAAATTAACAAATTTTTCTCAAAAATAATATTTCCATTTTGAAAAGAATCTTTCCTCATTTCTATCTTGTTTTGTAAGGCTCTCATTCATTAATAAATATTTTCTATTAATAGACCATAAAATGTGATCAAGCCATATAATTTTCAAATTAGCTTTTATCCAATCTAGAATCTTTTCATCTAAATTGATACCTCTAATTCTTCTTCTCACCCATTTCTTAATATATTTTTTTATGTGCATAATCTTCCCCTACTCTATTTTATCTTCCATACATATTTGTTCAATTTGCGAGGAGTAAAATATTTCAAGCTTAGAAAAAGTTCTAATGGGCTGTGGGTTTTGAAGGATGGAAGTATTGTCTTCTTTAATCTCATATCTAATGAATTCAATAAAATTGAAATTTTCTCATACAAAATTATCTCTATATTCATATTCATTTTTTTCATTTCTCCCCATTAGTTGAAACAACTCTTTTTCTAACTTTTTGTTTCTCAACTTATCAAATTCTTCATCTTCCTAAGAGCTATCTTCTAATATCAGTATATGATATACATCATCATCCTCACTATCAACATCCATGGCCACAAAATTATAATTATATTTATTAATTTCATCTCCTACATCTCCTATATTAATTAATTTTTCCTCACCTGAAATATGTTTTTCTTCATGTCTATCCTTACTCTCTTCTACTAAAATTTAAATGATTCTTCCATAATCAGCTATTATTTCTTCATCTAAGAGCTCTTTCTCCTCATCATCCTCACTATATTCATTCATCAATTGTGAGTAATAAATAATTTTATTTAAATTTTTTGCTACTATATTTTCAGCCTTAATATTCTCATTTACTTTTAATGGCTCATCAATTTCTTCTAATAATTAGAAATAAGGATCAAGTAAAATATTCTCACTCAATGTATTTACTGTATTAATATTTTCATTTCGTGGGTTTTTTCTTAAATTTATCCAACTAAGTTCTCTTTGCTGAAATCCTACTATTTGACAATTTCTTGAATTTTCTATAGGTTGATTAGGTGGTTGTCCCTCTTCTCTCTTATTCTCAAAAGCCTCTATAATTTGTTTCTGGTGCAACATCATTTGATTCATAGTTTCTTATATCGTTTAGCTCATTTGTTACATCATTTCCATGGCATCAGGTTGGATTTGAGAGGGCTAATTTTTCTGAAATCTATGTTCTTATTTTAGATGAAATTCAAAATTTGAATTATATCTAAGTCTTCTAGATTTTTAATATTATTTGGGTTTCTCCACGATAAATTATTCCCCTAATTAAGATTATAAGAATTAGAAAAATATTCTCTATTTTTACTGAAATCATGGGTTACTTGTACTTACTTTTGCCTAGGATGAAATGATTAACCTAAATTATAATATTGAAACTCAAAATTATTATTTTCACCATACATATGACATGCACTATATGCATTCAATTGAAGGTTAGGATGCTTTCTAATATTCTCAATAAGTAAATCAAGTTTTTCTAATATTTGATTAATCTGATTAACCTCATTTCTTAAATTAGAATCATCATCGTAATGTAATTCATAAATTTCTCTCTCCTTATCCTTGTCATATAACTCAAAGGAGGCTTGATCTCTAAAATTTTTATTTAAATTCTCATAAACTGTAAATCTCATCAAGGGTTTTCTCTATAAAAGCTCCTCTACATATAGAATCATCTATATTTCTATATTATTCTAATAATCTGTTATAAAAAATTCTATTGAGCTGGCACTTGGATATAAAATATGAGAAGGATACTTTCTAAGTAAATCTTTGAATTTTTCCCTTCTCTCATGTAAAATTTTTCTTAGTCTTTGAGAAAAACCCATATATATTTTCTCATATTTTGAGTTTTTTTAAGAGATAAATTTTTGAAGAAAGACTTGTTCTATGTCTTTCCAGCTAATTAATTCTCTATCTAATGTGGATAGCCAATCACTAGCTTTGTCCTTAAGTATATGAGGAAATAATTTCATCTTAATAATTTTCGGTATAACTTGAGGGAGATTAACTAAATCATAGACCACATGAAATTTTTATAAATAATGATGAGGTTTCTCTAAAGGCAATTCATAAAAGTTAGAGAGTATTTGAGAAATTCTTAAATTTATTTCAAATTTAATAGTAGGTGCTAATGGGACTCTAATATTGAATGCTCTTTGAAATGAATCAGGGATATAATGATTTATCATGGCCATAAGATTGTTCTTAGTTTGACCTATACTTCCTTTAGGATCTATCAAAATTATTTTTTCTTTCAGATTTTTAGTTTTGAATAAAATAATGAAAGGATTTTCTAGCTTTAGATGCAAGGATCTTCTACCATACATAAAAAATTAATAAATTCGAGGAAAAAGTTTAGTAATTGTTACCCTCCTTTAGTATGTTCTAGTCTTTGCCTTGCTTCTTTTCGTTACTTTTTAAAAAAAAAATTCAATGAAAAGAAAATAAAACAAGAGTTTTTTTTTTGTCTACTCAAAGAGAAAGTAAAAAAATACTAAATATTCTGTAATACATCTCCAACAATGGCACCAAAATTTTACATGACTTAGTCGTTGTATAGTAAATCACACAAATTTAGAATTTAGAAAACTAGAAAATACGAATTTTTGAATATTTAGAAGTATTTTTAAACAAATATATCAATTATAATTTAATACAACTTTAAAAAATATTGATAATTTTTCAAGTCAATCATAGGGATGTAATATAATATCAGGTAATTATTTAGATTTTTTTTCAAAGAATACTATCTTTTATGAATTTTATATTAAGAAATAAAAATAAAATATATTTAAAATTCATGAAAAAGGAAAATAAGGGTGTATATGTTAGGATGTCATCAGCGCCTAGTGAATGCGAATAGGGCGAAAATAGAGTTCCACCTAATGATTCTTTTGTAAGTGATTACAAACAATTTAATTAATCACATTAAGATCTATAAAAGTCAGAAGAATCATAATTGAATGAAGTATAGCTTGATAAATTTAAATCATACAAATTATTACTAAATAAAGTAGAAATTAAGTTGAAAGTAGGAAAACATATTCTAGTATCATGGCGGCAATGCGTCGGCAATGCATTGAAATCTTGAGCATTCAAGAGGATCATCGTGTGGTGTCCATGGCCTCGAAGGCTTTTTTTGGACAAAGACGATGTGAGCAATCTCTAGATCTCCTTGCGAAGTTTAGAGGTCAATGAAATAGGTTGTCAAATTGTATTTGGTGGCTATCACCTGATGGAGTAGAAAAATGATAACTTTTTGACTCTCCGACAGCTATCACCTAACAAAGAGGAGTTAGATGGAGTTGGGGCACATGTTAAAGAGCTTCATCCTCAAGTCCATGCAATAAGAGGAGGCTCTTCACCACATCTAGTATGTTCTCAAGAGGTGGTGACCCATCTCTTGGTGGATTATCTTCTTTCTGACGATGACTTGTTCTTTGATCAATTGAAGATGTTTTACTCGATGGATTTGTGATCCTTTTATCGTGAATCGTTCAACAATTTTAATAACAATATTTCACAAATCACATTAATGAGATTTTCGCCGATGATCTAGTGATTTTGATGACTTAATCCTTTACCGGTGATCTATAGAAAAGTCGTGATAATTAGATAAAAAATATGAGTTTTGGCTCCAAGAGGATTCGAACCCACACCGGCTGCCCACTTACATGAGAGAGATTGAAATAAGTACCCTAATGTCCTTATCAAATGATGTCATTATGGTATATTATTGTTATAAATAAGGGGTATTATAAGTATTAAAATCATCGATGTGTTTCTAGGGAAGGTGTGATACGGATTTAATCTCACATCACTTGTGTAACAAAGTTTCAAGCGAATATATAGTAATATTACATTTACAAGCAAGTCACTTTCTTCCATGTGTATGACCAGTCCTTGCCCCATAGTTAATTGGCCATCGGTGATGTGAAAGGGAAGTGGCACACATGTGCCCCATTAGTCTTAGCCGCTTGAGCCCTTGCTTGTGGATCCTCCCTAATTGCGCTTCCGACCAGCTTGTGGACCTGGCTGGCCAGCAGATACCACCAATTTAGTTTTATTTTTATTTTAATTTAATTGTTTTTATTTATCTAAAAAATAAGAGTATAAAAACTATATAAATTCATAGAAAATCACATAATTAGCCAAAAATTCACGTTAATCAACTAAAAACTACTTTTCACACTTTAACATAAATATAAATCTAATTATCATTAGTTAAGGCTAAAACTATATTATTTACTAATTATTAACTCATGATAATAAAGACTTATCAATAAACAAGGGGTATTTGAGGCACAAAAATTATAAAAATATTCTAAAGAATGTGTGATCGTCGTTTAGTCCACATCAATTATATGCTGAATTTTGAGACAAATATATAGTAATATGAGATTTAGGAATCAATGAGTCTATTTCCTACATGTGTATGACCACTTCTTACCCCACGCCCAACTAACCACCAATGACATGGAATGGGAGTGATGCAAACGTGCCCCTTATTAGTCCCTCCTTAGTTGCTCGAGCCTCTACTTGCGACTCTACCCAACTATGCTTCCAACCCACTTGTGGGCTTAGTTGGCTTGCAGGTCACCCCTTTTTTGTCTCTTATTTTATTTTATTTTATTTTTCTTTATTTATCTCAAAAATAAGATTACAAAAATTATATAAATTTACATAAAATCACATAATTAGCCAAAAATTCACATTAACTAATTAAAATCTATTTTTCACAATTTAACACAAAATTAAGTCTATTTATCATAATTTAAAGCTAAATCTATATTATTAATTAATTATTAACTCATAATAATGAAAACTTATCAATGTAGGACTAAAAGTTCTCATTTGTTTTAGGATAGTGGTTTAGAGCATAGTATGATTCAGCAATGTTTAATGGGCCATGTTACTAGATATGGAAGATCTAATGGTGAGCAAATCACCACAATACTAGAAACATAAAGCGATTTATTGGTGGTGCACAAATCCTATGCCACTCAGTACACACATGAAGCACCACAATACTAGAGACTTAAGTTCCTGGTCAGTATTGGTTTGTGGCCGGTTAATAATGTGATGCCTAGTGCACCATGTGACCAATCATATCTGATCTAATGGTACACAAAGTGTCAAAATATCAAAAACTTAAGTTCTAGCAAATACGACTATTAGGGATATAAAGAATATATTTGATTATTATCTAGTTAAATATACTTTATTGATCATCTTTAAAATCCTAATGACAATTGCGAATACATTATCTATTCTTCCCTTTTTTTGCATGATCAACACCTCTAGCAATCGGCAAGCTCATTCCTTCCTCTCTCAACTACACTCAAGACCTTTGGTGAGTTGTCAACTCTTCCCTTCTCCCCCTAGATGACAGTGATAGTCAACCCCATTTTTCGACAAATCTTTCTAAGAAGTAGTGCAATGTTTCTATGGTACTTCTGTTACTTCTGATGTGGTGTAGCATGTCTAGACAAAACCAAGCTGTCACACTAGTGTCTCAAGTTTAAAGGAATTCTTCTACTCAAAGGATTTTTTTGATTTTTGTAAGTCTGAAGACATTCTTCAACATTTAACAGTCTGATATATTCTATAGTAGAATGGTGTTGCAAAATGGATGAATCAGACCATAATTGAAAAAGTATGGTGTCTACTCTCCCACACTATATTGTCAAAAAAGTTTTGGGCTGAGGCTGCCCAAATGGCAGTATACTTGATCAATAGATCCCCTTCTATAGCCATTAGAAGGACAATTTAGGAGGTTTGGAGTAGAGAACCTATGGAATACTCTCTACATCTTCGTATGTCTAGCCTACACCCCAATTGACAATGGCAAGCTTGAACCATGATCAATCAAATGCATCTTTCTTGGTTTTAAGCTGCGAGTAAAAGGGTTCAAGGTTTACAATCTAGAGAATTTGACAACTATCTTTAGTAGAGATGTCATATTCGATGAAACTACTGTGAAGAGATCACCATCATCCTCGATTATAAATTCATCCGATCAATTGTCAAACTCACCAATTTTCTCAATTCCGAATTACTCCATAGCAAGAGATAGATCCTGTAGAGAAATTCATCCACCAACTAGGTATGCTCAAGTAGACTGCACTATTTATGTATTATCTGTTGTAAAGGATGTCGACAGCTCAAGTGAACCAAGCTCATATAATGAAGCCATTCACTCAAGTGATTCAGTAAATTGGACTCTAGCTATGTGAGAAGAAATTGAGTCATTTCAAAAAAATCATATGTGGGATTTAGTGCAGCTCCCACCAACGAAGAGACCTATTTGCTGCAAGTGGGTTCTCAAGCAGAAGGAAGGCATATTAGGAGTTGAAGACTCATGATTCAAGGCTCGGCTCATCACAACGGGATTTAGTCAAATCCTTAGGATTGACTACATAGAGGTACTTTCTCCTGTAGTCAAGCATAGCTCTATTCATACTATACTTGGTCTTGTTGTCCACCAGGACTATGAGCTTGAGCAAATAGATGTGAAGATAGCTTTCCTTCATGGAGAACTTGAGGAAGAAATCTACATGGAAAAGTCAGAAGGATTTCTTGAGAATGATCGAAGAGATCTCATATGCAAACTCAAGAAATCTCTCTATGGATTATAACAATCTTTACTAGTACAAAAGATTTGATTCATACACTACTACTCTCGGATTTTCCTAAAGTAAGTATGGCTGCTGCAATTACTTCAAGAAGGTGGAGAACTCATTTAGATATTTGTTACTATATCTTGATGACATTTTGATTGCAACAAAGAATATTGAATTCATCAACAAAATTAAATTTCAACTCAGTTGAGAATTTGAGATGAAAGATCTTGGGGCAGTTAAAAAAAAATTGGGCATGGAAATCAGTAGCGATCGAACAAGTTGTATAATATCCTTGAACCAAAAGGGGTACATTGTGAAAATTCTCTACAGATTTTATATGGAGAAGGTAAAACCAGTTACCACTCCTCTTGCCACCCATTTTAAACTTTCTTCTTTAATTCTGCAAATGTAATCGAAAAGAGAATATATGTCTAAAGTCCCCTATTCATCAGCAGTTGGATCACTCTGTATGCGATGATCTACATGCGCTCTGATATCTCACAAGCAGTTCAATGGATTCTTAGACACCTACGTAGAACTTCTGATGTGTGCTTGGATTTTAGAAAATCAATCTTCAAAGTCTCTGGCTATGTAGATTTTGATTATGCAGTAGATCTCAATAAGAGGAGATCTCTTATAGGTTATATTTTCACTTTAGATGAATGTGCAATTTTGTGGAAGGCGACTCTACAATCAATTATGGCATTATCTACCACTAAAGCTGAATATATTGCCATCATAGAGGCAGTAAAGGAGGCCATCTAATTGAAAGTTCTTTTCAATGAAATCTACTCAAAATAGTTTTTGGTTAATCTGCTCTGTGATAGTTAGAGTGCCATCCATCTCTCAAAAGATCAATTGTTCCACGAAAGAACAAAAAACATAGATGTACATTATCACTTTGTACAAGATGTGTTCTTGAAAGGAGATATCTCTATTATGAAGATTAGTATGCATGACAACCCAGCAGACATGATGATAAAGCCTCTTCTGTTAGGAAACTTTCAATATTGTCTAAATTTGACTGGATTATTCGCTGAATGAATCAAGGTGGAGATTTGTTAATGGTGCTTCTTTTCAGTGTGATAATGCTCTCCATAAAGAGTGTTTCATCAACCATTGCTATTTCTTTAACAACAATAGTTCTTTAACCGTTCCCTCTATTTTGTAATGGTCATTAGTGTGGAGTTTTATGTACTTTATGTTCCTATTTTTCTTCTCTTTTTGCTCCTACTTTATCTCTTGAGTAATGTGGGTGAAGAGATTTCTTACCTACTTGTTCCTCACTGCCAAAGTGAGGACCTTATGATATTTGCAACAAGATCGAAAATGCCATGGGTTATTGACAGACATTGACGACTTTGTGGTTGTTCCTAGATCAATGGTCATCTGTAGCCCTCAGAATGGCTCTCTAAAGAGAAGAGGAAGAGGAAGGGAGAGAGATGGGCCATCTCTATTGTTGCTTATGCTGCATTCCCATTTTTCTGCGTTCCCTTCATTTACTTATGGTTCACCAGAAAATATCTTCACACAATATAATTTTTCAGTTCAAATAGTTGACACTATTATTCGGTTGGTTATTAATGTGTTTAACTAAGAGTTTAGTTAAATATGAGTACATGTTTGTTTCCATCATTTTGTACCAATAGGAGGGGGACTACTTCCATTCAAGGCACAATGTAATGTACATTTTGACTTTGAGTGAACACTCATCTGAATTGCATGTTCGTGCAGCCATGCTTCAAAACAACATGCCTATTAATCTTCTTGTCAAATCTCCCTTGCTTCTTCCCACAACCATTAAAGAAGTTTCAAGGAATTAAGATCCTCGAATACTCAGTGGGGAAATGATGTGATGAATACTAATGTTTCACGTCCCAACAATCCTAGGTATGGTTTTCTTAACGCAGAACTGGGCATTTGCAAACACACATCCTTGACGGAGTTATTGACAAGCCGACAATGAGACATCAAACTCAATCTACTTATTGAGGAATCTTGAGTGTGTCCAGCCGACCGATTGGGTCATTTAGATAATCTTCTTGGTTTCTCGCCATTTTGGAAGAGTGCAAAGAAGATTGTGTCAACCCCTTTCACTGTAGTGGATCTCACGTCAAGATAGCAGCTCCACTTGATTTGGAGAACCGTCTTGGGAACTAGAGGATCCACTATCTCTTTTGTTAAGTTAGCGTGCAGATAATTGTAATGGGAGGCATATATGGCTGTCGGCCTGAGTGTTGGTCAATGGAGTTTCACCATCATGCGACGACTTAACTTCAGTACGCTTCAGACAAACAGATCTGCCTGCAACTTTGTTAGAAAGGAGCACACCTGTGTTGGAGACAATCATGGAGAGAAATCCCTCCATCAAGATCTTCTTGGCTACCGTTTCTGCTAAACAGTTGTGCTTTCTTTTTCTTATGTTTCTTTTTTTTACTTAGAAGTAATCTCCGCCATTGATTGATCCTATTATAATAGCACAGATGATGCCGAGTAGGTAACATGTAGTAACGGCCCTTTAAGTTATGACTACTATATCTGTCGTTATAGTTGTTAGATGTACACCTATAAGAGATGGGTGTGTCTCAATATCATTTATCTACACTCTTTGAATCATTTCTATGTAATAAGATTCTTTCTCAAGAGTTTGCTCATCATTCTCATGTTTCTTGCCTTGAATCTGAGTGATTCAGATTCTACATTTGGTATCAGAGCGTGAAGTTCTGTTCCTAGGATCGACAAGGAGATGCCGAAGTGCGGAGTGATTTCTACTCAAGATTTTGTTGTTATAAGAATTCTAAAAGGGATGGGAGAGCCTTCCTTGGTTGGTACGTTCCCTGTCCTCAATCGAAACAACTACCAAGTATGGGCATCAAGGATGCATCTTCATCTCGATGGCTTGGAGCTTTGGGAGATTGTCAAAGCCGAGAATGCACCAAGAAAGAAGGATCGTCAAGTGATGTTGATCATGTTTAGCACGATCTTAGATGAGATCACGTGGGAACTTGTTGTGGAGAAGACAGCCAAGCAAACTTGGGATTTCTTGAAGACCAAGAATGGTGGCATGTCTCATCTCCGCATGGCAAGAATTCAATCACTGAAGAGAGATTTTGAGTTTCTCTCCATGGATGAGGATGAATTAGTCTTTGGACTATTTCGGCAAGGTCTCCAAAGTGGTGGTTGAAATGAGAAGCTGAGGAGAAAAAATCCCGAATGATGAGATTGTCTTCAAGCTTCTCAGATCTGTCTTAGGTAAGTTTGGTGCTATAACCTCTTTGATTGATCAATTTCAAGATTTTGATTCACTTACCCTAGATGAGGTGATTGGATCTTTAAAGGTTCATGAGGATAAGTTGAAGGATTGATCAACTAAGAGAGGAGAAAAGGCTCTTTTAGCTAGAGCTTTTGGAAAGTTCAAAAAGAAAGAAGATGACAACTCAAGAGGAAGAGGCACAGGTTGCGGTAGAAGTCAAGGAAGAAGTAGTCATCGTAATGAAAATGGTGGTGAAGAGGATGAAAAGCCTAGAGATAAGTCAAAAGTTACTTGCTACAAATGTAAGAAGCTCAGGCATTATGTGAATGAATGTTATCAGTCCAAGAAATATCAGCTGAAGAAAGACAAGTCCGAGAAGGTAAATATAGTAGAGAAGGACGAAAAGAGACTTCACTTCTCATGATAGTTGAAGAAGACAATAAAGAGATTCTTCTTCAAGGAATCTCTTAGACAGATTTGAACAATGGCTTATGGTATTTAGATACGGGCGCCAGTAGTCACATGAGAGTAATGTGAGATTTGGTGGTGGATTTAGAATTTTAGTGGAAGGAAGAGATAAAATCTATTGAATTCTAATGATGACAAGTCAATGACTCTCACAAATGTTCTCTATACACCAAAGTTGAGAGACAATATACTCAGTCTTGGGAATTTAGATGAACAAGGCTGCAGAATTCTGCTGGAGAATGGTATTTTGACTATTCATGATTAGAGGGGCTAGTTACTGACAAAAGTAAAGAGAAATTCTGGGAGACTTTACTTGATGAATCTTAATATTGTGGAGAATTGTCTTCAGATCAATGAGGATTTAACATGGACATGACATAGGAGATATGGACATCTGAACTTTCAGGTTGTGAAACTACTCTTTACTCAAGAAATGGTCAAAGGATTGCCAAAGATGGAGAAGATGAAGTCTGTCAGGATTGTGTAAATTCAAAGTAGGCCAGAGTGTCATTTCCATCCTCATTCTCATTCAGAGCCTCAAGAGCTCTTGAATTGATATATGGTGATCTATGTTGGACTATAGATTCAGAATCACTTGGAGGAAGTAAGTATTTCTTACTTTTAGTTGATGATTTTTCAAAAATGATGTGGGTGGCTATGCTGAAAACGAAACTAGAAGCTTTTGATGCTTTCAGAAGATTCAAGGCCATGGCTGAGGCTGAGAAGAGTATAAAAATTGGATGTTTAAGGACAGATCAAGGAGGTGAATTTAATTTGAAAGAATTCATAGATTTTACTACTTTTGAATACATCAAGAGACAACTGGCTACTCCCTATACTCCTCAACAAAATAGAGTAGTAGAGAGACCAATAGAACCATATTGGATATGGTAAGATGTATGCTAAGTATAAGACTCTTTCATATAATTTTTTTGGTGTAGTCCATATAGCTGTTTATCTTTTAAACAGAGCTCCCACGAAGAATCTATATGGAAAATCTTCATATGAGGCCTGGACTAGAAGCAAGCCTCAAGTAGAGCATTTGAGGATTTTCGGATTCATTGTTCATGTAAAGTCACTTGGAAGAAAGCTTAAGAAACTTGAAGATTGAAGAAGGCCTATGATTTTAATAGGCTACAAAAAAAGGCTCGAAAGGGAATAGAGTTTATGATTCGAATATTGGCAGCATTCATCTTTCTAGAGATGTGGTCTTCGAAGAAGATAGCAAGTGGGAGTGGGAAGGTACTAGAGGAGAAAAGAAGTCTGGTATGTTTAACTCACAACTTTTCTCTGATTTCAGCATTGATCAAGTCAATGATATTGATGATTTTGATCAATCACATAGAGTTGAAGGTCATCAAGATTATGTAGAAGTGATAGAGAATCAAGAATATGATGAATCTAATTCATCATCCTTTGAGATAAGTGACAGTATGAAGTAAAAAAATCTGAATCAGATTTATGCCGAGACACATCAAGTTGATGCAGCTAAGGATTTTTGTCATTTTTCCGAAGAAGAACCATCTTCTGTGAAAGAAGCACTAAGTTAATCAGTGCGGAAGAAAGTAATGGAAGAGGAGCTAAACTCGATTGATAAAAATAGGACATGGAAGCTGGTCCCACCTCCCAAAAATTTCAAGCCCATTTGGCTTAAATGCGTCTTCAAGGTAAAGAAGAATCTGAATGGTGAAATACTGGTATAAAGCTTGTTTAGTGTAAAAGGTTATGCTCAGAGAGCATGGAATTGATTTTTATGAGGTTTTTGCACCAATGACCAAAATAGAATCAATTAGAACCTTATTTACTCTGTGTGCTCATTTCGGATGGTTGGTACATCACTTAGATGTAAAAGCAGCATTTTTAAATAGTGAGATTGAAGAAGAGATCTATGTCATGCAACCAGAAGGTTTCAAGAAGAAAGGAAAGGAGGAGATGGTTTATAAATTAAAGAAGGCTCTCTATGGCCTTAATCAAGCTCCGAGAGCTTGGAATTCAAAACTTGACAAGAGCTTATCTTCATTGGGTCTCATCGAAAGTGCACATGAGCCAGCGGTTTATTACAAGCACTCAAGATTTCCACATTATAGTTGGTGGATATGTGGATGATTTGCTTATAATCGGAAATTCTGGTGAAAGAATTGAAGAATTTAAGAAAGAAATGAAGAAATTATTTGATATGACTGATCTTGGTCTTCTCAGCTCATATCTTGGAATTCAAGTGGCACAAGTTAGAGGTGAAATTATCCTAACCTAGAGATCTTTTTCATTAAAAATTCTCAAAGAATTTGATTTGTTGAATTGTAATCCTACAAAGACACTGCTTGAAGTAAGACCCAATCTCAAACATCCTGAGAACGAAAAAGCTGATAAATTTTCAGCATATATAAAGATTATTGGTTCTCTAAGGTATCTCACTCATACATGTTCAGTGTTCAGTGTTGGTTTTTCAACTGTTTTATGAAAAATCCGACAGCTGAGCATATTAAAGCAGCTAAATGTGTGCTTAGATACATAAAGGGCACACTTGACTTTAGATTGAGGTATACGAAGAGTGAACAATTTCTTTTAACTAGTAATAGTGACTATGTAGGTGATTATGACGATTAGAAGAGCACATCAAGAATTATTTATTTCCTAGGAGATAATGTGATTTCTTGGGTTTCACAGAAGCAAAGAATCGTCACTCTCTCATGATGCGAAGTAGAATACGTAGCACTTACTGCAACTGCGTGTCAAGTTATCTGGTTGGCAGGTCTTCTTGAAGAATTGACCAAGTTGAAGCTTAAACTGGTTAAACTCTTGGTAGATAATAAATCAGCCATCGATCTGGCTAAGAATCTGATATTTTACAGAAGATCGAAGATTATCGATGTGCACTTTCATATATTAGATCCTGTATTGAAGATTTAAAGGTGGAGATTGAACATGTTGGAACAAAAGATCAGCGGGCAGACATTCTTACAAAGTCATTCGGAAGGGTGAAGTTCACTGAGTTGCGTGAGAAGCTTGGGGTATGCGATGTCGGAATTTATCTCCAAGCATGAGGAGGTGAATATTAGAGGCAATCATGGAGAGAAATCCTTCCATCAAGATTTTTCTGTCTACCGTTTCCGCTGAACAGCTATGCTTTCTTTTTCTTTCATTTCTTTGTTTTGCTTAGATGTAATCTCCGCCGTTGATTGATCCTATTATAATAGCACAGATGATGCCGAGTAGGATAACATTTAGTAATGGCCTTTTAGGTTGTTATCACTGTAGCTGTCGTTACAGCTGTTTGATGTATGCTTATAAGAGACGGGTGTGTCTCAATATCATTTATCTGGACTCTTTGAATCATTTCTCCTCAATAAGATTCTTTCTCAAAGTTTTGCTCATCCTTCTCGTATTTCTTGCCTTGAATCTGAGTGATTCAGATTCTACAACAGGTAGGCGCGGGTGTATATAGATCAAATATATGTAATGAAAGAGAAAGGCGGACTTCGTGCTTCCGACCTTGTGCGTGGGAACGGAGACCAGAGACGAAGACTGTTGGGAAGTCGTTTTCTACTCAAATAGTTTTTCACATTTGAAGAAGTGCGAGCCATTGTGATAAGCAAGCGATCACCCACCAGCCGCGGGTGGAAGACCTCGTGGGGGCAGTACTTTCGTCCGGTTGCGCAGGTTATTTGCTTTTATATTCACAGACCGTTTAGAAAAGGAATCGGACGTTCCATAATTTATAGAAAGAATATGTGACAGACTCTAACGTGAAGGTTCCCCTGATGGACCACGCCTAATAATGAAGACGGTAGCCGTTCACTGGGCATCCGGCCTCCAGAATGGGAGGTTAACAAGGATTATTTTACGCTATCCGTAAGCTTGAGGGATCCCATGTCCGATTCTTCCAGCGATGATGTCATCAAATTTCGTTTCTTCAGAGAGGTGCAAATATCTGCTGGCAGAGGGAGGGAGGGGGAGAGACGGAGAGAGAGAGAGAGAGAGTTGGGTTGTTGGATAAATAGAGAGAAGTACAGGCAGAGGCATCTTGCAAATGGTAGATTCTACTATCATTGTTTATTTTCCTTGTGAATGAAACCGGACCGCGACTTCGAGCCCCGCAGTGTCGAGAGAATCAAATCGTTGACCGTAATTCCGGAAAAGGGTACAAACATTCTTGACGGCACCATGGAAGACATCTGTCTAAGCTACCACCGAGTCTCCAATTCTTTCACTTTTCAACTACAATTAGTTACAAACGAAGTTTACAACGTCTACATCACGTCATCAATCTTTCTTTTATCAGCCTTCCCAAGCAAATCTCACCTACACTGTTCGGCCCTCTGACCTGACTCGCGGTTGTCAATGTTTAATTAGATCGTGCGACAAGTCGAAAGTATTTTCAACGTATCAGGCGCATGTATCAAGAAAGATCGGAACATATGATTTTCCGTAGTTGCTCGTGCTTTGGAGGTCTGGTCCAGAGGCAAGCAATTCTATTCACCAAGACATACAGCCTCATGGCACCTCACAGCCCCCTTCTAACCCGGTTCCTTCACACCATTTCCGTCCCTGCACTCCCCTGTCTATCCACTCGCCAACTACGTGCACCCGTTTATCAACCATCCATAACCGCTTTGACCAGCGATATGCTGGATTTTTTCTTTTAATTTTATTGTTACTGTTGGCAAGTGCCATTGTGAAAAGCTTATGTACACGTGGAAGATTACAAGTATATTCAAGCCTTGTCCTGAAGTGTTGATCTACGTTATTTAATGTCTGGTGGCGGAGGATTATTGAAGAATCAAAACCGTAAACGGAGTGGGTGAATTAGAGCAACTGTCGGGGTAGTGCGGCCCTTCACAAAGGCGAGAAGGGGGGTTTGTCGCCACTTAGACCCATTTCCACATAGGATGAAGTAAATGGCTCCACCACTCAACGACACCAAACCGAGATAGCGAGAGATCGGATATTCTCAAAGAGAAGGGATTGCCTCGAATCACAAGGGCAGTCTCATATCAGAACTTTCGACACTCGAGACGCATTTTAGTCCATTAAAGGCGACTGTTCTTCTAATATCGGGTTCTTAAAAGAGGTCTCCCCAATCTACTGGCCGCCGTGGACTAAAGTGATCAGAGTCGGTGTACTGGATTATATGACAAGGTCGTCGTTCGCGCGTGGGAGTGTGGACATTACTGGATGGGACAGTGTGTGTCGGCTTGTGAACCTACCGAGGACCGTTTATGAATAATTTTCTCTGAATCGTTCGGCGTAAGAAGACCCGAATTGGGGCCGTCGAGAAATGCATGTCGACACTGGCTGAAGAGAGATTTGCGCTGTCCTACTACCGTGCGATGTGGGCGAACATAGACACATTTTTTTTAGACTGAACGAATGTGAAGGCGTGTAAGCATATGGTTTACATCGTCATTATGTTCATAATTGATTCAATTTTACAGGTATTCCCACCGCTCTCTGTCGCTCTCTATCTCTCTCTCTCTCTCTCTCTCTGTTTCTGTCTTATGTCTGTATTCAGACCATGTTCTGCTGTGTTTTTGTGTGGCACACACTTTCTTTCTAGTCTCTCTCTTTCGCAACCTGGCGCGCATGTATCCTATTTCTCGGGCACGCACGGGTTCTGGTCAACCTATTCCCGGAGTAGCTTTGTCTCTCTCTAAAAATTCAAGACCTTTCCGCGACCGGTTACTTTCCGAGATCGCGAGGAAGTCGGAAGGAAGCAACGCCCATAGTTTAAAACTGATACGCCCCCATGTGTTCGCGCCGCCGGGGATCTTCCGCCCTGGCGGCGGGAACGACGCGTCCTATAAACAGAGACTTGAGAGTTATTTTTTTTCTGTGAACTTGCCGACCAAAATGACGGCGGCTATGTGACGAGGCTGGGGTCTACACAGCTCCGTGGCGGAAAGGACTCGCGAGGGTTGTGGAGCGGGATCACGGTCAGGGGAAAATGGGGACAGCTGGCAAGAGATCGAAGAGAGTAGGATGGGATGATGGGGACAAAGGGTCAAAGGGAAAAGAAAAACGAAGCATCCTTCCGAGACCTCTTCAAATGCCCTTATTATACTTACGATCTGGATGTTGTAACCCAATCAATGATACTAGGGTCGGCCTGTAATAAATACTGCACGTGCCCTGACTGATTAACAATCTTGAATGCATGTTTGAAGAGTCGTACGACTTATTTACTAAATTATGTCATCTCTACGGTCTTATCACTTGAAATATGCGGTCTTAATGGTGAATAATGCGCAACGATAGCGCGCCGTTTTGGCATAGATGACTTCAAATACAGTTTTTGCTGAAATACTAACCCTCGTGCGTGACTTTGTAGTAGTTCTCAACGGTAAACCATTTGATCAAACGTATGTGAACACAATATTTTATTCTTATGCTGGGAATCATTGGACTAGATGTATGCATTTCACCGAGAACAAACTCGGCCCTAGAGAACGGCGAACCTGACGTTCGCCGTCCCCTTAAGACCCAGACGTGTCCTCACCGTCAGGCGTGGCCTGTCATGTTCGATAAACATCGCCGCCAGCTAGCACAAGAAGAGAAAGAAGATGGTGAGAGAGATAATCCAACACTGCGATTCCCCCACACCGAACCTTTCAACTTTGTACGGCAACTACCCCCACTCCTCGCTCACCCGACTTCACCGACTGAGTCGCTGATGTATTTGTGAAATTCCAACTCGCCGTTCTGCTAAGATAACCTCACCAGCGGACTTTTGCCTACAGAAAATGGTTTTCCTGATGAGGCTCTCATTGCTGGTGTGCCTGATTGCGCAAACAAATCGGGACACTGTCGATAATGGTTTGGAGGTATCATGCTAAGAGCCTTTCGAGATGAATCACTTTTCTCGTTTGGGTGCACAAAGTAGAAATTACCTATAACACTCTCCCACTCAACACACACACACACGCGCACACACACACACACATACGCATACACTCACACACGCGCGCATACACATACATACACACACACGCGCACACACGCACACACACACGCACACACACACACACGCACACACGCACACACACACACACGCACACACACACACACACGCACACACACACACAGAGACACACACACGCACACGCACGCACACACACACACAGACAGACACGCACACATGCACACACACTGTCCGTCTTCGTGCATGCAATTCGTGAAAGTGTACGATTTAATTTAGATTCCATAGTTCTCCAGGGATGGAAAGAATGTGTCTTGTACTTTCTTAAGCTCATGGGGGGAGTTTGGGATGAGCTATCCTTACTAGGGCAAGGGGGTAACAAGCTTCTTGTTCCCTTCGTGCGAAGTATCCTTCCTCTACAGTTATTGTCATGCAGGGTTCTGCACTTCTGTAACTCTCTCTCGTTCCGTATCTCCGATGTTTATTGTTGGCTGGTGAAGTCCCTTAGCTCATCTTATGTGAAGATTGGTCGAATTGTCAACCCCTCCTCATCTCCACTTCCTTTGTAAATGACAGAACTGCTATATTCGAGATGGGTGTGTTGAAATTAATCTCAATTTGGATAATTACACATGAATTATATATTATAAGGTTATCATTGAATTAATCTCATTTAAGTGATTCATAGAGGTTTAAGTACTTGATATGACGGCATCTTTCATAAGTATAAACATACATCTAAATATATGTAGAGATCAGATCTTATTCTAATTTTATGATGGGTAAATTGAAAAAGTATATCAAAACATAAAGCACCTCTTGTCTATAAATAAGGGGTCAGGGTCCTTGGAGCATCTCATCTTTCTTTGAGGAAGTAATTAGATAATTCCTTTGTGTTAGTCCAAAAGGCCAACCTCATTCTTGAGGTTCAATAGATTGATGTATGATTTCTAATCCATTCTCATTTAATTTTATCATTCTCCATTATCTCAACACTAGATCCTTCATTTCCAATAAGGTGAACTACTTATTTTAGTCTTCAATAATCCTCAACCACCTACAGCTAGTTAAGGTAGATCAGATCACTAGACAAGTCAGAAATAGACCACTTACCTTCAACTTGGATATTAACTTTTGACATGAGCACTTCCTTATAGTAAAAGTAATATTTTTTAAAAAACCCAGCATCGCTCTTTTCTAGGTCAAAGTAGCTATCGACGGTTGAAAACTGCGAACGCGGAGTTGGTGCGTAGATAGGAAGCCACATTAAGGGACGGAGTGGTGGGAAGGAAAATGGTTAGGAAGGAAAAACGATGTGCCATGTGCCGATATGCGCTGTAGAATGGAATTGCTGGCTTCTACTCTTGACCTTCAAAGTACAAGCCACTACAGAAAATCATTGGTTCCGATCTGATTTGATACCTGGACATGATTTCCAAATCCAGACTCACTGAAAACCCGGCCCTTACGGCTTGTCCCAAGATCCAATCCAACATTGACAGCGGAGAGTCAGGCCAGAGGGCCGAGAAGTGTAGGTAAGGTTAGCTTTGGTAGGCTGATAAAAGAATGAAGGACGACGTGATTCCGATGTAATTAACTTCATTTGTAACTCGTTTTACTTGAACGGTGAAAGAACTGGAGAGTGCATGGTGGTTAGACAGAACTCTTCCGTGGTTTCCTCAGGGTTGCAGGAATGTTTGTCGCCTTTTCCGGAATTACGGTCGACGATTTGGTTCCCTCAATACCGCGGCTTACGAAGTCGCGCTCCGGTCCATAAGGAAAAATAATAATAACAAAAATATCATCCACCACTCGCAGGATGCCTCTGCCTGTACTTCTTTCGGTATACATATCGAGCAATCTCTCCCTCTCTCTCTCTCTCTTCCTCTACCCCTCTTACCCCGGTCTCCACATCTGCATAGAAAAGGCCAGCACCGTTCTCTCTCTCTCTCTCTCTCTCTCTCGCTCGCTCTCGTTCTCCTCTCCCAGTTGACCCTAGGCATCAGTTCGCACAAACCGTCAGAGTGATTCGTCTGGTGTATGCTACCGAAAGGGTGTATACCGGCGAAAAAGTCGAGCTGATTATATCAGAATTGGTACAAACTCAAGTGTCTATGAAACGACAAACATTTGCTAAGAAAATTGATAAATTATTTTTCGTGTACAATCGAAAGGTACATTAAGACTGGAAAAAAACTGTTTTCTGACACTTGTTATAGGATATTTTTAAAATTACGAGAAAGCTTCCGTGAGTTTCTCGTATAGATCAATCAATTTTTCTTAATATGCCGACCATCTACTGGGCAAACTCTGAAACCCACGTCAGCAAATGATATAGACCAGGCAAATGAAAACCTCCATCTGAACCATGATATGTTAGCAAGGCAAATGAAAGGTAGCATAGCATGATAAATCTACCCACCGCCGATCATTCTGTACAACGCTCACCCTACCTCCATACGCCCCTCGCGTTTCCCCCCCCACGCCCTCCCCCTCTACTTTCCTAAGCCTTTTTGGATTGTCTGGTTTAGCATTTGGGTGAAAAATATCTGATGACTTCAGCAGCGCTCGAATAATATGGGAGCCCTAAGGTTTATCAATAGAGAAAACTGATCCTTCGTTGATGTCGCCTTCCTGTCTCCGCGTGCCCAGTCAATGGCTGCCGTCTTCATTATTACGCGTGTGGCTTCATGAGAACCTTCAGAACCGAGACGACAGTAACGCCGCCGCCACGAGGTCTCGCAGCCGCGGCAGGTGGGTAAATGTTTCCTTATGACAATGGCTCGCGCTTCTTTGACTGGGAAACAACAATTTGAGTACAAAACGACTTCCAAAACTCGGCTTCTCTGGTCTCCGTTCCCGCGCACGAGATCGGAACTAAAATATCCGTTTTTCTCGTCCAATACATGCATAAATATCTACACACCCACGCTTACCTGTGCCCTCCCTTTCAACAAAGTTGCAACTCGTTATCTCTCTCTCTCTCAACGACGAAGTTGGCGCTCATCGTCCGCCCAACACGCAGGCGAGCCCCCACTTCCAGGCCTCCTCAACGACGTTAAATAGACTTGTCCTCCAGATGGGACAACTGCACGAAGAACATGCTGAAAGAAATGATCCAGAACAACGATTCTCCAGCACCGAAGCTTCAAACTTTCTACGGGAATTACCCTGACTCAAGCCACCCCATTTGCATCGAGGTCACCCGATTACGCCGACTGATCCGAAGAGCATTTGTAAAGTGCAAATCGTCCATTTTGTTAACACACCATTGTAGCGTTTCCGTTCAGGAAATGGCTTTTCTCGTGATCCTCCCCTTTCAGAGGAATCAGTTTTCTGATTTGGGTGCACAAGTAAGAATCACCTGCAAGTCCGTTTTTCCCGTCTCTCTCTCTCTCTCTCTCTCTCTCTCACTCACACACACACACACACATTATCCGGTACTTGCAAGGGGAAAAACAGTATTGAATTGAAAATTATCCGGTAATTATGGACAAAACCATATGCTCATACGCCTTTACACCCGTTGAATCTAAAAAAATGTGTGTACGTCTGCCCACATCGCACAGTAGTACGACAGCGGAAATCTCTCCTCAGGCAGCGTCCACATGGATTTTTATCGATCCTTGAGGTCGACTCATTGCAAGCCTTTGGCGACGGTCCCATCCAGGGTTTTGCAAGGTCGAACCGTGGATAAAAACTCGGCCGTAACAACGCGGGATCACTGGGCTGCTTCCCAGGCGGCGTCGGCTTTGGCCCGGAAGAGCTCCCAGGCCGCCTTGACGTGCCGCTCCTCGGTCAGCGTAGTGCCCACCGCGAAGCGGATGACGTAGATCCCGCCGATGACCGTATGAGTGGCGTAGATCCCGCCGCTGTTGTTCACCTCCTCCAGCAGCCTTCGGTTCGCTGCGTCCGCCTCCGCCTCGCCGTCCGCACCGGCGCGGCGCGGCCGCATGCGGAAGCAGACGAGAGCGAACCGCCGCGGGACGACGACCTCGAACCGGGTGTCGGCGGCGACCATCTCCTCGAAGCCCCGGGCCATCCGGACGTCGCTCCGGATGTGCGACTGCAGGTTCGCGGTGCCGTAGCACCTCATCACCATGAACAGCTTCAGTGCTCTGAACCGCCGGCCGGTGCCGATCTGTTGGCAGAAGAAAAGAGGTCAGACTTTAGATGTGAGCTACGTTGGAAGGGGAGATACGGAGATTTGAATCGGGAATCGATGGGAATTCCCGCAGAACACGGAGTTTTTCGCTGTTGGAGAGCGGTGAGGGAAGGAAGAGGGCCGTACCTGCCAGTCCTTGTAGTCGACGACGAGCCCGGACTCGGTGGCGCGGTTCTTGAGGTACTCGGGATCCGTGGAGAGCGAGGTGGTGAGCCGGGCGCGGTCCCGCACCCAGAGGCAGCAGCAGTCGAGCCCCGTGAGCAGCCACTTGTGGGGGCTCATGCTGATGGAGTCGACCCGGTCGACCCCGTCCAGATGGTGGCGGAACTCGGGGCAGACGCAGGCGCTGCCCGCGTACGCCGCGTCGACGTGCACCCAGGCGCCGAAGCGGCCGGCCACCTCGGCCAGCTGCGCCACCGGGTCGACGGCGGTGGAGGAGGTGGTGCCGACCGTGGCGCACACGTAGGCGGGGAGCAGGCCGGCCGCCGCGTCAGCCTCCATGGCGGCCCGCAGCGAGTCGGGTCGAAGCGAGAACAAGTCTTCCCGGGCCGTGGGAATGATCCGGATGTTGGCGGGTGCGATGCCGGCGATCTTGCAGGCCTTGGCGAAGGTGGAGTGGGTCTGGTCGGAGGCGTAGACCACGAGCTTGTCGGCGCCGTCGTGGCCGGCGCGCTCCAGCACCATCTTCCGGGCCGCCACCAGGGTGCACAGCACGGCCTCGCTGGTGGTGGCCTGGAGCACCCCGCCGCCGCCGGCGGAGAAGAGGAAGCCCTTGGGGAGTCGGATCAGCTGGGCCAGCCAGTCCAACGTGAGGCTCTCCAGCTCGGTGACGGCGGGCGAGGAGAGCCAGTTGAAGGCCACGGGGTTGAGGGCGGAGGCCAGCAGGTCGCCGCACAGGGCGGCGGACGACAGCGTGGCGGGGAAGTAGGCGAAGAAGTTGGGGTTGGTCCAGTGGGTCATGCCGGGGAGGACGGTGGCCTGGACCTCGCTCAGCACTTTGGCGAACGGCATGGGCTGGGCGGAGGGGGTCTCGGGGAGGAGACGGCGGAGATAGCCGGGCTCCACCTGGGGGACGACGGGGTGGCTCTCGATGCCCTTGTAGTACTCGCAGATGAATTCGACGGTCTGATGGGCCTGCTGCCGGAAATCGTCGATATCCAGAGGGCTGAACCCTCTGGGAGACGCGATGCAGTTAGCGTCGAGGCTTCCCATCTCTACTCCTCACGGGAGGGAGAGCCTCTGGACAACTGTCTGGGAAATGGTGTGGGAGAGACAGGGAGGTATAGAGCGACCAGGGATGGAACGCTGGGGTTGTGACTTCAGCGCTGGACGAAGGCTGCCTTAAATAGGGAGAATCGTGTAGAAGACTCAGTATCGACGAAACAGCAAGGTTTGACTCGGAGCACAGGAGGTGCCGGACTCCTTCTTGGTGGTGAGCAGCCGCCAAGACTCGTCTGCATGGTAGGATGGTAGGTATCGACGGCTTATTTTTTTCCTTATCAATAGACCTATTTGCGCCAGGCAGCTTCCTATGGCGGCGTCGCATGAAGACCGGGTGGTTGGTGACCGGAAGCGTCGGCTTCACCTGGTCCTTTGGCGTGCTGATTGGCCTCGTTGAACGGGTAGCCGGAAGGCGGGCGGAGGTTTTCCGTTGGAAAATATCGCTTTTCGGATGCATCATTGCCACTGCTTTTTGTTGTTAGTTCTTAAGAGGACTGAGAAGAATCAAGTTAAAGAGTGATGGATGATTTCTTAATTGATGATTTTCGAGTTTAGTACTTATAATTGTATGTTGAGAAAGTGAGACGCGGAAACACGAATGTCGTTCGCTAGAGAAGTATTTTCTCCACGGAAGAGTCACTGAGAGAAAACCTTGTGTACGTAATTTTATGTCGACATCTCGGAATCATTTCTCAAAAATTGACTCGTTAAGCCCCGGTTTTATCGACTCCGTTCTCTTATATTGCGGTGCGCATCTACTGTCATGTCCCACGAATGCATTACAATTTTTCTAGAACCGACCCGCTGAGAAAACGGGTAGTTGAGATGAAGACCAGCCAAGCGCGAGAGACAGAAGAGAGAGACAGAGAGAGTTGGAGACTACGCAAAAGGTCTTCAAGAACTTTTTCAACTCTTTTAAAATTTAACAAAAGAGATAAAAATAATTACAATTGACAAAAAAATTAATTCTAATTTATACAAGTTAATTTGTCAATGCTGATAATTTTAAAATTAAATGACTTCAATATAATGTGAACCATTTCAGTCAATTCCTTTAAGGCTCAACTAAGCTGATAAAGATACATTTCTTTACGTGCATTTTTCTCATTGGGTTTATAAACATACTCTTTTTGCCTAGGTGCACTTGATAGCTCTCCACATGATAACTAGATTGTAATCATGTTATCATAGTATAATGATCATCCTATTAAAACGGAAATATTTATTAATTATATTGACCCATCATAGTGTGTAAATATCTTGGTTAAAATGTGCTTCTTGAACTTTGATGTTAACTCATTAGGTTGCAATTTCTTTTCAAATGACTGTTTACTTCAATTAGATAATTTAAGTGTTAATATACCATTTCTAATCTACTATTAGAAATCATGAAATCTACTTCACTCTTAAATACTTTTTTCCATTGCACAGATCTGAGTAAAATCATTTGAACAAACTTCGGCAATAGATAAAAAAATATTGGGAGAGGGAGAGGAATATGCTAGTGATCATATGTGAGCAAATATGGAGACAAGAGGGGAGAGGAGAAGAGAGAGAGAGAGAGAGAGAGAGAGAGCATAACAACGTCACTACTATATCTTATTCAAATGGATGTAGAGAAAAAGGGAGGATTGACGTGACTTAGTCATTGTATATTCATACGAATTTAAAATTTATAAAACTAAAAAATACGAATTTTCAGATATTTAGAAATATTTATAAATAAATATATCAATTATAATTTAATAAAACTTTTAAAAATAGTGGTACTTTTTTGGTTCAATCACAGAGATGTAATATAATATCTGGTAATTATTTAGAATTTTTCTCAAAGAATACTATTTTCTATAAATTTTATACTAGGAAATAAAAAGGAAATATATTTAAAATTCACAAAAAATAGAAATAAGGGTGCAGATGTCAGGATGATGTCAATGCCCAACGAATGTGAATCGGATGAAAATAGAGTTCCACCTAGCGATTCTTATGTAAACGATTACATTTAATTAATCAAATTAAGATCTATAAAAGCCAAAAAAATCGTAATTGAATGAAATATATCTTTGTCAATTTAAATCACATAAATTATCACTAAATGAAACAAAAAAGTAAGTTAAAAGTAGGAAAATAAAGTTCTGACATCACGGCAACAATGCATTAACAATGCACTAGAATCTTGAGCATTCGAGAGGATTGTCGTGTAATGTCCATAGCCTTGAATGCTCTCCTTACACAAAGATGACGTGAACAATCTCTAGATCTCCTTGCGAAGTCTAGAGATCAATGAAATGGGTCGTCGAATCATCTCCAGCTGTTGTCACACGACGGAGCGGAAAAATGGTGGTGTTGCAGCTCTTTGGCAGCTGTCACCCAACGAAGAGGAGCTGGATAGAGGTGAGGTGCGTGTCAAGGAGCTTCATCCTTAGGTCCGTGCAGCAAAAGGAGGCTCTTCATCACATTTGGTATGCTCTCAGGAGGTAGCGACTCATCTCCTAATTGATCATCCTCTTTCTGATGACAGCTTGTTCGTCGATCAATTAGAGATGCCTTACTCAATAAATTCGTGATCTTTTTATCACGAATCATTTAGTAATTTTAGTAATAATGTTCTATGAATCCTATTGACAAAGATTTTCACTAATGATCTAGCGATTCTGGTTGCATAATCCTTCACCGGTGATTTACAGGAAAGTCACGATAATCAAATAAAAAATATGAGTTTTGGCTTTAGGAGGATTCAAACCCACGCCGGTTGCCAACCCTTTCTGGGGAAGGTGTGATGCATGTTTAGCCCCACATTGATTGTGTGTTGAAGTTTATGGTGAATATATAGTAATATTACATTTTTGATCAAGTCCCTTTCTCATGCGTGTACGATCACTCCTTGCCTCACAGCTAGCTGGCCACCGATGACGTGGAAGGGGAGTGGTGCACACGTACCCCTATCAGTCCTAGCCACTTGAGCCCCTACTCGTGGCTCCTCCCCGACTACACTTCCAACCCACTTGTAGGCCCGGCTAGCTGATGGGTCTCCCTTCATTTTGTTTTATTTTTATTTTTATTTCTTTTTCTTTATTTATCTCAAAAGTAAGATTGTAAAAATCATATAAATTCGTATAAAATCACATAGTTACCCAAAAAATTATATTAATCAATTAAAAACTACTTTTCACACTTTAACATAAATATAAGTCTATTTATCATGAGTTAAAGCTAAAAATATATTATTTACTAATTATTAACTCATGATAATGAAGACTTATCAAGGATAGAGAGAGGACATATATTAACTACTTGGTACTATGTGCACATGGATGCAAAGACCCAATGTAAAGATATACATATAGATAGAAAGATAAGGGATATTAGATGTTTTTGCATAGAAGAGATTGCCTCCAATCACAAAGGCAGTGTCCTACTAGAACTTCGAGACACTCAAGATGAATTTAGGTCACTAAATATGACTTTTCTTCTAATATCGGGTTCTTAAAAGAGGTCTTCAAGCTACTTGCCACCATCCACTACAGTCTCTAGAATTAGTAAGGTCATATAATCAAGACAGGTTTTTACAAATAGTTGGCCATACCTTTTGGCTTATCCAATGCACTTAGTACATTTATGAGAGTGATGAATCAGGTTCTGAATCTTTTATTAGTAAATTTGTTGTTATTTATTTTGATGATATTCTTATTTACAATACTACAAAAGAAGAACAAATTAAACATCTCATATCAATGTTTAAAGTGTTGCAACATAATGAATTATGTATTAATTTGAAGAAATGTGACTTCATGACTACTAATGTATTATTCTCGGGATAGATTGTAAGTGAAGATGGCATCAAAGTAAATGAAGAAAATATTAAAGCTATTAAAGATTGGCCAACACTTACTACAATTCATCATGTTTGATACTTTCATAGTTTGACATCATTTTATAAAAGATTTATCTAAAATTTAGCTCAATAATGGGTCTAGTTACTGAATGCATGAGAAAAAGTAATCTTAAATGAACTAATGAAACTAATAATAGTTTTACTATAACAAAAGAAAAATTATGTTCTGCTCTTATTTTAGCTCTACCAAATTTTGATAAACTATTTGAAGTAGAATGTGATGTAGTTAGCATCAAAGGTGTACTATGACAAGAAGGTTGGCCAAAACTATTTTTCAACAAAAAAATCTCTAACGCAAGAAAAAATAGACAACATTTGAACTAGAATTTTATGTTGTGGTCCATGCTTGACAAACATAAGAACACTATTTGATTCAGCAAGAGTTTATTCTATATACTTCTCATGAGGCTCTTAAATTAAACAATAGTCAGACTTCTATTAATATAATATATGCTAAATTGTTCTCTTTCATTCAACATTCTACTTTTGTTATTAAAAACAAGTCATGAAAATTAAATTGAGTTGTAGACGCTCTTAATAGAAAAACAGCATGTTTGGTGAACCTGCATGTTGAGATCGCATGATTTGACTATCTAAAGAACTATACCTAGAAGATGGGGATTTTTCTCAACAATATATGACATGTATATTCGAAATATCAACTAAAAGTTTTCACCTACATGATGGTTTATTATTTCGAGGAACACAACTATCTATTCCTCACAACGTTCTAAGAGAGAAACTAGTACATGAATTTAGGCTTAGTAGGACACCTTGATCAAGACAAGACCTTACAATCAATTAAAGAATAGTATTATTAATCCAAACTAAAGAAAGATGTAGAAAATTTTATTTGTAAATATTAGGTTTGTCAAATCTATGAGAGACAAAGTCAAAATACTGAATTATACACTCTATTATTGATTCCACAACATCCATGAGCTAATATTTTATGGACTTTATATTAAGTCTATTGTCAACATAGAGAAGGGTTAAAATTTCCACATTGGGAAATGGGGCAAGTCCAAGTTCTATCACTTCTAGAGCCTATGCTCCGACAATTGAACCTAGGTCGGTCAAGCTGGAAATTGTGTCTAGTCAATGCTGAGGAGAAAGATTCATTTCAGTGTAAACATAATCAAGGAGAGGGACACTCTAAATCTCCATTGGAAAAGGATCCTAACGGACTACAAGCCCTAGCTTTTAAGTTGAAGAAAGAAGTTCCCCTGGAATAGAAAGATATTGCACTTCAAAATCGTTACAAGAAGCATTGCAAGCACAACTTCCTTTCTGGGCAAACCAAACCCAAAAAGCAACTCCCCCCTGGCTAGCCTTGCAAGAGCGGGTGTGCAGGAGAATAGAACTTAGCACACTTAAATCAAACAAAGGTATAGCATTACCTAAAGTATATGACACTACTCCTAAAAGAGTTTCCATGACAGAACCAATAGTGAACTTAATATAGTCAGCCCCTATACAATAAGCATATTTCAATAAGAATCTCATAACAATCAATGAAATAATTTCACAGTCAACAACTTGAGTTATTAACCTCATAGTCAATAACTCCATTGTTGTGATCGTTAATAGATTTTCAAAAATAATGCATTTCATTACACGTAAAAAGACAAATGATACAAGTCAGGTAATAAATCACTTCTTCAAAAAAATTGTTCATCTATATGAAATTTATGAGTTAATTATATTTGATAGAGATTCTAAGTTTATATCTCACTTCTGACAAACTATTTGGAAAATATTTGATAATTTTTTTTAATTCAATAATACTAGTCATCTAGAAATTGATAGCCAAACTAAAGTTATAAATAGAACTCTTGGCAATTTGATTCATTGAATTTTATGTGAAAAGCCAAAAGAATAGGATTATGATTTAGCTTAAGTAGAGTTTACTTATAATTTAATGGTTAATTATTTGACTAACTAATCTCTATTTTCAATAGTATATTATTTTCCTCTAATAATTTTATTAGGTCTATTACAAGTACCGAGGTCAGTTGGAACTAGTAAAATTATAAACAATATGATAGATCATATCAAAATACTTCATGAATGTGTGATACACAATTTCACAATAAATTATAAGAAATATAAGACATCAGTAGATAAAAAAAGAAGGAAAACAATATTTGAAGTTAGAGACAAAGCTATGGTGTACCTTCATAAAGAACGATTCCTAACAAGTAACTATAATGAGTTGAAGCCAAAGAAATATAAACCATATCAAGTTCTATAGAAAATCAATGACAAAATATACCTTATTGAGCTCCCACTTAATATAACTATTTCACCCACATTCAATATTAGTGACATATATGAGTATTATGATGATTCAAATGAAGACTTGAGGATGAGTTATCTTGAAGAAGGAGAGACTGATGTAGTCAAAGACATAAGTTGAGCTCTCAACATCTAATTTAGGTCCAATTATCTTTAATTTAGGCCATAAAGTGAAGAGTGCTGAGAAGGGGGCCCACATATGTGACTAGTGGATTGTAGGTTCAAAAAATAATATTTTATTTCTTACTTTATATTCTTTCACTTCTAGAAGTCACTTTATGTCCCTTTTCTTCTAGAAGAGATTTTAGTATGATTAGTTTGTACCTAATATCTATTTAAGATCTTTAACTGTCAAAGTACGTACCCAAGATTTGTTTAGCATCTCTATTTGTGAGAGTTTATTTAAGGTCATTTCAGAGTTTGTAAGAGTATTTCCAAAAGATCTATCTAAGATCTCAATCTGTTAGAGTTTATTTGGGTCATTTTAAAGCTAGTCACACTCTATTTAGGATCTTTCTTTTGGAAGCACCCCACCTTCTTTCTAAGCCTATATAAAGGTCATCATTGTAACTTGAGGTCCTCACTTTTTAGTTGAATCAGTTTTCTCCAATATAAAAATCTTTTTCTTTTGTTTGTGAATTCAGACACCTCTTTGTGGATTCAAAAGGTTGAAGACTCCGAATTTATGGATTTAGAGGTTGGTTTCTTCCCTAAGATTGAGGCTTTATAGATTCAAGCCCTATATGTTATTTATCTTCTGCATTACTGCTGTGTCACAATCATTGGTCAAACGAGTGATGTTGATGCCGTTGTTGTTGTTCAGTTCCTCTAGCGGCCTCCAATTCGTTGCGTTCGCCTCCACCTCACCGTCCAAACCAACGCAACGTGGCCGCATGCAGAAACAGACGAGAGGGAATCGCAGGACCATCACCTTGAGGTCCCAGGCCATAAAGACATTGCTCAGGCAGTGTGACTACTGGTTCGCTGAACAGGTGTATCACAATCAAAAAGTATTGTAGATTTTGATATTGTCTGAACAATCTCAACATTGAAAACACTTTTTACGGCTATGACTCAATATGGCAGTCCAACTAATGGTCCTATCAAATCTCCCATTTTTCTCTTTAACCTATTAAAGAAGTTTCATTGAAGATCCCCAGATATATAGGGGAACATCTTTAAGTAAAATTATGTTAAAGCATGCGATGGGGATGCGACTAAAGATCCTAGTTGGATTTATGGATCACCCCAAAATCAGACATGGAAATATTACCACATATACCCCGAAGGTTCTTTAAGATCGTGACTCGGCCTATAAAGCCATTCAAACCTAAATCTTCTTAAGCTCTCTACTTCTTGAATGACTACGCTTTCTTGCGGTGGGACTCCGCCAACGCCACTCGCTTTAGTGAACGTTCTGTCAAGGCGGAGGTACAACACGACAGCTTAGATGGATCTTTTCGCTGTGAAGACTGAACGGTTCTCTTCAGGCTTATCCACAAAAATCTGGCCAGGTCATCGCGTGGAACCGTCGTGTAGACTTAGGATAATTTACAATGAATGAGGTTGGTGGAGTCTCCTGGCAAGAAAGCACACGCACAGTCGTTCAAGAAATCGAGAGATTTCGAAGGTTCGGGTTTGAATAGGCTGAGTCAGGGTGTTCAAGAATATTCGTTATATATGTTGCAATATTTCCGTCTAATTATGACTTGATCCAAAAATCGAACTAGGATTTGTAGCCATATCTTGTTAGAAAGTGATGCAAACCTCATTCTTATTTTAAGTTAAGCTCAATAGTCTTATGTAATTTTTCGTGTGCATATATAACGGAATGTAGTGCATAAATCGGCGTACTACACCCTCCCCCTCCATTACACCGGCATTTGAACTGGTAAACGGCGGAATAACCAAGTACCTCGTCAACAACCCACTATTTGCATCGATCCCAAGTCCCAACAGAAAGTAAATGCTGGGTGACGAAATTGACGCATTAGATTATAACGAAAATAATGTACATCTTGTTGACAGTGTCGCCACATTTTATATACCGATAGAGCGCGTGCATAACCCCCCACTGGTCTTTAGTTCTATCCTACGGCGTATTTCTTTCAAATGTTATCTGCTATCAAGAAACAGAAAGGAAAGCAAAAACTCTAAAGCCACAAGGAAAGAAAGAGTGTGGCAAGGCGTGATGTGCTTTTACCGACAAGGAAACTGTTTGAGAAGTTTTCTTTTATTTCGATGAATAAAACTCAAAGACCAGAAGGCCAATCGGCACGCCAGAGGACCAGGTGAAGCCGACGCTTCCGGTCACCAACCACCCGGTCTTCATGCGACGCCGCCATAGGAAGCTGCCTGGCGCAAATAGGTCTATTGATAAGGAAAAAAATAAGCCGTCGATACCTACCATCCTACCATGCAGACGAGTCTTGGCGGCTGCTCACCACCAAGAAGGAGTCCGGCACCTCCTGTGCTCCGAGTCAAACCTTGCTGTTTCGTCGATACTGAGTCTTCTACACGATTCTCCCTATTTAAGGCAGCCTTCGTCCAGCGCTGAAGTCACAACCCCAGCGTTCCATCCCTGGTCGCTCTATACCTCCCTGTCTCTCCCACACCATTTCCCAGACAGTTGTCCAGAGGCTCTCCCTCCCGTGAGGAGTAGAGATGGGAAGCCTCGACGCTAACTGCATCGCGTCTCCCAGAGGGTTCAGCCCTCTGGATATCGACGATTTCCGGCAGCAGGCCCATCAGACCGTCGAATTCATCTGCGAGTACTACAAGGGCATCGAGAGCCACCCCGTCGTCCCCCAGGTGGAGCCCGGCTATCTCCGCCGTCTCCTCCCCGAGACCCCCTCCGCCCAGCCCATGCCGTTCGCCAAAGTGCTGAGCGAGGTCCAGGCCACCGTCCTCCCCGGCATGACCCACTGGACCAACCCCAACTTCTTCGCCTACTTCCCCGCCACGCTGTCGTCCGCCGCCCTGTGCGGCGACCTGCTGGCCTCCGCCCTCAACCCCGTGGCCTTCAACTGGCTCTCCTCGCCCGCCGTCACCGAGCTGGAGAGCCTCACGTTGGACTGGCTGGCCCAGCTGATCCGACTCCCCAAGGGCTTCCTCTTCTCCGCCGGCGGCGGCGGGGTGCTCCAGGCCACCACCAGCGAGGCCGTGCTGTGCACCCTGGTGGCGGCCCGGAAGATGGTGCTGGAGCGCGCCGGCCACGACGGCGCCGACAAGCTCGTGGTCTACGCCTCCGACCAGACCCACTCCACCTTCGCCAAGGCCTGCAAGATCGCCGGCATCGCACCCGCCAACATCCGGATCATTCCCACGGCCCGGGAAGACTTGTTCTCGCTTCGACCCGACTCGCTGCGGGCCGCCATGGAGGCTGACGCGGCGGCCGGCCTGCTCCCCGCCTACGTGTGCGCCACGGTCGGCACCACCTCCTCCACCGCCGTCGACCCGGTGGCGCAGCTGGCCGAGGTGGCCGGCCGCTTCGGCGCCTGGGTGCACGTCGACGCGGCGTACGCGGGCAGCGCCTGCGTCTGCCCCGAGTTCCGCCACCATCTGGACGGGGTCGACCGGGTCGACTCCATCAGCATGAGCCCCCACAAGTGGCTGCTCACGGGGCTCGACTGCTGCTGCCTCTGGGTGCGGGACCGCGCCCGGCTCACCACCTCGCTCTCCACGGATCCCGAGTACCTCAAGAACCGCGCCACCGAGTCCGGGCTCGTCGTCGACTACAAGGACTGGCAGGTACGGCCCTCTTCCTTCCCTCACCGCTCTCCAACAGCGAAAAACTCCGTGTTCTGCGGGAATTCCCATCGATTCCCGATTCAAATCTCCGTATCTCCCCTTCCAACGTAGCTCACATCTAAAGTCTGACCTCTTTTCTTCTGCCAACAGATCGGCACCGGCCGGCGGTTCAGAGCACTGAAGCTGTTCATGGTGATGAGGTGCTACGGCACCGCGAACCTGCAGTCGCACATCCGGAGCGACGTCCGGATGGCCCGGGGCTTCGAGGAGATGGTCGCCGCCGACACCCGGTTCGAGGTCGTCGTCCCGCGGCGGTTCGCTCTCGTCTGCTTCCGCATGCGGCCGCGCCGCGCCGGTGCGGACGGCGAGGCGGAGGCGGACGCAGCGAACCGAAGGCTGCTGGAGGAGGTGAACAACAGCGGCGGGATCTACGCCACTCATACGGTCATCGGCGGGATCTACGTCATCCGCTTCGCGGTGGGCACTACGCTGACCGAGGAGCGGCACGTCAAGGCGGCCTGGGAGCTCTTCCGGGCCAAAGCCGACGCCGCCTGGGAAGCAGCCCAGTGATCCCGCGTTGTTACGGCCGAGTTTTTATCCACGGTTCGACCTTGCAAAACCCTGGATGGGACCGTCGCCAAAGGCTTGCAATGAGTCGACCTCAAGGATCGATAAAAATCCATGTGGACGCTGCCTGAGGAGAGATTTCCGCTGTCGTACTACTGTGCGATGTGGGCAGACGTACACACATTTTTTTAGATTCAACGGGTGTAAAGGCGTATGAGCATATGGTTTTGTCCATAATTACCGGATAATTTTCAATTCAATACTGTTTTTCCCCTTGCAAGTACCGGATAATGTGTGTGTGTGTGTGTGAGTGAGAGAGAGAGAGAGAGAGAGAGAGAGACGGGAAAAACGGACTTGCAGGTGATTCTTACTTGTGCACCCAAATCAGAAAACTGATTCCTCTGAAAGGGGAGGATCACGAGAAAAGCCATTTCCTGAACGGAAACGCTACAATGGTGTGTTAACAAAATGGACGATTTGCACTTTACAAATGCTCTTCGGATCAGTCGGCGTAATCGGGTGACCTCGATGCAAATGGGGTGGCTTGAGTCAGGGTAATTCCCGTAGAAAGTTTGAAGCTTCGGTGCTGGAGAATCGTTGTTCTGGATCATTTCTTTCAGCATGTTCTTCGTGCAGTTGTCCCATCTGGAGGACAAGTCTATTTAACGTCGTTGAGGAGGCCTGGAAGTGGGGGCTCGCCTGCGTGTTGGGCGGACGATGAGCGCCAACTTCGTCGTTGAGAGAGAGAGAGATAACGAGTTGCAACTTTGTTGAAAGGGAGGGCACAGGTAAGCGTGGGTGTGTAGATATTTATGCATGTATTGGACGAGAAAAACGGATATTTTAGTTCCGATCTCGTGCGCGGGAACGGAGACCAGAGAAGCCGAGTTTTGGAAGTCGTTTTGTACTCAAATTGTTGTTTCCCAGTCAAAGAAGCGCGAGCCATTGTCATAAGGAAACATTTACCCACCTGCCGCGGCTGCGAGACCTCGTGGCGGCGGCGTTACTGTCGTCTCGGTTCTGAAGGTTCTCATGAAGCCACACGCGTAATAATGAAGACGGCAGCCATTGACTGGGCACGCGGAGACAGGAAGGCGACATCAACGAAGGATCAGTTTTCTCTATTGATAAACCTTAGGGCTCCCATATTATTCGAGCGCTGCTGAAGTCATCAGATATTTTTCACCCAAATGCTAAACCAGACAATCCAAAAAGGCTTAGGAAAGTAGAGGGGGAGGGCGTGGGGGGGGAAACGCGAGGGGCGTATGGAGGTAGGGTGAGCGTTGTACAGAATGATCGGCGGTGGGTAGATTTATCATGCTATGCTACCTTTCATTTGCCTTGCTAACATATCATGGTTCAGATGGAGGTTTTCATTTGCCTGGTCTATATCATTTGCTGACGTGGGTTTCAGAGTTTGCCCAGTAGATGGTCGGCATATTAAGAAAAATTGATTGATCTATACGAGAAACTCACGGAAGCTTTCTCGTAATTTTAAAAATATCCTATAACAAGTGTCAGAAAACAGTTTTTTTCCAGTCTTAATGTACCTTTCGATTGTACACGAAAAATAATTTATCAATTTTCTTAGCAAATGTTTGTCGTTTCATAGACACTTGAGTTTGTACCAATTCTGATATAATCAGCTCGACTTTTTCGCCGGTATACACCCTTTCGGTAGCATACACCAGACGAATCACTCTGACGGTTTGTGCGAACTGATGCCTAGGGTCAACTGGGAGAGGAGAACGAGAGCGAGCGAGAGAGAGAGAGAGAGAGAGAGAGAGAACGGTGCTGGCCTTTTCTATGCAGATGTGGAGACCGGGGTAAGAGGGGTAGAGGAAGAGAGAGAGAGAGAGGGAGAGATTGCTCGATATGTATACCGAAAGAAGTACAGGCAGAGGCATCCTGCGAGTGGTGGATGATATTTTTGTTATTATTATTTTTCCTTATGGACCGGAGCGCGACTTCGTAAGCCGCGGTATTGAGGGAACCAAATCGTCGACCGTAATTCCGGAAAAGGCGACAAACATTCCTGCAACCCTGAGGAAACCACGGAAGAGTTCTGTCTAACCACCATGCACTCTCCAGTTCTTTCACCGTTCAAGTAAAACGAGTTACAAATGAAGTTAATTACATCGGAATCACGTCGTCCTTCATTCTTTTATCAGCCTACCAAAGCTAACCTTACCTACACTTCTCGGCCCTCTGGCCTGACTCTCCGCTGTCAATGTTGGATTGGATCTTGGGACAAGCCGTAAGGGCCGGGTTTTCAGTGAGTCTGGATTTGGAAATCATGTCCAGGTATCAAATCAGATCGGAACCAATGATTTTCTGTAGTGGCTTGTACTTTGAAGGTCAAGAGTAGAAGCCAGCAATTCCATTCTACAGCAATATTTTAAAATTTATATTTTCTAGTTTTATAGATTTTAATTTTACATTATTTACTATACAATGGCTAAGTCATGTTAATGACTAACCTAATTTTTAGGAATCTTAACTCATCTCAGCCATTCGTGAGGCTTTGTAAGAGGAGATCAATAGAGGGGAGAGGGACACTGTGAGCACAATTTCCCATATATACTCTTTTCCAACATAAAATTAGAGAAATCCATTTACAATGAACGGGACGCTAGTAAGTAAGTCTAGAGCCCTTTTAGATCTTTTCTTGAGTAAAATATTCTTGTTTGATTTTCTTTTAGAAGGTTTTCGAGCCTCTGAAGGAAGTGTGTTGTCTCCCTTCCTCTTCACTTTGAAGGCAAACATTTGGTGTCTATTTTCTACCTTTTTCACCCCACAAAATATAGTGAAATTCTCACTTTCTTTCTCATCCTCCAACGAAGTACGATTGGAGAACAATTATCATGGATTACGACACTTCTTGGTGAGCACCATTGTGTGGTGTATAGCTTGCTCAAGTGTGTGGTAGGTGACATCTACCAAACATAAAAGAGAGCAACCCTCTTAAGGGTCAATTACTCTCATTTAACTTATGGGTATATAATAAGTCTTCATTATCATGAGTTAATAATTAGTAAATAATATACTTTTAACTTTAACTCATGATAAATAGACTTCTATTTTTATTAAAGTGTGAAAAGTGGTTTTCAGTTGATTAATGTGAATTTTTGGGTAATTATATGATCTTATATGAATTTATATAATTTTTTACAGTCTTACTTTTGAGATAAATGAAGAAATAAAAATAAAAATAAAAATGTTACAAAATGGGAGGGACCTGTCAGCCAACCAGGCTTGTGAGCGGGTCGGAAGCGTAGTCGGGGAGTAGCCACAAGTAGGGGCTCGAGCGGTTTGGACCGATAGAGGCATGTGTGCGTCACTCACCTTCCACGTCACTAGTGGTCAGCCGACTGTGGGACAAGGGAGTGGTCATACACGCGAGAGAAGGGATTTGCTTAGAAATCTAACCGATGCGGGACCGATAGAGGCAACTAGCATGGGTTCAAATCCTCATAGAGCCAAAATTCATATTTTTTTATTTGATTATTGCAACTTTCTTATAGATTGCCAGTGAAGGATTGAGCAACCAGAATCGCTAGATCATTGGCAATAATCTCGTCAATGCGATTCGTGGAACATTATTACTAAAATTATTGAACGTTTCACGATAAAAGGATTATGAATCCATCGAGTAAAGCATCTCCGATTGATCGATGAACAAGCCATCGTCGGGAAGAGGACGATCTGTTAGGAGACGAGTCGCCACCTCTTGAGAGCATACTAGATGCGATGAAGAGCCTCCTCTTGCTGCACGGATTTGAGGATAAAGCTCCCTAACATGTGCCCCACCTCCATCTAGCTCCTCTTCGTTGGGTGACAACCACCGGAGAGCTGCAAAGTCGTCATTTTTCTGCTCCGTTAGATGACAGTCGTAAGAGATGATTCAATGACCCATTTCATTAATCTCTAGACTTCACAAAGAGATCTAGAGACTGCTCCTATCGTCTTTGTCTAAGGAGAGCCTTTGAGGATGTGGACACTACATGACAATCCTCTTGAATGCTTAGGATTCCAGTATATTGTCAACACATCACCACTACAACGTCAGAACTTTGTTTTCTTACTTTCAACTTAATTTTTATTTCATTTAGTGATAATTTATTAATTTAAAATTTACCAAGATATACTTCATTTTATTACAATTCTTTTGGCTTTTATAAATCTTAATTTGATCAATTAAATCATCTATAATCACTTATGTAAGAATCATTAGGTGGAACTCTATTTCTGCCCGATTCGTGTTTGCTGAGCACTGACATCATCCTAACGTCTGCACCCTTATTTCCTTTTTTTCGTGAATTTTAAATATATTTCCTTTTTAGTTCTTAGTATAAAATTAATAGAAAATAGTATTATTTGAGGAAAATTCTGAATAATTACCAGATATTATATTACATCCTTATGATTGATTTATAAAATTACTACTATTTTTGGAAATTTTATTGAATTATAATTGATATATTTATTCATAAATATTTCTAAATATCTAAAAATTCGTATTTTCTAGTTTTATAAATTTTAGATTTACATGATTTAATATACAATGACTAAGTCACGTCAATATAGGTGCAACATCTTCATGAGTAAGTTAAGGTTTATTTTGTCCATTACTCTTATTCTCTTCTAATCATCACAACTAAACATTTGTTCTTCTCAGTTGTGTGCATTGCAATCATACATTTAAATTTTTAACTATCTTCGTGATCAACCAGAATATTACCAATATTTCATCTAATAAGTGTTCTGTCAATTTATTATTTCTAAATTTTAAACTTGATCTGCTTAGACTTTAATTACAAGGATAGATCAAGCTAGTAAGGGACATGTATGTGTGCATCACTCTTCTTCCACATCATCGTGGCCAATATAAAGTGATTTTAATATTTTTATTAATATTTAATAGAAATAGTAAAATAGAAGGGTGAGGTGAGAAGAATAAAGGAGTGAAGAAAGGAAGGAGGAAAAGAGAGAGAGAAGAGAGAGGAGGAAATCTCATGTGAGATAAAGAGAGAGAAAGGTTTCATGAGAGAGAGAGGGAGAGAGAAGGAGAGATAGGGAGATCAATCATTGGAGAGAAAGGGAGGGAGATCAATCGATCGAGTGAGAGAGAGATCTCACAAGAGATGGAGAGAGAAGTAGTCTCATGAAAGAGAGAGATAAGACTAATAAAAAGGGAGGGAAATACAATCAACTTGTTTTCACGGTGACCATTATTCTCGGACGAATGTGTGTTCGAGAATTCACACACATGACATGGGGTTAGTCGTGAATGTCTTCAATTTATTTTAAACATTGAACACTCATTAATCAAATTTTAATCTTAGTAATTTTGTATTTAAAAATATAAAAAATACTCATTATTCACAAAATATTGAAAATATGAATATGTCAAGATTCGATTATAAAAATCAATAGAAAATAAGTTGAAAATAATCTTAGCTTAATTTCAAATAAGTTTTGGAGGATTCAAAAGAAAAATGAAGATCATTCATTAAGTTTTGAATTAGTTCTACTCATTTTGATGTAGGACGGGGCGAGAAACCCCTGTACTTGATCAATGAAACTCAAGTCCCGAGATGGGGCAGTCGGACCGATCTAACCACGTAACTTAAGCACAGGCAGGGTACCAATAGACAAGATCAACTCAGGATAACCCAGGGAAACACTCGATGATGGTAAACGTGAGGCCCTCTCAGTCCACATTTGGATAGACGGTAGAACTGTTGTTGTGAAGTAGCCTAGGGCTGCAGCTCACGAACTGTGATGAGTCTGGCGCAGCATTGGAAGTCACGATCCAATAACCTGTCCTATCCTATCTACATGCTCCTGATGGTGGTAGAGATGAGCTGAGAAAACCCTTCGAAAGATAATTAAACTTAAGTAAGAAGGGGTACAGAGCTAACCTTCAGGGCTACATAGCCCGGCGGGTTGTGACGGAGCAGAGATCCGACAAAGGTAGGGACGTCCGGTGAAGAGCGATGCTCAGTGTCGACGATCAGTCCTGGTCGAGAGTCACGGAAGTTGTTGTCTTAGGCGTGGCACGGTTGGCGTGGGCGTGGGCCCGCTGGTGGGCCGAAGGGCACGCTAGGGGGTGCGGGAGGCAAGCTGCGCGGAGGCCTTAGGGCACACAGGAGCCGGTGCGTGGGGTGCGCGCAGCGGCAGCACTTCGGCGGGAAGGCCGAGCATCTGCGGTGCTTCGGTGGGAATGCCGAGCGTCTACGGCACTTCGGCGGGAATGCCGAGCATCAGCGGCGCTTCGGCAGGTAGGCCGAGCGTCGGTGGTTGGGGTGGAAACCCAACCGTCGCCGGAAGGATCAGCCTCTCTGGTGGCGCCGGGAAGCGGAGCAGAGAGGAGACGATCCGGCCGACGATACCATGGAGGGTTGAGCTCTCCTGGTCTAAGCGGCGCCCGAAACGGCGCAACGGCGGCGGAGCGTCGGGAAACTCCAGCGAGGGCCTGTGTGGAGCTTGGACTGGTTCTAGCTCGTCGGCACGGCTGCAGGGTCTCTTCCGATGTCGGTGGCAGGTCGGTGTTCGTCGGCGAACGGCCAGCGACTGGGCGGAGTGGCGGAGAGCGGCTCCAGCGAGTTTATGGTGGAGTTCCGACGGAAGAGGCGGCAGTCGAACCGGGAGTCGAGAAACTCCGGCGGAGTGCTCGGCGACGGCTCGTGGGGAGGCGAAGCGAGCCCCTTTCGTCACGACGACGTGACGGGGTTCCAGTAGAGGCGGCGGCGGCTGCAGCGGCAACCATGACCATTTTGTCCAGTGACGGCGGCGAACTCCCGGGTGGCAATGAGATGGCTGGCGGCGGCAGTGGTCTCAGGCGGCAGCGGGACTTCTCGGGCAGCAGCGTCACGAGGAATGAAGTCCTCGAAGGGGGTATCAACGGTCTTCCTCTTCCTCAAAAATAAGCCTCAAGCCCACGAGGAACGAAGTCACGAGGAACATATTTTCTCTCAAAAATATGGCGCTCTTTGAGGGAGGGTCCTACCTCCCCTTATATGGGGGCCCACAAGTGGGCTAAGGGGAGGTGGGTCCACTTGAGGCCCTCAAGCCCATAAGCCACAAAGGCTACAAAAGGGGCTTATTGGGCCTCTTAAAGAGAGACCCAATAAGCTCCCCTAAAAGGAGAAAGAGGAGGGCCCTCTTACGGTGCTTAAGTGGGCCTCAAATGAAGACCCAAATAAGCCCCAAAAGAGGCCCAAAAGAAAGACACATAGGTCCCCCCCCTTAGGGTTTTAATTGGGCCTCAAAGAGAGACCCAATAAAACCCTAAAGAAAAGGAGACAAACAACAACACACAAACATAGAATTGGGCCTGCTAACACACAAATGCAAGGCCCAACAAGTCAATGTGAAAATACAAAGAAAGATATGAGTGAGCTCCAACTCGTTGTCATCACGGAGGTGGAATGTTGTTGTCCTAAAGGGGTCGTGTAGCGAAAGCTAGGCTCCTTCGTCTTCGCACGTCAATCGAGTTGAACTCAAACTGCTAGTGTCTCTTGAGCTAATGGAGATGGGTCCCGCTCACCATCACATTTTAATTGAAGTATGTATGAAACGAAAATAACTTGCTGTAAAATATAAATAAATGAAAAAAGTAGGTAAGTAAATACTAAAAATAGGAAATAAATTATTGTCCAAGTTTTGTTTGCCTCTTGGGGAACTAGAACCACGGGTGTGGCAGCTTGGTTTCGTCTAGATGTGCCACACTATGTCAGAAGTCGCAGAAGTATTATTTGGAAGTACTATGTCACTTGTTGGTGAGATCGACCAAAAGGAGGGGTCAACCACATTGTCACCATTGTTTGAGGGGGAAGGAAAGAGCAGACTACTCGCTAGAGGCTTTGAGTGTAGTCAGGGGAGGAAGGAATGAGCTTTTTGATTGCCGGAGACATTGATCGCAGAAAAGAAGGGAAGAATGGATTGTTGTATTCATGACTACCATTGGGATTTCAAAGATAATTGATAATGTCTATCTTACTAGATAATAATTAATTATTATCTTTATATCCTTAATGGTGATACATCGAGAGCTTAAGTTCTCAATATCACGGTGCATCGCAAGCCACTGATTAGATGTGCTTGGTCACATGGTGTGCTAAAAGATGTAGGATCAACTTGTCATGAACCACTATCGACTGGAAACTTAAGTCTCTATACCATGTTGGATCATCATTTATGGCCATGTGTGTGCTTAGCGGCGTTGGATTTGCAAATTTCTAATAGATTACTTTACGCATCTAGTATCGTGGCATCTTGCTCACTGCATTATCTAGCTTTTCTAATGATGTGGCTCATTGAATATCACTAGTTCACACTGTGCTCTACATGGCTTTCTTGAGACACGAAAATATTTAGTCTAACATCAAAAATACTTCAACGCATGAGTCAAATATAAGTCAAAGCTACCATCTCTCATTGGAGATCCCTTCTCTTGAAATAAAATAATATCCTAGGACCATCTTGGGAGAAGGCAAAAAGGTGGTTCGCCCTCGCACGCACGTGTGTACGATGCTCCTTGCTCCATGACTAGTTGGCCATTGAGATGTGGTAGAGGAGTGATGCACATGTGCATGGAGCGAGTCCTTCACCACTTGAGCCCAGCTCGTGGTTCCCTCAATCTGAGTCCACCCACTTGACTGCAGTGCCCCTTCGAGTCAACTATTGAGTGTAGGCTTGCTAGGAAGCATAATACTTTTATGTTTTTAAAATAATAAAAAATTATGCTAAGTATTTTAACTTGAGACTTCTAAAATTAACAATATATTCTATATTTATTTTTTATGTTAAAAAAATAAAATAAATAATAAAACTAATTTAAACACAAAAAACTAGCTTTAACAATCATCATTTCTTTGTTGCCTATAATGTGATCTATTGTTAAAGCTAGATTTATGTGTCATAATTAGTTTTAACATTTGATTTTATTTTGTTAACTTGTAGAATAAATATAGGATATATTGTAAATTTTAATTTGAAGTTCAAAATACTTAGTGTAATTTTTGATTATTAAAAAAAAACAAAATCTTTTGCTTGCTAACAAGCTGACACTTGGCACTTGACTCGGAGGGACACTGCAGTTGAGCGGGTAGACCCCAAATTGGGGGAGCCATGAGCTAGACTCGAGTGGCGAAGGCCTCACTCCACACACGTGTGCGTCACTCCCCTTCTACATTGCCAACCGATTGTGGAGCAAGGAGCGCCCATACACACTTGCATGTGCGAGGGCACACCACCTTATTGCCTTCCCCCAATATGGTCCTAGGCATTATTTTATTTCAGAAGAAGGGATCACTATTGAGAGAGAGAAACTTTGATTATATTCTGCTTAAACGATAGCAAACTTCAGATGTGGGACTAATTGTTTTTGTCCATTTTAGTGCAGCCATTTGAATCACGATGTGATCTAGTGGTATTCAACAAGCCACGTCATTGGATCACCCTGATCTTGCGGCTGGTGAATCACCACAATATTAGATGCGTAAAGTGATCCATTGGTGGTTCGTGAATCCGATGTCACTCAACATGCACTTGGCCGTAAAGGATGAACCAATGGCTAAGGAGGCACCACAATACTAAGAACTTAAGTTCTCAATTGGTAGCAGTTCGTGGCGGGTTGATCTTGTGTCAATCAAAGTGCTACGTGACCAAGCATATCTGATTCAACAGCTCTTGAAGTGCCACGATATAGGAAACTTAAGTCGTCACATGTATCATCATTCGGGATATAAAAATAATAATCAATTATTATCTAGTAAAATAGATATTATTGATTATCTTTAAAATCCTGAAATTCGTGACTACAACAATCTATTCTTCCCTTCTTTTGCACAATTGACATCTTCGACAATCAATAATCTTCTTCCTTCCTCCCATGACTACACTTAAGGCCTCCAGCGAGTGGTCAACTCTTTCCTTCTCCCCCCAAATGATGGTGATAGCGTGTTTGACCCCTCTTTCAGTAAATCTCTCCAACAAGTAGTGTAGCACTTCCGGATGATACTTCTATAACTTTCGGCATGGTGTGGCATGTTTGGATGAAATCAAGTCGCTACATCGGTGTCTCTAGTTGCTTAGGAGGCGGACTAAACTTGGGCAATGATTTATTTTATTTTTTCAGCATTTACTTATCTATTTTTGTTATTATTTACGCTATACAACAAGTTATTTTCATTTCATGCACATTTTGATTAAAATGAGTAGAACTAATCCAAAACTTGTTGAATGATCTTTGTTCTTCTTTTGAATCCTTTGAAACTCATTTGAGATCAAGCTAAGATCACTTTCAACTTATTTTCTATTGATTTTTACAATTGAATCTCAATGTATTCATGTTCCTAGTGTTCCATGAACAATGAGTATTTTTTCTATCTTTGAATGTGAAATCACCAAGATTAAAGGTTGATTAATGAGTGTTAAATTGTTAAAATAACTTGGAGACATTCATGACTGACCTCATGTCATGTGTGTGAATCCTTGAGCACACATTCGTCTAAGAAAATAGGTTGACCGTATTTCTTTCTTTCTTCATTTTTGTCTTATTTCTCTCTCTCCCTCTCTCGTGAGACATCTTTTCTCTCTCCATCTCTCGTGAGATCTCTCCCTTATTCTCTCTCTCTCAATCGATCTCCCTCTCTCTCCTTCTCTCTCTCTCCGTCTCACATGAAATTTCTTTCCTTCTCTCTCTTTCTGTTTCTTTTGCGAGAGATCTCATCTCTTCTCTCTCTCGTAAGAGCTCTCTCTCCTCCTCTCTCTTTCTCTCCTTTTCACGAGAGATCTCATCCCTTCTCTCTCTTGTGAGAGCTCACTCTCTCTTTTTCTCTTTTTTTTTCTCCACTTTCCTTCCTTTATTCTTCTCACCTCACCCTTCTATTTTATTATTTATGTTAAATATTAAAAAAATTAAAATCAATTTATATATAAATTAAATTAGTTTTTATGATAAATAAATCAATCTCCTTATGTTCGACTTGAGACTTACTTTTATACTAATATTTTATTAAGTCTTAGTTATAAATATTATTAGATAGTGTGCATTTAAACACAATGACAAATGTATAGTATCTATCATGTTCTTTTTCTCAACCTCTAATTTGATAGTGTCCTCTATCATAGCCTCATTGATTATATGTAACTTCACTATTTTTTTTGTCTTTGAAATTTCAGCCTCAGCTTGAAATGATTGTTTAAGTGATTTTTCTATTGGTCTATTCATTCATTATTCATGTGCTAATAGTGCTCTAATTAATTCATTTTGTGTATAAGTAGAAAAATTCTTAGATTGTTCAATGATAACAACGATATGATCAAATTTAGAAGACGAACTTCTTAAATTTTTTTTAATTCTCTTTTATGAAATATCTTCTTCAAATATTATCATTTGATTCATAATAACATATATTCCAAAAAAAAATCATACACTAACTCATCAAATTTCATGAAAATGTTTTCAAACTCTCTATGAAGGGTAAAGTTTCACATTCATAACTCTACCATCTCCACAAAATTCATCTTGTAAGATTTTCCATACTTCAAAAGAACTCATGCCATTAGCAATATATGGAAAGATTATTTCTGAAATAAATTACTGGAAAATTAATAATGCCTTAGCATTCTTTTTCTGAAAATATTTATTTTTTTGTTTAGAAATTTCTGTAAAACTAAAAACTGTCTTCATTTTAATGTTCCAAAAATCATAGTTTTCTCTACTGAAAAATGGAACAAGAAGTTGTGAGAGGTTTAGGGGATTACCATTTGCCATTCCCATGGACAATCGCAATACCTCTTCACTTAAACTTTGATTTGAAACTTCAAACTCTTTGCTATGGCAAGAAATGTTCAAAACTCTCAAAAAAACTTCGCCAACCTTTAATTTTTTTCTCCTTGGACGTTGCTGTGCTTTCCATGGATGACAAATGCCCAATACACGAATTTGGCTTTGATACCACTTAAAAGAAAATAATGGGAGGAAATCTTGGAGATAATATGTTCATTTTGTGGAAAAAATGATCGAGGAAGAGAGAGAAAAATAGATTTCTCACACACCAAAACCCTAAAAACCATGAAACGTCATAACTTATGTTCATGAGGAGAGAGAGTATTTATAACACTTAACTACCTCATGTGGGCCAGCCCCCGTTTTGGCGCACTAAGGACGGAACAATATACTCTTCTTGCATTAAATACTAACATATCTACACACCCACGCCTACCTGTGCCCTCCCTTTCAACAAAGTTGTAGCTCGTTCTCTCTCTCTCTCTCTCTCTCTTCTGTCTCTCACGCTTGGTCGGTCTTCATCTCGACTACTCCTTTCCTCGTCGGGTTGGTTCTAGAAATATTGTAATGCGTTCGTGGGACCTGACAGCTGACGCGCACCGGGATATAACCGGTCGGAGTCGAGAAAACCGGGGCTTACCTTGTCAATTTTTGAGAAATGATTCCGAGATGCCGGCACAAAATTACGTAAATCTTCTTCCGGTGGTGCCTTCGTTAAGACTGGCAGCCGATGTCTGATTTCGGGCTGATCCATAAATCCGATGAGGACGCCCCAGTGACGGCGATAAGAAAACAAAACCTACCGTTGTTCACACGTAGAACTCCGTTATTCCTGACATAATTTCCCCAGTCGAATATTGCGTGAAGATATTTTGTTAAGTAAACGAGGCTGCAGGGATACAGGAATGGTGTGGAAGTAACTTTGTAGGCAATCCCCTTCTCGTCAGAGAGTAGCCGTCAATGTCTCTCAACCACCACTATTTTGACCGATTATTGACTCGTCGCCCCCATTTTATGTACCAAAAGAGGCACGTTCATATTGTGGCGGATAGTGACGTCCAACTCGGGACGTCGAATACGAATCAACCAGGGACAGAAGAACCTGCGCAGTACAAGCGAACGGGCCAATCAGCACACCTCTAACTTCAACGAGGCCAATCAGCACGCCAGAGGACCAGGTGAAGCCGACGCTTCCGGTCACCAACCACCCGGTCTTCATGCGACGCCGCCATAGGAAGCTGCCTGGCGCAAATAGGTCTATTGATAAGGAAAAAAATAAGCCGTCGATACCTACCATCCTACCATGCAGACGAGTCTTGGCGGCTGCTCACCACCAAGAAGGAGTCCGGCACCTCCTGTGCTCCGAGTCAAACCTTGCTGTTTCGTCGATACTGAGTCTTCTACACGATTCTCCCTATTTAAGGCAGCCTTCGTCCAGCGCTGAAGTCACAACCCCAGCGTTCCATCCCTGGTCGCTCTATACCTCCCTGTCTCTCCCACACCATTTCCCAGACAGTTGTCCAGAGGCTCTCCCTCCCGTGAGGAGTAGAGATGGGAAGCCTCGACGCTAACTGCATCGCGTCTCCCAGAGGGTTCAGCCCTCTGGATATCGACGATTTCCGGCAGCAGGCCCATCAGACCGTCGAATTCATCTGCGAGTACTACAAGGGCATCGAGAGCCACCCCGTCGTCCCCCAGGTGGAGCCCGGCTATCTCCGCCGTCTCCTCCCCGAGACCCCCTCCGCCCAGCCCATGCCGTTCGCCAAAGTGCTGAGCGAGGTCCAGGCCACCGTCCTCCCCGGCATGACCCACTGGACCAACCCCAACTTCTTCGCCTACTTCCCCGCCACGCTGTCGTCCGCCGCCCTGTGCGGCGACCTGCTGGCCTCCGCCCTCAACCCCGTGGCCTTCAACTGGCTCTCCTCGCCCGCCGTCACCGAGCTGGAGAGCCTCACGTTGGACTGGCTGGCCCAGCTGATCCGACTCCCCAAGGGCTTCCTCTTCTCCGCCGGCGGCGGCGGGGTGCTCCAGGCCACCACCAGCGAGGCCGTGCTGTGCACCCTGGTGGCGGCCCGGAAGATGGTGCTGGAGCGCGCCGGCCACGACGGCGCCGACAAGCTCGTGGTCTACGCCTCCGACCAGACCCACTCCACCTTCGCCAAGGCCTGCAAGATCGCCGGCATCGCACCCGCCAACATCCGGATCATTCCCACGGCCCGGGAAGACTTGTTCTCGCTTCGACCCGACTCGCTGCGGGCCGCCATGGAGGCTGACGCGGCGGCCGGCCTGCTCCCCGCCTACGTGTGCGCCACGGTCGGCACCACCTCCTCCACCGCCGTCGACCCGGTGGCGCAGCTGGCCGAGGTGGCCGGCCGCTTCGGCGCCTGGGTGCACGTCGACGCGGCGTACGCGGGCAGCGCCTGCGTCTGCCCCGAGTTCCGCCACCATCTGGACGGGGTCGACCGGGTCGACTCCATCAGCATGAGCCCCCACAAGTGGCTGCTCACGGGGCTCGACTGCTGCTGCCTCTGGGTGCGGGACCGCGCCCGGCTCACCACCTCGCTCTCCACGGATCCCGAGTACCTCAAGAACCGCGCCACCGAGTCCGGGCTCGTCGTCGACTACAAGGACTGGCAGGTACGGCCCTCTTCCTTCCCTCACCGCTCTCCAACAGCGAAAAACTCCGTGTTCTGCGGGAATTCCCATCGATTCCCGATTCAAATCTCCGTATCTCCCCTTCCAACGTAGCTCACATCTAAAGTCTGACCTCTTTTCTTCTGCCAACAGATCGGCACCGGCCGGCGGTTCAGAGCACTGAAGCTGTTCATGGTGATGAGGTGCTACGGCACCGCGAACCTGCAGTCGCACATCCGGAGCGACGTCCGGATGGCCCGGGGCTTCGAGGAGATGGTCGCCGCCGACACCCGGTTCGAGGTCGTCGTCCCGCGGCGGTTCGCTCTCGTCTGCTTCCGCATGCGGCCGCGCCGCGCCGGTGCGGACGGCGAGGCGGAGGCGGACGCAGCGAACCGAAGGCTGCTGGAGGAGGTGAACAACAGCGGCGGGATCTACGCCACTCATACGGTCATCGGCGGGATCTACGTCATCCGCTTCGCGGTGGGCACTACGCTGACCGAGGAGCGGCACGTCAAGGCGGCCTGGGAGCTCTTCCGGGCCAAAGCCGACGCCGCCTGGGAAGCAGCCCAGTGATCCCGCGTTGTTACGGCCGAGTTTTTATCCACGGTTCGACCTTGCAAAACCCTGGATGGGACCGTCGCCAAAGGCTTGCAATGAGTCGACCTCAAGGATCGATAAAAATCCATGTGGACGCTGCCTGAGGAGAGATTTCCGCTGTCGTACTACTGTGCGATGTGGGCAGACGTACACACATTTTTTTAGATTCAACGGGTGTAAAGGCGTATGAGCATATGGTTTTGTCCATAATTACCGGATAATTTTCAATTCAATACTGTTTTTCCCCTTGCAAGTACCGGATAATGTGTGTGTGTGTGTGTGAGTGAGAGAGAGAGAGAGAGAGAGAGAGAGACGGGAAAAACGGACTTGCAGGTGATTCTTACTTGTGCACCCAAATCAGAAAACTGATTCCTCTGAAAGGGGAGGATCACGAGAAAAGCCATTTCCTGAACGGAAACGCTACAATGGTGTGTTAACAAAATGGACGATTTGCACTTTACAAATGCTCTTCGGATCAGTCGGCGTAATCGGGTGACCTCGATGCAAATGGGGTGGCTTGAGTCAGGGTAATTCCCGTAGAAAGTTTGAAGCTTCGGTGCTGGAGAATCGTTGTTCTGGATCATTTCTTTCAGCATGTTCTTCGTGCAGTTGTCCCATCTGGAGGACAAGTCTATTTAACGTCGTTGAGGAGGCCTGGAAGTGGGGGCTCGCCTGCGTGTTGGGCGGACGATGAGCGCCAACTTCGTCGTTGAGAGAGAGAGAGATAACGAGTTGCAACTTTGTTGAAAGGGAGGGCACAGGTAAGCGTGGGTGTGTAGATATTTATGCATGTATTGGACGAGAAAAACGGATATTTTAGTTCCGATCTCGTGCGCGGGAACGGAGACCAGAGAAGCCGAGTTTTGGAAGTCGTTTTGTACTCAAATTGTTGTTTCCCAGTCAAAGAAGCGCGAGCCATTGTCATAAGGAAACATTTACCCACCTGCCGCGGCTGCGAGACCTCGTGGCGGCGGCGTTACTGTCGTCTCGGTTCTGAAGGTTCTCATGAAGCCACACGCGTAATAATGAAGACGGCAGCCATTGACTGGGCACGCGGAGACAGGAAGGCGACATCAACGAAGGATCAGTTTTCTCTATTGATAAACCTTAGGGCTCCCATATTATTCGAGCGCTGCTGAAGTCATCAGATATTTTTCACCCAAATGCTAAACCAGACAATCCAAAAAGGCTTAGGAAAGTAGAGGGGGAGGGCGTGGGGGGGGAAACGCGAGGGGCGTATGGAGGTAGGGTGAGCGTTGTACAGAATGATCGGCGGTGGGTAGATTTATCATGCTATGCTACCTTTCATTTGCCTTGCTAACATATCATGGTTCAGATGGAGGTTTTCATTTGCCTGGTCTATATCATTTGCTGACGTGGGTTTCAGAGTTTGCCCAGTAGATGGTCGGCATATTAAGAAAAATTGATTGATCTATACGAGAAACTCACGGAAGCTTTCTCGTAATTTTAAAAATATCCTATAACAAGTGTCAGAAAACAGTTTTTTTCCAGTCTTAATGTACCTTTCGATTGTACACGAAAAATAATTTATCAATTTTCTTAGCAAATGTTTGTCGTTTCATAGACACTTGAGTTTGTACCAATTCTGATATAATCAGCTCGACTTTTTCGCCGGTATACACCCTTTCGGTAGCATACACCAGACGAATCACTCTGACGGTTTGTGCGAACTGATGCCTAGGGTCAACTGGGAGAGGAGAACGAGAGCGAGCGAGAGAGAGAGAGAGAGAGAGAGAGAACGGTGCTGGCCTTTTCTATGCAGATGTGGAGACCGGGGTAAGAGGGGTAGAGGAAGAGAGAGAGAGAGAGGGAGAGATTGCTCGATATGTATACCGAAAGAAGTACAGGCAGAGGCATCCTGCGAGTGGTGGATGATATTTTTGTTATTATTATTTTTCCTTATGGACCGGAGCGCGACTTCGTAAGCCGCGGTATTGAGGGAACCAAATCGTCGACCGTAATTCCGGAAAAGGCGACAAACATTCCTGCAACCCTGAGGAAACCACGGAAGAGTTCTGTCTAACCACCATGCACTCTCCAGTTCTTTCACCGTTCAAGTAAAACGAGTTACAAATGAAGTTAATTACATCGGAATCACGTCGTCCTTCATTCTTTTATCAGCCTACCAAAGCTAACCTTACCTACACTTCTCGGCCCTCTGGCCTGACTCTCCGCTGTCAATGTTGGATTGGATCTTGGGACAAGCCGTAAGGGCCGGGTTTTCAGTGAGTCTGGATTTGGAAATCATGTCCAGGTATCAAATCAGATCGGAACCAATGATTTTCTGTAGTGGCTTGTACTTTGAAGGTCAAGAGTAGAAGCCAGCAATTCCATTCTACAGCGCATATCGGCACATGGCACATCGTTTTTCCTTCCTAACCATTTTCCTTCCCACCACTCCGTCCCTTAATGTGGCTTCCTATCTACGCACCAACTCCGCGTTCGCAGTTTTCAACCGTCGATAGCTACTTTGACCTAGAAAAGAGCGATGCTGGGTTTTTTAAAAAATATTACTTTTACTATAAGGAAGTGCTCATGTCAAAAGTTAATATCCAAGTTGAAGGTAAGTGGTCTATTTCTGACTTGTCTAGTGATCTGATCTACCTTAACTAGCTGTAGGTGGTTGAGGATTATTGAAGACTAAAATAAGTAGTTCACCTTATTGGAAATGAAGGATCTAGTGTTGAGATAATGGAGAATGATAAAATTAAATGAGAATGGATTAGAAATCATACATCAATCTATTGAACCTCAAGAATGAGGTTGGCCTTTTGGACTAACACAAAGGAATTATCTAATTACTTCCTCAAAGAAAGATGAGATGCTCCAAGGACCCTGACCCCTTATTTATAGACAAGAGGTGCTTTATGTTTTGATATACTTTTTCAATTTACCCATCATAAAATTAGAATAAGATCTGATCTCTACATATATTTAGATGTATGTTTATACTTATGAAAGATGCCGTCATATCAAGTACTTAAACCTCTATGAATCACTTAAATGAGATTAATTCAATGATAACCTTATAATATATAATTCATGTGTAATTATCCAAATTGAGATTAATTTCAACACACCCATCTCGAATATAGCAGTTCTGTCATTTACAAAGGAAGTGGAGATGAGGAGGGGTTGACAATTCGACCAATCTTCACATAAGATGAGCTAAGGGACTTCACCAGCCAACAATAAACATCGGAGATACGGAACGAGAGAGAGTTACAGAAGTGCAGAACCCTGCATGACAATAACTGTAGAGGAAGGATACTTCGCACGAAGGGAACAAGAAGCTTGTTACCCCCTTGCCCTAGTAAGGATAGCTCATCCCAAACTCCCCCCATGAGCTTAAGAAAGTACAAGACACATTCTTTCCATCCCTGGAGAACTATGGAATCTAAATTAAATCGTACACTTTCACGAATTGCATGCACGAAGACGGACAGTGTGTGTGCATGTGTGCGTGTCTGTCTGTGTGTGTGTGTGCGTGCGTGTGCGTGTGTGTGTCTCTGTGTGTGTGTGTGCGTGTGTGTGTGTGTGTGCGTGTGTGTGTGTGTGCGTGTGTGCGTGTGTGTGTGTGTGCGTGTGTGTGTGCGTGTGTGCGCGTGTGTGTGTATGTATGTGTATGCGCGCGTGTGTGAGTGTATGCGTATGTGTGTGTGTGTGTGCGCGTGTGTGTGTGTGTTGAGTGGGAGAGTGTTATAGGTAATTTCTACTTTGTGCACCCAAACGAGAAAAGTGATTCATCTCGAAAGGCTCTTAGCATGATACCTCCAAACCATTATCGACAGTGTCCCGATTTGTTTGCGCAATCAGGCACACCAGCAATGAGAGCCTCATCAGGAAAACCATTTTCTGTAGGCAAAAGTCCGCTGGTGAGGTTATCTTAGCAGAACGGCGAGTTGGAATTTCACAAATACATCAGCGACTCAGTCGGTGAAGTCGGGTGAGCGAGGAGTGGGGGTAGTTGCCGTACAAAGTTGAAAGGTTCGGTGTGGGGGAATCGCAGTGTTGGATTATCTCTCTCACCATCTTCTTTCTCTTCTTGTGCTAGCTGGCGGCGATGTTTATCGAACATGACAGGCCACGCCTGACGGTGAGGACACGTCTGGGTCTTAAGGGGACGGCGAACGTCAGGTTCGCCGTTCTCTAGGGCCGAGTTTGTTCTCGGTGAAATGCATACATCTAGTCCAATGATTCCCAGCATAAGAATAAAATATTGTGTTCACATACGTTTGATCAAATGGTTTACCGTTGAGAACTACTACAAAGTCACGCACGAGGGTTAGTATTTCAGCAAAAACTGTATTTGAAGTCATCTATGCCAAAACGGCGCGCTATCGTTGCGCATTATTCACCATTAAGACCGCATATTTCAAGTGATAAGACCGTAGAGATGACATAATTTAGTAAATAAGTCGTACGACTCTTCAAACATGCATTCAAGATTGTTAATCAGTCAGGGCACGTGCAGTATTTATTACAGGCCGACCCTAGTATCATTGATTGGGTTACAACATCCAGATCGTAAGTATAATAAGGGCATTTGAAGAGGTCTCGGAAGGATGCTTCGTTTTTCTTTTCCCTTTGACCCTTTGTCCCCATCATCCCATCCTACTCTCTTCGATCTCTTGCCAGCTGTCCCCATTTTCCCCTGACCGTGATCCCGCTCCACAACCCTCGCGAGTCCTTTCCGCCACGGAGCTGTGTAGACCCCAGCCTCGTCACATAGCCGCCGTCATTTTGGTCGGCAAGTTCACAGAAAAAAAATAACTCTCAAGTCTCTGTTTATAGGACGCGTCGTTCCCGCCGCCAGGGCGGAAGATCCCCGGCGGCGCGAACACATGGGGGCGTATCAGTTTTAAACTATGGGCGTTGCTTCCTTCCGACTTCCTCGCGATCTCGGAAAGTAACCGGTCGCGGAAAGGTCTTGAATTTTTAGAGAGAGACAAAGCTACTCCGGGAATAGGTTGACCAGAACCCGTGCGTGCCCGAGAAATAGGATACATGCGCGCCAGGTTGCGAAAGAGAGAGACTAGAAAGAAAGTGTGTGCCACACAAAAACACAGCAGAACATGGTCTGAATACAGACATAAGACAGAAACAGAGAGAGAGAGAGAGAGAGAGATAGAGAGCGACAGAGAGCGGTGGGAATACCTGTAAAATTGAATCAATTATGAACATAATGACGATGTAAACCATATGCTTACACGCCTTCACATTCGTTCAGTCTAAAAAAAATGTGTCTATGTTCGCCCACATCGCACGGTAGTAGGACAGCGCAAATCTCTCTTCAGCCAGTGTCGACATGCATTTCTCGACGGCCCCAATTCGGGTCTTCTTACGCCGAACGATTCAGAGAAAATTATTCATAAACGGTCCTCGGTAGGTTCACAAGCCGACACACACTGTCCCATCCAGTAATGTCCACACTCCCACGCGCGAACGACGACCTTGTCATATAATCCAGTACACCGACTCTGATCACTTTAGTCCACGGCGGCCAGTAGATTGGGGAGACCTCTTTTAAGAACCCGATATTAGAAGAACAGTCGCCTTTAATGGACTAAAATGCGTCTCGAGTGTCGAAAGTTCTGATATGAGACTGCCCTTGTGATTCGAGGCAATCCCTTCTCTTTGAGAATATCCGATCTCTCGCTATCTCGGTTTGGTGTCGTTGAGTGGTGGAGCCATTTACTTCATCCTATGTGGAAATGGGTCTAAGTGGCGACAAACCCCCCTTCTCGCCTTTGTGAAGGGCCGCACTACCCCGACAGTTGCTCTAATTCACCCACTCCGTTTACGGTTTTGATTCTTCAATAATCCTCCGCCACCAGACATTAAATAACGTAGATCAACACTTCAGGACAAGGCTTGAATATACTTGTAATCTTCCACGTGTACATAAGCTTTTCACAATGGCACTTGCCAACAGTAACAATAAAATTAAAAGAAAAAATCCAGCATATCGCTGGTCAAAGCGGTTATGGATGGTTGATAAACGGGTGCACGTAGTTGGCGAGTGGATAGACAGGGGAGTGCAGGGACGGAAATGGTGTGAAGGAACCGGGTTAGAAGGGGGCTGTGAGGTGCCATGAGGCTGTATGTCTTGGTGAATAGAATTGCTTGCCTCTGGACCAGACCTCCAAAGCACGAGCAACTACGGAAAATCATATGTTCCGATCTTTCTTGATACATGCGCCTGATACGTTGAAAATACTTTCGACTTGTCGCACGATCTAATTAAACATTGACAACCGCGAGTCAGGTCAGAGGGCCGAACAGTGTAGGTGAGATTTGCTTGGGAAGGCTGATAAAAGAAAGATTGATGACGTGATGTAGACGTTGTAAACTTCGTTTGTAACTAATTGTAGTTGAAAAGTGAAAGAATTGGAGACTCGGTGGTAGCTTAGACAGATGTCTTCCATGGTGCCGTCAAGAATGTTTGTACCCTTTTCCGGAATTACGGTCAACGATTTGATTCTCTCGACACTGCGGGGCTCGAAGTCGCGGTCCGGTTTCATTCACAAGGAAAATAAACAATGATAGTAGAATCTACCATTTGCAAGATGCCTCTGCCTGTACTTCTCTCTATTTATCCAACAACCCAACTCTCTCTCTCTCTCTCTCCGTCTCTCCCCCTCCCTCCCTCTGCCAGCAGATATTTGCACCTCTCTGAAGAAACGAAATTTGATGACATCATCGCTGGAAGAATCGGACATGGGATCCCTCAAGCTTACGGATAGCGTAAAATAATCCTTGTTAACCTCCCATTCTGGAGGCCGGATGCCCAGTGAACGGCTACCGTCTTCATTATTAGGCGTGGTCCATCAGGGGAACCTTCACGTTAGAGTCTGTCACATATTCTTTCTATAAATTATGGAACGTCCGATTCCTTTTCTAAACGGTCTGTGAATATAAAAGCAAATAACCTGCGCAACCGGACGAAAGTACTGCCCCCACGAGGTCTTCCACCCGCGGCTGGTGGGTGATCGCTTGCTTATCACAATGGCTCGCACTTCCTCAAATGTGAAAAACTATTTGAGTAGAAAACGACTTCCCAACAGTCTTCGTCTCTGGTCTCCGTTCCCACGCACAAGGTCGGAAGCACGAAGTCCGCCTTTCTCTTTCATTACATATATTTGATCTATATACACCCGCGCCTACCTGTTGTAGAATCTGAATCACTCAGATTCAAGGCAAGAAATACGAGAAGGATGAGCAAAACTTTGAGAAAGAATCTTATTGAGGAGAAATGATTCAAAGAGTCCAGATAAATGATATTGAGACACACCCGTCTCTTATAAGCATACATCAAACTGCTGTAACGACAGCTACAGTGATAACAACCTAAAAGGCCATTAATAAGGTGAACTACTTATTTTAGTCTTCAATAATCCTCAACCACCTACAGCTAGTTAAGGTAGATCAGTTCACTAGACAAGTCAGAAATAGACCACTTACCTTCAACTTGGATATTAACTTTTGACATGAGCACTTCCTTATAGTAAAAGTAATATTTTAAAAAAAACCCAGCATCGCTCTTTTCTAGGTCAAAGTATCTATCGACGGTTGAAAAATGCGAACGCGGAGTTGGTGCGTGGATAGAAAGTCACATTAAGGGACGGCGTGGTGGGAAGGAAAATGGTTAGGAAGGAAAAACGATGTGCCATGTGCCGATATGCGCTGTAGAATGGAATTGCTGGCTTCTACTCTTGACCTTCAAAGTACAAGCCACTACAGAAAATCATTGGTTCCGATCTGATTTGATACCTGGACATGATTTCCAAACCCAGACTCACTGAAAACCCGGCCCTTACGGCTTGTCCCAAGATCCAATCCAACATTGACAGCGGAGAGTCAGGCCAGAGGGCCGAGAAGTGTAGGTAAGGTTAGCTTTGGTAGGCTGATAAAAGAATGAAGGACGACGTGATTCCGATGTAATTAACTTCATTTGTAACTCGTTTTACTTGAACGGTGAAAGAACTGGAGAGTGCATGGTGGTTAGACAGAACTCTTCCGTGGTTTCCTCAGGGTTGCAGGAATGTTTGTCGCCTTTTCCGGAATTACGGTCGACGATTTGGTTCCCTCAATACCGCGGCTTACGAAGTCGCGCTCCGGTCCATAAGGAAAAATAATAATAACAAAAATATCATCCACCACTCGCAGGATGCCTCTGCCTGTACTTCTTTCGGTATACATATCGAGCAATCTCTCCCTCTCTCTCTCTCTCTTCCTCTACCCCTCTTACCCCGGTCTCCACATCTGCATAGAAAAGGCCAGCACCGTTCTCTCTCTCTCTCTCTCTCTCTCTCGCTCGCTCTCGTTCTCCTCTCCCAGTTGACCCTAGGCATCAGTTCGCACAAACCGTCAGAGTGATTCGTCTGGTGTATGCTACCGAAAGGGTGTATACCGGCGAAAAAGTCGAGCTGATTATATCAGAATTGGTACAAACTCAAGTGTCTATGAAACGACAAACATTTGCTAAGAAAATTGATAAATTATTTTTCGTGTACAATCGAAAGGTACATTAAGACTGGAAAAAAACTGTTTTCTGACACTTGTTATAGGATATTTTTAAAATTACGAGAAAGCTTCCGTGAGTTTCTCGTATAGATCAATCAATTTTTCTTAATATGCCGACCATCTACTGGGCAAACTCTGAAACCCACGTCAGCAAATGATATAGACCAGGCAAATGAAAACCTCCATCTGAACCATGATATGTTAGCAAGGCAAATGAAAGGTAGCATAGCATGATAAATCTACCCACCGCCGATCATTCTGTACAACGCTCACCCTACCTCCAGACGCCCCTCGCGTTTCCCCCCCACGCCCTCCCCCTCTACTTTCCTAAGCCTTTTTGGATTGTCTGGTTTAGCATTTGCGTGAAAAATATCTGATGACTTCAGCAGCGCTCGAATAATATGGGAGCCCTAAGGTTTATCAAAAGACAAAACTGATCCTTCGTTGATGTCGCCTTCCTGTCTCCGCGTGCCCAGTCAATGGCTGCCGTCTTCATTATTACGCGTGTGGCTTCATGAGAACCTTCAGAACCGAGACGACAGTAACGCCGCCGCCACGAGGTCTCGCAGCCGCGGCAGGTGGGTAAATGTTTCCTTATGACAATGGCTCGCGCTTCTTTGACTGGGAAACAACAATTTGAGTACAAAACGACTTCCAAAACTCGGCTTCTCTGGTCTCCGTTCCCGCGCACGAGATCGGAACTAAAATATCCGTTTTTCTCGTCCAATACATGCATAAATATCTACACACCCACGCTTACCTGTGCCCTCCCTTTCAACAAAGTTGCAACTCGTTATCTCTCTCTCTCTCAACGACGAAGTTGGCGCTCATCGTCCGCCCAACACGCAGGCGAGCCCCCACTTCCAGGCCTCCTCAACGACGTTAAATAGACTTGTCCTCCAGATGGGACAACTGCACGAAGAACATGCTGAAAGAAATGATCCAGAACAACGATTCTCCAGCACCGAAGCTTCAAACTTTCTACGGGAATTACCCTGACTCAAGCCACCCCATTTGCATCGAGGTCACCCGATTACGCCGACTGATCCGAAGAGCATTTGTAAAGTGCAAATCGTCCATTTTGTTAACACACCATTGTAGCGTTTCCGTTCAGGAAATGGCTTTTCTCGTGATCCTCCCCTTTCAGAGGAATCAGTTTTCTGATTTGGGTGCACAAGTAAGAATCACCTGCAAGTCCGTTTTTCCCGTCTCTCTCTCTCTCTCTCTCTCTCTCTCACTCACACACACACACACACATTATCCGGTACTTGCAAGGGGAAAAACAGTATTGAATTGAAAATTATCCGGTAATTATGGACAAAACCATATGCTCATACGCCTTTACACCCGTTGAATCTAAAAAAATGTGTGTACGTCTGCCCACATCGCACAGTAGTACGACAGCGGAAATCTCTCCTCAGGCAGCGTCCACATGGATTTTTATCGATCCTTGAGGTCGACTCATTGCAAGCCTTTGGCGACGGTCCCATCCAGGGTTTTGCAAGGTCGAACCGTGGATAAAAACTCGGCCGTAACAACGCGGGATCACTGGGCTGCTTCCCAGGCGGCGTCGGCTTTGGCCCGGAAGAGCTCCCAGGCCGCCTTGACGTGCCGCTCCTCGGTCAGCGTAGTGCCCACCGCGAAGCGGATGACGTAGATCCCGCCGATGACCGTATGAGTGGCGTAGATCCCGCCGCTGTTGTTCACCTCCTCCAGCAGCCTTCGGTTCGCTGCGTCCGCCTCCGCCTCGCCGTCCGCACCGGCGCGGCGCGGCCGCATGCGGAAGCAGACGAGAGCGAACCGCCGCGGGACGACGACCTCGAACCGGGTGTCGGCGGCGACCATCTCCTCGAAGCCCCGGGCCATCCGGACGTCGCTCCGGATGTGCGACTGCAGGTTCGCGGTGCCGTAGCACCTCATCACCATGAACAGCTTCAGTGCTCTGAACCGCCGGCCGGTGCCGATCTGTTGGCAGAAGAAAAGAGGTCAGACTTTAGATGTGAGCTGCGTTGGAAGGGGAGATACGGAGATTTGAATCGGGAATCGATGGGAATTCCCGCAGAACACGGAGTTTTTCGCTGTTGGAGAGCGGTGAGGGAAGGAAGAGGGCCGTACCTGCCAGTCCTTGTAGTCGACGACGAGCCCGGACTCGGTGGCGCGGTTCTTGAGGTACTCGGGATCCGTGGAGAGCGAGGTGGTGAGCCGGGCGCGGTCCCGCACCCAGAGGCAGCAGCAGTCGAGCCCCGTGAGCAGCCACTTGTGGGGGCTCATGCTGATGGAGTCGACCCGGTCGACCCCGTCCAGATGGTGGCGGAACTCGGGGCAGACGCAGGCGCTGCCCGCGTACGCCGCGTCGACGTGCACCCAGGCGCCGAAGCGGCCGGCCACCTCGGCCAGCTGCGCCACCGGGTCGACGGCGGTGGAGGAGGTGGTGCCGACCGTGGCGCACACGTAGGCGGGGAGCAGGCCGGCCGCCGCGTCAGCCTCCATGGCGGCCCGCAGCGAGTCGGGTCGAAGCGAGAACAAGTCTTCCCGGGCCGTGGGAATGATCCGGATGTTGGCGGGTGCGATGCCGGCGATCTTGCAGGCCTTGGCGAAGGTGGAGTGGGTCTGGTCGGAGGCGTAGACCACGAGCTTGTCGGCGCCGTCGTGGCCGGCGCGCTCCAGCACCATCTTCCGGGCCGCCACCAGGGTGCACAGCACGGCCTCGCTGGTGGTGGCCTGGAGCACCCCGCCGCCGCCGGCGGAGAAGAGGAAGCCCTTGGGGAGTCGGATCAGCTGGGCCAGCCAGTCCAACGTGAGGCTCTCCAGCTCGGTGACGGCGGGCGAGGAGAGCCAGTTGAAGGCCACGGGGTTGAGGGCGGAGGCCAGCAGGTCGCCGCACAGGGCGGCGGACGACAGCGTGGCGGGGAAGTAGGCGAAGAAGTTGGGGTTGGTCCAGTGGGTCATGCCGGGGAGGACGGTGGCCTGGACCTCGCTCAGCACTTTGGCGAACGGCATGGGCTGGGCGGAGGGGGTCTCGGGGAGGAGACGGCGGAGATAGCCGGGCTCCACCTGGGGGACGACGGGGTGGCTCTCGATGCCCTTGTAGTACTCGCAGATGAATTCGACGGTCTGATGGGCCTGCTGCCGGAAATCGTCGATATCCAGAGGGCTGAACCCTCTGGGAGACGCGATGCAGTTAGCGTCGAGGCTTCCCATCTCTACTCCTCACGGGAGGGAGAGCCTCTGGACAACTGTCTGGGAAATGGTGTGGGAGAGACAGGGAGGTATAGAGCGACCAGGGATGGAACGCTGGGGTTGTGACTTCAGCGCTGGACGAAGGCTGCCTTAAATAGGGAGAATCGTGTAGAAGACTCAGTATCGACGAAACAGCAAGGTTTGACTCGGAGCACAGGAGGTGCCGGACTCCTTCTTGGTGGTGAGCAGCCGCCAAGACTCGTCTGCATGGTAGGATGGTAGGTATCGACGGCTTATTTTTTTCCTTATCAATAGACCTATTTGCGCCAGGCAGCTTCCTATGGCGGCGTCGCATGAAGACCGGGTGGTTGGTGACCGGAAGCGTCGGCTTCACCTGGTCCTTTGGCGTGCTGATTGGCCTCGTTGAACGGGTAGCCGGAAGGCGGGCGGAGGTTTTCCGTTGGAAAATATCGCTTTTCGGATGCATCATTGCCACTGCTTTTTGTTGTTAGTTCTTAAGAGGACTGAGAAGAATCAAGTTAAAGAGTGATGGATGATTTCTTAATTGATGATTTTCGAGTTTAGTACTTATAATTGTATGTTGAGAAAGTGAGACGCGGAAACACGAATGTCGTTCGCTAGAGAAGTATTTTCTCCACGGAAGAGTCACTGAGAGAAAACCTTGTGTACGTAATTTTATGTCGACATCTCGGAATCATTTCTCAAAAATTGACTCGTTAAGCCCCGGTTTTATCGACTCCGTTCTCTTATATTGCGGTGCGCATCTACTGTCATGTCCCACGAATGCATTACAATTTTTCTAGAACCGACCCGCTGAGAAAACGGGTAGTTGAGATGAAGACCAGCCAAGCGCGAGAGACAGAAGAGAGAGACAGAGAGAGTTGGAGACTACGCAAAAGGTCTTCAAGAACTTTTTCAACTCTTTTAAAATTTAACAAAAGAGATAAAAATAATTACAATTGACAAAAAAATTAATTCTAATTTATACAAGTTAATTTGTCAATGCTGATAATTTTAAAATTAAATGACTTCAATATAATGTGAACCATTTCAGTCAATTCCTTTAAGGCTCAACTAAGCTGATAAAGATACATTTCTTTACGTGCATTTTTCTCATTGGGTTTATAAACATACTCTTTTTGCCTAGGTGCACTTGATAGCTCTCCACATGATAACTAGATTGTAATCATGTTATCATAGTATAATGATCATCCTATTAAAACGGAAATATTTATTAATTATATTGACCCATCATAGTGTGTAAATATCTTGGTTAAAATGTGCTTCTTGAACTTTGATGTTAACTCATTAGGTTGCAATTTCTTTTCAAATGACTGTTTACTTCAATTAGATAATTTAAGTGTTAATATACCATTTCTAATCTACTATTAGAAATCATGAAATCTACTTCACTCTTAAATACTTTTTTCCATTGCACAGATCTGAGTAAAATCATTTGAACAAACTTCGGCAATAGATAAAAAAATATTGGGAGAGGGAGAGGAATATGCTAGTGATCATATGTGAGCAAATATGGAGACAAGAGGGGAGAGGAGAAGAGAGAGAGAGAGAGAGAGAGAGAGAGCATAACAACGTCACTACTATATCTTATTCAAATGGATGTAGAGAAAAAGGGAGGATTGACGTGACTTAGTCATTGTATATTCATACGAATTTAAAATTTATAAAACTAAAAAATACGAATTTTCAGATATTTAGAAATATTTATAAATAAATATATCAATTATAATTTAATAAAACTTTTAAAAATAGTGGTACTTTTTTGGTTCAATCACAGAGATGTAATATAATATCTGGTAATTATTTAGAATTTTTCTCAAAGAATACTATTTTCTATAAATTTTATACTAGGAAATAAAAAGGAAATATATTTAAAATTCACAAAAAATAGAAATAAGGGTGCAGATGTCAGGATGATGTCAATGCCCAACGAATGTGAATCGGATGAAAATAGAGTTCCACCTAGCGATTCTTATGTAAACGATTACATTTAATTAATCAAATTAAGATCTATAAAAGCCAAAAAAATCGTAATTGAATGAAATATATCTTTGTCAATTTAAATCACATAAATTATCACTAAATGAAACAAAAAAGTAAGTTAAAAGTAGGAAAATAAAGTTCTGACATCACGGCAACAATGCATTAACAATGCACTAGAATCTTGAGCATTCGAGAGGATTGTCGTGTAATGTCCATAGCCTTGAATGCTCTCCTTACACAAAGATGACGTGAACAATCTCTAGATCTCCTTGCGAAGTCTAGAGATCAATGAAATGGGTCGTCGAATCATCTCCAGCTGTTGTCACACGACGGAGCGGAAAAATGGTGGTGTTGCAGCTCTTTGGCAGCTGTCACCCAACGAAGAGGAGCTGGATAGAGGTGAGGTGCGTGTCAAGGAGCTTCATCCTTAGGTCCGTGCAGCAAAAGGAGGCTCTTCATCACATTTGGTATGCTCTCAGGAGGTAGCGACTCATCTCCTAATTGATCATCCTCTTTCTGATGACAGCTTGTTCGTCGATCAATTAGAGATGCCTTACTCAATAAATTCGTGATCTTTTTATCACGAATCATTTAGTAATTTTAGTAATAATGTTCTATGAATCCTATTGACAAAGATTTTCACTAATGATCTAGCGATTCTGGTTGCATAATCCTTCACCGGTGATTTACAGGAAAGTCACGATAATCAAATAAAAAATATGAGTTTTGGCTTTAGGAGGATTCAAACCCACGCCGGTTGCCAACCCTTTCTGGGGAAGGTGTGATGCATGTTTAGCCCCACATTGATTGTGTGTTGAAGTTTATGGTGAATATATAGTAATATTACATTTTTGATCAAGTCCCTTTCTCATGCGTGTACGATCACTCCTTGCCTCACAGCTAGCTGGCCACCGATGACGTGGAAGGGGAGTGGTGCACACGTACCCCTATCAGTCCTAGCCACTTGAGCCCCTACTCGTGGCTCCTCCCCGACTACACTTCCAACCCACTTGTAGGCCCGGCTAGCTGATGGGTCTCCCTTCATTTTGTTTTATTTTTATTTTTATTTCTTTTTCTTTATTTATCTCAAAAGTAAGATTGTAAAAATCATATAAATTCGTATAAAATCACATAGTTACCCAAAAAATTATATTAATCAATTAAAAACTACTTTTCACACTTTAACATAAATATAAGTCTATTTATCATGAGTTAAAGCTAAAAATATATTATTTACTAATTATTAACTCATGATAATGAAGACTTATCAAGGATAGAGAGAGGACATATATTAACTACTTGGTACTATGTGCACATGGATGCAAAGACCCAATGTAAAGATATACATATAGATAGAAAGATAAGGGATATTAGATGTTTTTGCATAGAAGAGATTGCCTCCAATCACAAAGGCAGTGTCCTACTAGAACTTCGAGACACTCAAGATGAATTTAGGTCACTAAATATGACTTTTCTTCTAATATCGGGTTCTTAAAAGAGGTCTTCAAGCTACTTGCCACCATCCACTACAGTCTCTAGAATTAGTAAGGTCATATAATCAAGACAGGTTTTTACAAATAGTTGGCCATACCTTTTGGCTTATCCAATGCACTTAGTACATTTATGAGAGTGATGAATCAGGTTCTGAATCTTTTATTAGTAAATTTGTTGTTATTTATTTTGATGATATTCTTATTTACAATACTACAAAAGAAGAACAAATTAAACATCTCATATCAATGTTTAAAGTGTTGCAACATAATGAATTATGTATTAATTTGAAGAAATGTGACTTCATGACTACTAATGTATTATTCTCGGGATAGATTGTAAGTGAAGATGGCATCAAAGTAAATGAAGAAAATATTAAAGCTATTAAAGATTGGCCAACACTTACTACAATTCATCATGTTTGATACTTTCATAGTTTGACATCATTTTATAAAAGATTTATCTAAAATTTAGCTCAATAATGGGTCTAGTTACTGAATGCATGAGAAAAAGTAATCTTAAATGAACTAATGAAACTAATAATAGTTTTACTATAACAAAAGAAAAATTATGTTCTGCTCTTATTTTAGCTCTACCAAATTTTGATAAACTATTTGAAGTAGAATGTGATGTAGTTAGCATCAAAGGTGTACTATGACAAGAAGGTTGGCCAAAACTATTTTTCAACAAAAAAATCTCTAACGCAAGAAAAAATAGACAACATTTGAACTAGAATTTTATGTTGTGGTCCATGCTTGACAAACATAAGAACACTATTTGATTCAGCAAGAGTTTATTCTATATACTTCTCATGAGGCTCTTAAATTAAACAATAGTCAGACTTCTATTAATATAATATATGCTAAATTGTTCTCTTTCATTCAACATTCTACTTTTGTTATTAAAAACAAGTCATGAAAATTAAATTGAGTTGTAGACGCTCTTAATAGAAAAACAGCATGTTTGGTGAACCTGCATGTTGAGATCGCATGATTTGACTATCTAAAGAACTATACCTAGAAGATGGGGATTTTTCTCAACAATATATGACATGTATATTCGAAATATCAACTAAAAGTTTTCACCTACATGATGGTTTATTATTTCGAGGAACACAACTATCTATTCCTCACAACGTTCTAAGAGAGAAACTAGTACATGAATTTAGGCTTAGTAGGACACCTTGATCAAGACAAGACCTTACAATCAATTAAAGAATAGTATTATTAATCCAAACTAAAGAAAGATGTAGAAAATTTTATTTGTAAATATTAGGTTTGTCAAATCTATGAGAGACAAAGTCAAAATACTGAATTATACACTCTATTATTGATTCCACAACATCCATGAGCTAATATTTTATGGACTTTATATTAAGTCTATTGTCAACATAGAGAAGGGTTAAAATTTCCACATTGGGAAATGGGGCAAGTCCAAGTTCTATCACTTCTAGAGCCTATGCTCCGACAATTGAACCTAGGTCGGTCAAGCTGGAAATTGTGTCTAGTCAATGCTGAGGAGAAAGATTCATTTCAGTGTAAACATAATCAAGGAGAGGGACACTCTAAATCTCCATTGGAAAAGGATCCTAACGGACTACAAGCCCTAGCTTTTAAGTTGAAGAAAGAAGTTCCCCTGGAATAGAAAGATATTGCACTTCAAAATCGTTACAAGAAGCATTGCAAGCACAACTTCCTTTCTGGGCAAACCAAACCCAAAAAGCAACTCCCCCCTGGCTAGCCTTGCAAGAGCGGGTGTGCAGGAGAATAGAACTTAGCACACTTAAATCAAACAAAGGTATAGCATTACCTAAAGTATATGACACTACTCCTAAAAGAGTTTCCATGACAGAACCAATAGTGAACTTAATATAGTCAGCCCCTATACAATAAGCATATTTCAATAAGAATCTCATAACAATCAATGAAATAATTTCACAGTCAACAACTTGAGTTATTAACCTCATAGTCAATAACTCCATTGTTGTGATCGTTAATAGATTTTCAAAAATAATGCATTTCATTACACGTAAAAAGACAAATGATACAAGTCAGGTAATAAATCACTTCTTCAAAAAAATTGTTCATCTATATGAAATTTATGAGTTAATTATATTTGATAGAGATTCTAAGTTTATATCTCACTTCTGACAAACTATTTGGAAAATATTTGATAATTTTTTTTAATTCAATAATACTAGTCATCTAGAAATTGATAGCCAAACTAAAGTTATAAATAGAACTCTTGGCAATTTGATTCATTGAATTTTATGTGAAAAGCCAAAAGAATAGGATTATGATTTAGCTTAAGTAGAGTTTACTTATAATTTAATGGTTAATTATTTGACTAACTAATCTCTATTTTCAATAGTATATTATTTTCCTCTAATAATTTTATTAGGTCTATTACAAGTACCGAGGTCAGTTGGAACTAGTAAAATTATAAACAATATGATAGATCATATCAAAATACTTCATGAATGTGTGATACACAATTTCACAATAAATTATAAGAAATATAAGACATCAGTAGATAAAAAAAGAAGGAAAACAATATTTGAAGTTAGAGACAAAGCTATGGTGTACCTTCATAAAGAACGATTCCTAACAAGTAACTATAATGAGTTGAAGCCAAAGAAATATAAACCATATCAAGTTCTATAGAAAATCAATGACAAAATATACCTTATTGAGCTCCCACTTAATATAACTATTTCACCCACATTCAATATTAGTGACATATATGAGTATTATGATGATTCAAATGAAGACTTGAGGATGAGTTATCTTGAAGAAGGAGAGACTGATGTAGTCAAAGACATAAGTTGAGCTCTCAACATCTAATTTAGGTCCAATTATCTTTAATTTAGGCCATAAAGTGAAGAGTGCTGAGAAGGGGGCCCACATATGTGACTAGTGGATTGTAGGTTCAAAAAATAATATTTTATTTCTTACTTTATATTCTTTCACTTCTAGAAGTCACTTTATGTCCCTTTTCTTCTAGAAGAGATTTTAGTATGATTAGTTTGTACCTAATATCTATTTAAGATCTTTAACTGTCAAAGTACGTACCCAAGATTTGTTTAGCATCTCTATTTGTGAGAGTTTATTTAAGGTCATTTCAGAGTTTGTAAGAGTATTTCCAAAAGATCTATCTAAGATCTCAATCTGTTAGAGTTTATTTGGGTCATTTTAAAGCTAGTCACACTCTATTTAGGATCTTTCTTTTGGAAGCACCCCACCTTCTTTCTAAGCCTATATAAAGGTCATCATTGTAACTTGAGGTCCTCACTTTTTAGTTGAATCAGTTTTCTCCAATATAAAAATCTTTTTCTTTTGTTTGTGAATTCAGACACCTCTTTGTGGATTCAAAAGGTTGAAGACTCCGAATTTATGGATTTAGAGGTTGGTTTCTTCCCTAAGATTGAGGCTTTATAGATTCAAGCCCTATATGTTATTTATCTTCTGCATTACTGCTGTGTCACAATCATTGGTCAAACGAGTGATGTTGATGCCGTTGTTGTTGTTCAGTTCCTCTAGCGGCCTCCAATTCGTTGCGTTCGCCTCCACCTCACCGTCCAAACCAACGCAACGTGGCCGCATGCAGAAACAGACGAGAGGGAATCGCAGGACCATCACCTTGAGGTCCCAGGCCATAAAGACATTGCTCAGGCAGTGTGACTACTGGTTCGCTGAACAGGTGTATCACAATCAAAAAGTATTGTAGATTTTGATATTGTCTGAACAATCTCAACATTGAAAACACTTTTTACGGCTATGACTCAATATGGCAGTCCAACTAATGGTCCTATCAAATCTCCCATTTTTCTCTTTAACCTATTAAAGAAGTTTCATTGAAGATCCCCAGATATATAGGGGAACATCTTTAAGTAAAATTATGTTAAAGCATGCGATGGGGATGCGACTAAAGATCCTAGTTGGATTTATGGATCACCCCAAAATCAGACATGGAAATATTACCACATATACCCCGAAGGTTCTTTAAGATCGTGACTCGGCCTATAAAGCCATTCAAACCTAAATCTTCTTAAGCTCTCTACTTCTTGAATGACTACGCTTTCTTGCGGTGGGACTCCGCCAACGCCACTCGCTTTAGTGAACGTTCTGTCAAGGCGGAGGTACAACACGACAGCTTAGATGGATCTTTTCGCTGTGAAGACTGAACGGTTCTCTTCAGGCTTATCCACAAAAATCTGGCCAGGTCATCGCGTGGAACCGTCGTGTAGACTTAGGATAATTTACAATGAATGAGGTTGGTGGAGTCTCCTGGCAAGAAAGCACACGCACAGTCGTTCAAGAAATCGAGAGATTTCGAAGGTTCGGGTTTGAATAGGCTGAGTCAGGGTGTTCAAGAATATTCGTTATATATGTTGCAATATTTCCGTCTAATTATGACTTGATCCAAAAATCGAACTAGGATTTGTAGCCATATCTTGTTAGAAAGTGATGCAAACCTCATTCTTATTTTAAGTTAAGCTCAATAGTCTTATGTAATTTTTCGTGTGCATATATAACGGAATGTAGTGCATAAATCGGCGTACTACACCCTCCCCCTCCATTACACCGGCATTTGAACTGGTAAACGGCGGAATAACCAAGTACCTCGTCAACAACCCACTATTTGCATCGATCCCAAGTCCCAACAGAAAGTAAATGCTGGGTGACGAAATTGACGCATTAGATTATAACGAAAATAATGTACATCTTGTTGACAGTGTCGCCACATTTTATATACCGATAGAGCGCGTGCATAACCCCCCACTGGTCTTTAGTTCTATCCTACGGCGTATTTCTTTCAAATGTTATCTGCTATCAAGAAACAGAAAGGAAAGCAAAAACTCTAAAGCCACAAGGAAAGAAAGAGTGTGGCAAGGCGTGATGTGCTTTTACCGACAAGGAAACTGTTTGAGAAGTTTTCTTTTATTTCGATGAATAAAACTCAAAGACCAGAAGGCCAATCGGCACGCCAGAGGACCAGGTGAAGCCGACGCTTCCGGTCACCAACCACCCGGTCTTCATGCGACGCCGCCATAGGAAGCTGCCTGGCGCAAATAGGTCTATTGATAAGGAAAAAAATAAGCCGTCGATACCTACCATCCTACCATGCAGACGAGTCTTGGCGGCTGCTCACCACCAAGAAGGAGTCCGGCACCTCCTGTGCTCCGAGTCAAACCTTGCTGTTTCGTCGATACTGAGTCTTCTACACGATTCTCCCTATTTAAGGCAGCCTTCGTCCAGCGCTGAAGTCACAACCCCAGCGTTCCATCCCTGGTCGCTCTATACCTCCCTGTCTCTCCCACACCATTTCCCAGACAGTTGTCCAGAGGCTCTCCCTCCCGTGAGGAGTAGAGATGGGAAGCCTCGACGCTAACTGCATCGCGTCTCCCAGAGGGTTCAGCCCTCTGGATATCGACGATTTCCGGCAGCAGGCCCATCAGACCGTCGAATTCATCTGCGAGTACTACAAGGGCATCGAGAGCCACCCCGTCGTCCCCCAGGTGGAGCCCGGCTATCTCCGCCGTCTCCTCCCCGAGACCCCCTCCGCCCAGCCCATGCCGTTCGCCAAAGTGCTGAGCGAGGTCCAGGCCACCGTCCTCCCCGGCATGACCCACTGGACCAACCCCAACTTCTTCGCCTACTTCCCCGCCACGCTGTCGTCCGCCGCCCTGTGCGGCGACCTGCTGGCCTCCGCCCTCAACCCCGTGGCCTTCAACTGGCTCTCCTCGCCCGCCGTCACCGAGCTGGAGAGCCTCACGTTGGACTGGCTGGCCCAGCTGATCCGACTCCCCAAGGGCTTCCTCTTCTCCGCCGGCGGCGGCGGGGTGCTCCAGGCCACCACCAGCGAGGCCGTGCTGTGCACCCTGGTGGCGGCCCGGAAGATGGTGCTGGAGCGCGCCGGCCACGACGGCGCCGACAAGCTCGTGGTCTACGCCTCCGACCAGACCCACTCCACCTTCGCCAAGGCCTGCAAGATCGCCGGCATCGCACCCGCCAACATCCGGATCATTCCCACGGCCCGGGAAGACTTGTTCTCGCTTCGACCCGACTCGCTGCGGGCCGCCATGGAGGCTGACGCGGCGGCCGGCCTGCTCCCCGCCTACGTGTGCGCCACGGTCGGCACCACCTCCTCCACCGCCGTCGACCCGGTGGCGCAGCTGGCCGAGGTGGCCGGCCGCTTCGGCGCCTGGGTGCACGTCGACGCGGCGTACGCGGGCAGCGCCTGCGTCTGCCCCGAGTTCCGCCACCATCTGGACGGGGTCGACCGGGTCGACTCCATCAGCATGAGCCCCCACAAGTGGCTGCTCACGGGGCTCGACTGCTGCTGCCTCTGGGTGCGGGACCGCGCCCGGCTCACCACCTCGCTCTCCACGGATCCCGAGTACCTCAAGAACCGCGCCACCGAGTCCGGGCTCGTCGTCGACTACAAGGACTGGCAGGTACGGCCCTCTTCCTTCCCTCACCGCTCTCCAACAGCGAAAAACTCCGTGTTCTGCGGGAATTCCCATCGATTCCCGATTCAAATCTCCGTATCTCCCCTTCCAACGCAGCTCACATCTAAAGTCTGACCTCTTTTCTTCTGCCAACAGATCGGCACCGGCCGGCGGTTCAGAGCACTGAAGCTGTTCATGGTGATGAGGTGCTACGGCACCGCGAACCTGCAGTCGCACATCCGGAGCGACGTCCGGATGGCCCGGGGCTTCGAGGAGATGGTCGCCGCCGACACCCGGTTCGAGGTCGTCGTCCCGCGGCGGTTCGCTCTCGTCTGCTTCCGCATGCGGCCGCGCCGCGCCGGTGCGGACGGCGAGGCGGAGGCGGACGCAGCGAACCGAAGGCTGCTGGAGGAGGTGAACAACAGCGGCGGGATCTACGCCACTCATACGGTCATCGGCGGGATCTACGTCATCCGCTTCGCGGTGGGCACTACGCTGACCGAGGAGCGGCACGTCAAGGCGGCCTGGGAGCTCTTCCGGGCCAAAGCCGACGCCGCCTGGGAAGCAGCCCAGTGATCCCGCGTTGTTACGGCCGAGTTTTTATCCACGGTTCGACCTTGCAAAACCCTGGATGGGACCGTCGCCAAAGGCTTGCAATGAGTCGACCTCAAGGATCGATAAAAATCCATGTGGACGCTGCCTGAGGAGAGATTTCCGCTGTCGTACTACTGTGCGATGTGGGCAGACGTACACACATTTTTTTAGATTCAACGGGTGTAAAGGCGTATGAGCATATGGTTTTGTCCATAATTACCGGATAATTTTCAATTCAATACTGTTTTTCCCCTTGCAAGTACCGGATAATGTGTGTGTGTGTGTGTGAGTGAGAGAGAGAGAGAGAGAGAGAGAGAGACGGGAAAAACGGACTTGCAGGTGATTCTTACTTGTGCACCCAAATCAGAAAACTGATTCCTCTGAAAGGGGAGGATCACGAGAAAAGCCATTTCCTGAACGGAAACGCTACAATGGTGTGTTAACAAAATGGACGATTTGCACTTTACAAATGCTCTTCGGATCAGTCGGCGTAATCGGGTGACCTCGATGCAAATGGGGTGGCTTGAGTCAGGGTAATTCCCGTAGAAAGTTTGAAGCTTCGGTGCTGGAGAATCGTTGTTCTGGATCATTTCTTTCAGCATGTTCTTCGTGCAGTTGTCCCATCTGGAGGACAAGTCTATTTAACGTCGTTGAGGAGGCCTGGAAGTGGGGGCTCGCCTGCGTGTTGGGCGGACGATGAGCGCCAACTTCGTCGTTGAGAGAGAGAGAGATAACGAGTTGCAACTTTGTTGAAAGGGAGGGCACAGGTAAGCGTGGGTGTGTAGATATTTATGCATGTATTGGACGAGAAAAACGGATATTTTAGTTCCGATCTCGTGCGCGGGAACGGAGACCAGAGAAGCCGAGTTTTGGAAGTCGTTTTGTACTCAAATTGTTGTTTCCCAGTCAAAGAAGCGCGAGCCATTGTCATAAGGAAACATTTACCCACCTGCCGCGGCTGCGAGACCTCGTGGCGGCGGCGTTACTGTCGTCTCGGTTCTGAAGGTTCTCATGAAGCCACACGCGTAATAATGAAGACGGCAGCCATTGACTGGGCACGCGGAGACAGGAAGGCGACATCAACGAAGGATCAGTTTTCTCTATTGATAAACCTTAGGGCTCCCATATTATTCGAGCGCTGCTGAAGTCATCAGATATTTTTCACCCAAATGCTAAACCAGACAATCCAAAAAGGCTTAGGAAAGTAGAGGGGGAGGGCGTGGGGGGGGAAACGCGAGGGGCGTATGGAGGTAGGGTGAGCGTTGTACAGAATGATCGGCGGTGGGTAGATTTATCATGCTATGCTACCTTTCATTTGCCTTGCTAACATATCATGGTTCAGATGGAGGTTTTCATTTGCCTGGTCTATATCATTTGCTGACGTGGGTTTCAGAGTTTGCCCAGTAGATGGTCGGCATATTAAGAAAAATTGATTGATCTATACGAGAAACTCACGGAAGCTTTCTCGTAATTTTAAAAATATCCTATAACAAGTGTCAGAAAACAGTTTTTTTCCAGTCTTAATGTACCTTTCGATTGTACACGAAAAATAATTTATCAATTTTCTTAGCAAATGTTTGTCGTTTCATAGACACTTGAGTTTGTACCAATTCTGATATAATCAGCTCGACTTTTTCGCCGGTATACACCCTTTCGGTAGCATACACCAGACGAATCACTCTGACGGTTTGTGCGAACTGATGCCTAGGGTCAACTGGGAGAGGAGAACGAGAGCGAGCGAGAGAGAGAGAGAGAGAGAGAGAGAACGGTGCTGGCCTTTTCTATGCAGATGTGGAGACCGGGGTAAGAGGGGTAGAGGAAGAGAGAGAGAGAGAGGGAGAGATTGCTCGATATGTATACCGAAAGAAGTACAGGCAGAGGCATCCTGCGAGTGGTGGATGATATTTTTGTTATTATTATTTTTCCTTATGGACCGGAGCGCGACTTCGTAAGCCGCGGTATTGAGGGAACCAAATCGTCGACCGTAATTCCGGAAAAGGCGACAAACATTCCTGCAACCCTGAGGAAACCACGGAAGAGTTCTGTCTAACCACCATGCACTCTCCAGTTCTTTCACCGTTCAAGTAAAACGAGTTACAAATGAAGTTAATTACATCGGAATCACGTCGTCCTTCATTCTTTTATCAGCCTACCAAAGCTAACCTTACCTACACTTCTCGGCCCTCTGGCCTGACTCTCCGCTGTCAATGTTGGATTGGATCTTGGGACAAGCCGTAAGGGCCGGGTTTTCAGTGAGTCTGGATTTGGAAATCATGTCCAGGTATCAAATCAGATCGGAACCAATGATTTTCTGTAGTGGCTTGTACTTTGAAGGTCAAGAGTAGAAGCCAGCAATTCCATTCTACAGCGCATATCGGCACATGGCACATCGTTTTTCCTTCCTAACCATTTTCCTTCCCACCACGCCGTCCCTTAATGTGACTTTCTATCCACGCACCAACTCCGCGTTCGCATTTTTCAACCGTCGATAGATACTTTGACCTAGAAAAGAGCGATGCTGGGTTTTTTTTAAAATATTACTTTTACTATAAGGAAGTGCTCATGTCAAAAGTTAATATCCAAGTTGAAGGTAAGTGGTCTATTTCTGACTTGTCTAGTGAACTGATCTACCTTAACTAGCTGTAGGTGGTTGAGGATTATTGAAGACTAAAATAAGTAGTTCACCTTATTAATGGCCTTTTAGGTTGTTATCACTGTAGCTGTCGTTACAGCAGTTTGATGTATGCTTATAAGAGACGGGTGTGTCTCAATATCATTTATCTGGACTCTTTGAATCATTTCTCCTCAATAAGATTCTTTCTCAAAGTTTTGCTCATCCTTCTCGTATTTCTTGCCTTGAATCTGAGTGATTCAGATTCTACAACAGGTAGGCGCGGGTGTATATAGATCAAATATATGTAATGAAAGAGAAAGGCGGACTTCGTGCTTCCGACCTTGTGCGTGGGAACGGAGACCAGAGACGAAGACTGTTGGGAAGTCGTTTTCTACTCAAATAGTTTTTCACATTTGAGGAAGTGCGAGCCATTGTGATAAGCAAGCGATCACCCACCAGCCGCGGGTGGAAGACCTCGTGGGGGCAGTACTTTCGTCCGGTTGCGCAGGTTATTTGCTTTTATATTCACAGACCGTTTAGAAAAGGAATCGGACGTTCCATAATTTATAGAAAGAATATGTGACAGACTCTAACGTGAAGGTTCCCCTGATGGACCACGCCTAATAATGAAGACGGTAGCCGTTCACTGGGCATCCGGCCTCCAGAATGGGAGGTTAACAAGGATTATTTTACGCTATCCGTAAGCTTGAGGGATCCCATGTCCGATTCTTCCAGCGATGATGTCATCAAATTTCGTTTCTTCAGAGAGGTGCAAATATCTGCTGGCAGAGGGAGGGAGGGGGAGAGACGGAGAGAGAGAGAGAGAGAGTTGGGTTGTTGGATAAATAGAGAGAAGTACAGGCAGAGGCATCTTGCAAATGGTAGATTCTACTATCATTGTTTATTTTCCTTGTGAATGAAACCGGACCGCGACTTCGAGCCCCGCAGTGTCGAGAGAATCAAATCGTTGACCGTAATTCCGGAAAAGGGTACAAACATTCTTGACGGCACCATGGAAGACATCTGTCTAAGCTACCACCGAGTCTCCAATTCTTTCACTTTTCAACTACAATTAGTTACAAACGAAGTTTACAACGTCTACATCACGTCATCAATCTTTCTTTTATCAGCCTTCCCAAGCAAATCTCACCTACACTGTTCGGCCCTCTGACCTGACTCGCGGTTGTCAATGTTTAATTAGATCGTGCGACAAGTCGAAAGTATTTTCAACGTATCAGGCGCATGTATCAAGAAAGATCGGAACATATGATTTTCCGTAGTTGCTCGTGCTTTGGAGGTCTGGTCCAGAGGCAAGCAATTCTATTCACCAAGACATACAGCCTCATGGCACCTCACAGCCCCCTTCTAACCCGGTTCCTTCACACCATTTCCGTCCCTGCACTCCCCTGTCTATCCACTCGCCAACTACGTGCACCCGTTTATCAACCATCCATAACCGCTTTGACCAGCGATATGCTGGATTTTTTCTTTTAATTTTATTGTTACTGTTGGCAAGTGCCATTGTGAAAAGCTTATGTACACGTGGAAGATTACAAGTATATTCAAGCCTTGTCCTGAAGTGTTGATCTACGTTATTTAATGTCTGGTGGCGGAGGATTATTGAAGAATCAAAACCGTAAACGGAGTGGGTGAATTAGAGCAACTGTCGGGGTAGTGCGGCCCTTCACAAAGGCGAGAAGGGGGGTTTGTCGCCACTTAGACCCATTTCCACATAGGATGAAGTAAATGGCTCCACCACTCAACGACACCAAACCGAGATAGCGAGAGATCGGATATTCTCAAAGAGAAGGGATTGCCTCGAATCACAAGGGCAGTCTCATATCAGAACTTTCGACACTCGAGACGCATTTTAGTCCATTAAAGGCGACTGTTCTTCTAATATCGGGTTCTTAAAAGAGGTCTCCCCAATCTACTGGCCGCCGTGGACTAAAGTGATCAGAGTCGGTGTACTGGATTATATGACAAGGTCGTCGTTCGCGCGTGGGAGTGTGGACATTACTGGATGGGACAGTGTGTGTCGGCTTGTGAACCTACCGAGGACCGTTTATGAATAATTTTCTCTGAATCGTTCGGCGTAAGAAGACCCGAATTGGGGCCGTCGAGAAATGCATGTCGACACTGGCTGAAGAGAGATTTGCGCTGTCCTACTACCGTGCGATGTGGGCGAACATAGACACATTTTTTTTAGACTGAACGAATGTGAAGGCGTGTAAGCATATGGTTTACATCGTCATTATGTTCATAATTGATTCAATTTTACAGGTATTCCCACCGCTCTCTGTCGCTCTCTATCTCTCTCTCTCTCTCTCTCTCTGTTTCTGTCTTGTGTCTGTATTCAGACCATGTTCTGCTGTGTTTTTGTGTGGCACACACTTTCTTTCTAGTCTCTCTCTTTCGCAACCTGGCGCGCATGTATCCTATTTCTCGGGCACGCACGGGTTCTGGTCAACCTATTCCCGGAGTAGCTTTGTCTCTCTCTAAAAATTCAAGACCTTTCCGCGACCGGTTACTTTCCGAGATCGCGAGGAAGTCGGAAGGAAGCAACGCCCATAGTTTAAAACTGATACGCCCCCATGTGTTCGCGCCGCCGGGGATCTTCCGCCCTGGCGGCGGGAACGACGCGTCCTATAAACAGAGACTTGAGAGTTATTTTTTTTCTGTGAACTTGCCGACCAAAATGACGGCGGCTATGTGACGAGGCTGGGGTCTACACAGCTCCGTGGCGGAAAGGACTCGCGAGGGTTGTGGAGCGGGATCACGGTCAGGGGAAAATGGGGACAGCTGGCAAGAGATCGAAGAGAGTAGGATGGGATGATGGGGACAAAGGGTCAAAGGGAAAAGAAAAACGAAGCATCCTTCCGAGACCTCTTCAAATGCCCTTATTATACTTACGATCTGGATGTTGTAACCCAATCAATGATACTAGGGTCGGCCTGTAATAAATACTGCACGTGCCCTGACTGATTAACAATCTTGAATGCATGTTTGAAGAGTCGTACGACTTATTTACTAAATTATGTCATCTCTACGGTCTTATCACTTGAAATATGCGGTCTTAATGGTGAATAATGCGCAACGATAGCGCGCCGTTTTGGCATAGATGACTTCAAATACAGTTTTTGCTGAAATACTAACCCTCGTGCGTGACTTTGTAGTAGTTCTCAACGGTAAACCATTTGATCAAACGTATGTGAACACAATATTTTATTCTTATGCTGGGAATCATTGGACTAGATGTATGCATTTCACCGAGAACAAACTCGGCCCTAGAGAACGGCGAACCTGACGTTCGCCGTCCCCTTAAGACCCAGACGTGTCCTCACCGTCAGGCGTGGCCTGTCATGTTCGATAAACATCGCCGCCAGCTAGCACAAGAAGAGAAAGAAGATGGTGAGAGAGATAATCCAACACTGCGATTCCCCCACACCGAACCTTTCAACTTTGTACGGCAACTACCCCCACTCCTCGCTCACCCGACTTCACCGACTGAGTCGCTGATGTATTTGTGAAATTCCAACTCGCCGTTCTGCTAAGATAACCTCACCAGCGGACTTTTGCCTACAGAAAATGGTTTTCCTGATGAGGCTCTCATTGCTGGTGTGCCTGATTGCGCAAACAAATCGGGACACTGTCGATAATGGTTTGGAGGTATCATGCTAAGAGCCTTTCGAGATGAATCACTTTTCTCGTTTGGGTGCACAAAGTAGAAATTACCTATAACACTCTCCCACTCAACACACACACACACGCGCACACACACACACACATACGCATACACTCACACACGCGCGCATACACATACATACACACACACGCGCACACACGCACACACACACGCACACACACACACACGCACACACGCACACACACACACACGCACACACACACACACACGCACACACACACACAGAGACACACACACGCACACGCACGCACACACACACACAGACAGACACGCACACATGCACACACACTGTCCGTCTTCGTGCATGCAATTCGTGAAAGTGTACGATTTAATTTAGATTCCATAGTTCTCCAGGGATGGAAAGAATGTGTCTTGTACTTTCTTAAGCTCATGGGGGGAGTTTGGGATGAGCTATCCTTACTAGGGCAAGGGGGTAACAAGCTTCTTGTTCCCTTCGTGCGAAGTATCCTTCCTCTACAGTTATTGTCATGCAGGGTTCTGCACTTCTGTAACTCTCTCTCGTTCCGTATCTCCGATGTTTATTGTTGGCTGGTGAAGTCCCTTAGCTCATCTTATGTGAAGATTGGTCGAATTGTCAACCCCTCCTCATCTCCACTTCCTTTGTAAATGACAGAACTGCTATATTCGAGATGGGTGTGTTGAAATTAATCTCAATTTGGATAATTACACATGAATTATATATTATAAGGTTATCATTGAATTAATCTCATTTAAGTGATTCATAGAGGTTTAAGTACTTGATATGACGGCATCTTTCATAAGTATAAACATACATCTAAATATATGTAGAGATCAGATCTTATTCTAATTTTATGATGGGTAAATTGAAAAAGTATATCAAAACATAAAGCACCTCTTGTCTATAAATAAGGGGTCAGGGTCCTTGGAGCATCTCATCTTTCTTTGAGGAAGTAATTAGATAATTCCTTTGTGTTAGTCCAAAAGGCCAACCTCATTCTTGAGGTTCAATAGATTGATGTATGATTTCTAATCCATTCTCATTTAATTTTATCATTCTCCATTATCTCAACACTAGATCCTTCATTTCCAATAAGGTGAACTACTTATTTTAGTCTTCAATAATCCTCAACCACCTACAGCTAGTTAAGGTAGATCAGATCACTAGACAAGTCAGAAATAGACCACTTACCTTCAACTTGGATATTAACTTTTGACATGAGCACTTCCTTATAGTAAAAGTAATATTTTTTAAAAAACCCAGCATCGCTCTTTTCTAGGTCAAAGTAGCTATCGACGGTTGAAAACTGCGAACGCGGAGTTGGTGCGTAGATAGGAAGCCACATTAAGGGACGGAGTGGTGGGAAGGAAAATGGTTAGGAAGGAAAAACGATGTGCCATGTGCCGATATGCGCTGTAGAATGGAATTGCTGGCTTCTACTCTTGACCTTCAAAGTACAAGCCACTACAGAAAATCATTGGTTCCGATCTGATTTGATACCTGGACATGATTTCCAAATCCAGACTCACTGAAAACCCGGCCCTTACGGCTTGTCCCAAGATCCAATCCAACATTGACAGCGGAGAGTCAGGCCAGAGGGCCGAGAAGTGTAGGTAAGGTTAGCTTTGGTAGGCTGATAAAAGAATGAAGGACGACGTGATTCCGATGTAATTAACTTCATTTGTAACTCGTTTTACTTGAACGGTGAAAGAACTGGAGAGTGCATGGTGGTTAGACAGAACTCTTCCGTGGTTTCCTCAGGGTTGCAGGAATGTTTGTCGCCTTTTCCGGAATTACGGTCGACGATTTGGTTCCCTCAATACCGCGGCTTACGAAGTCGCGCTCCGGTCCATAAGGAAAAATAATAATAACAAAAATATCATCCACCACTCGCAGGATGCCTCTGCCTGTACTTCTTTCGGTATACATATCGAGCAATCTCTCCCTCTCTCTCTCTCTCTTCCTCTACCCCTCTTACCCCGGTCTCCACATCTGCATAGAAAAGGCCAGCACCGTTCTCTCTCTCTCTCTCTCTCTCTCTCTCGCTCGCTCTCGTTCTCCTCTCCCAGTTGACCCTAGGCATCAGTTCGCACAAACCGTCAGAGTGATTCGTCTGGTGTATGCTACCGAAAGGGTGTATACCGGCGAAAAAGTCGAGCTGATTATATCAGAATTGGTACAAACTCAAGTGTCTATGAAACGACAAACATTTGCTAAGAAAATTGATAAATTATTTTTCGTGTACAATCGAAAGGTACATTAAGACTGGAAAAAAACTGTTTTCTGACACTTGTTATAGGATATTTTTAAAATTACGAGAAAGCTTCCGTGAGTTTCTCGTATAGATCAATCAATTTTTCTTAATATGCCGACCATCTACTGGGCAAACTCTGAAACCCACGTCAGCAAATGATATAGACCAGGCAAATGAAAACCTCCATCTGAACCATGATATGTTAGCAAGGCAAATGAAAGGTAGCATAGCATGATAAATCTACCCACCGCCGATCATTCTGTACAACGCTCACCCTACCTCCATACGCCCCTCGCGTTTCCCCCCCCACGCCCTCCCCCTCTACTTTCCTAAGCCTTTTTGGATTGTCTGGTTTAGCATTTGGGTGAAAAATATCTGATGACTTCAGCAGCGCTCGAATAATATGGGAGCCCTAAGGTTTATCAATAGAGAAAACTGATCCTTCGTTGATGTCGCCTTCCTGTCTCCGCGTGCCCAGTCAATGGCTGCCGTCTTCATTATTACGCGTGTGGCTTCATGAGAACCTTCAGAACCGAGACGACAGTAACGCCGCCGCCACGAGGTCTCGCAGCCGCGGCAGGTGGGTAAATGTTTCCTTATGACAATGGCTCGCGCTTCTTTGACTGGGAAACAACAATTTGAGTACAAAACGACTTCCAAAACTCGGCTTCTCTGGTCTCCGTTCCCGCGCACGAGATCGGAACTAAAATATCCGTTTTTCTCGTCCAATACATGCATAAATATCTACACACCCACGCTTACCTGTGCCCTCCCTTTCAACAAAGTTGCAACTCGTTATCTCTCTCTCTCTCAACGACGAAGTTGGCGCTCATCGTCCGCCCAACACGCAGGCGAGCCCCCACTTCCAGGCCTCCTCAACGACGTTAAATAGACTTGTCCTCCAGATGGGACAACTGCACGAAGAACATGCTGAAAGAAATGATCCAGAACAACGATTCTCCAGCACCGAAGCTTCAAACTTTCTACGGGAATTACCCTGACTCAAGCCACCCCATTTGCATCGAGGTCACCCGATTACGCCGACTGATCCGAAGAGCATTTGTAAAGTGCAAATCGTCCATTTTGTTAACACACCATTGTAGCGTTTCCGTTCAGGAAATGGCTTTTCTCGTGATCCTCCCCTTTCAGAGGAATCAGTTTTCTGATTTGGGTGCACAAGTAAGAATCACCTGCAAGTCCGTTTTTCCCGTCTCTCTCTCTCTCTCTCTCTCTCTCTCACTCACACACACACACACACATTATCCGGTACTTGCAAGGGGAAAAACAGTATTGAATTGAAAATTATCCGGTAATTATGGACAAAACCATATGCTCATACGCCTTTACACCCGTTGAATCTAAAAAAATGTGTGTACGTCTGCCCACATCGCACAGTAGTACGACAGCGGAAATCTCTCCTCAGGCAGCGTCCACATGGATTTTTATCGATCCTTGAGGTCGACTCATTGCAAGCCTTTGGCGACGGTCCCATCCAGGGTTTTGCAAGGTCGAACCGTGGATAAAAACTCGGCCGTAACAACGCGGGATCACTGGGCTGCTTCCCAGGCGGCGTCGGCTTTGGCCCGGAAGAGCTCCCAGGCCGCCTTGACGTGCCGCTCCTCGGTCAGCGTAGTGCCCACCGCGAAGCGGATGACGTAGATCCCGCCGATGACCGTATGAGTGGCGTAGATCCCGCCGCTGTTGTTCACCTCCTCCAGCAGCCTTCGGTTCGCTGCGTCCGCCTCCGCCTCGCCGTCCGCACCGGCGCGGCGCGGCCGCATGCGGAAGCAGACGAGAGCGAACCGCCGCGGGACGACGACCTCGAACCGGGTGTCGGCGGCGACCATCTCCTCGAAGCCCCGGGCCATCCGGACGTCGCTCCGGATGTGCGACTGCAGGTTCGCGGTGCCGTAGCACCTCATCACCATGAACAGCTTCAGTGCTCTGAACCGCCGGCCGGTGCCGATCTGTTGGCAGAAGAAAAGAGGTCAGACTTTAGATGTGAGCTACGTTGGAAGGGGAGATACGGAGATTTGAATCGGGAATCGATGGGAATTCCCGCAGAACACGGAGTTTTTCGCTGTTGGAGAGCGGTGAGGGAAGGAAGAGGGCCGTACCTGCCAGTCCTTGTAGTCGACGACGAGCCCGGACTCGGTGGCGCGGTTCTTGAGGTACTCGGGATCCGTGGAGAGCGAGGTGGTGAGCCGGGCGCGGTCCCGCACCCAGAGGCAGCAGCAGTCGAGCCCCGTGAGCAGCCACTTGTGGGGGCTCATGCTGATGGAGTCGACCCGGTCGACCCCGTCCAGATGGTGGCGGAACTCGGGGCAGACGCAGGCGCTGCCCGCGTACGCCGCGTCGACGTGCACCCAGGCGCCGAAGCGGCCGGCCACCTCGGCCAGCTGCGCCACCGGGTCGACGGCGGTGGAGGAGGTGGTGCCGACCGTGGCGCACACGTAGGCGGGGAGCAGGCCGGCCGCCGCGTCAGCCTCCATGGCGGCCCGCAGCGAGTCGGGTCGAAGCGAGAACAAGTCTTCCCGGGCCGTGGGAATGATCCGGATGTTGGCGGGTGCGATGCCGGCGATCTTGCAGGCCTTGGCGAAGGTGGAGTGGGTCTGGTCGGAGGCGTAGACCACGAGCTTGTCGGCGCCGTCGTGGCCGGCGCGCTCCAGCACCATCTTCCGGGCCGCCACCAGGGTGCACAGCACGGCCTCGCTGGTGGTGGCCTGGAGCACCCCGCCGCCGCCGGCGGAGAAGAGGAAGCCCTTGGGGAGTCGGATCAGCTGGGCCAGCCAGTCCAACGTGAGGCTCTCCAGCTCGGTGACGGCGGGCGAGGAGAGCCAGTTGAAGGCCACGGGGTTGAGGGCGGAGGCCAGCAGGTCGCCGCACAGGGCGGCGGACGACAGCGTGGCGGGGAAGTAGGCGAAGAAGTTGGGGTTGGTCCAGTGGGTCATGCCGGGGAGGACGGTGGCCTGGACCTCGCTCAGCACTTTGGCGAACGGCATGGGCTGGGCGGAGGGGGTCTCGGGGAGGAGACGGCGGAGATAGCCGGGCTCCACCTGGGGGACGACGGGGTGGCTCTCGATGCCCTTGTAGTACTCGCAGATGAATTCGACGGTCTGATGGGCCTGCTGCCGGAAATCGTCGATATCCAGAGGGCTGAACCCTCTGGGAGACGCGATGCAGTTAGCGTCGAGGCTTCCCATCTCTACTCCTCACGGGAGGGAGAGCCTCTGGACAACTGTCTGGGAAATGGTGTGGGAGAGACAGGGAGGTATAGAGCGACCAGGGATGGAACGCTGGGGTTGTGACTTCAGCGCTGGACGAAGGCTGCCTTAAATAGGGAGAATCGTGTAGAAGACTCAGTATCGACGAAACAGCAAGGTTTGACTCGGAGCACAGGAGGTGCCGGACTCCTTCTTGGTGGTGAGCAGCCGCCAAGACTCGTCTGCATGGTAGGATGGTAGGTATCGACGGCTTATTTTTTTCCTTATCAATAGACCTATTTGCGCCAGGCAGCTTCCTATGGCGGCGTCGCATGAAGACCGGGTGGTTGGTGACCGGAAGCGTCGGCTTCACCTGGTCCTCTGGCGTGCTGATTGGCCTCGTTGAAGTTAGAGGTGTGCTGATTGGCCCGTTCGCTTGTACTGCGCAGGTTCTTCTGTCCCTGGTTGATTCGTATTCGACGTCCCGAGTTGGACGTCACTATCCGCCACAATATGAACGTGCCTCTTTTGGTACATAAAATGGGGGCGACGAGTCAATAATCGGTCAAAATAGTGGTGGTTGAGAGACATTGACGGCTACTCTCTGACGAGAAGGGGATTGCCTACAAAGTTACTTCCACACCATTCCTGTATCCCTGCAGCCTCGTTTACTTAACAAAATATCTTCACGCAATATTCGACTGGGGAAATTATGTCAGGAATAACGGAGTTCTACGTGTGAACAACGGTAGGTTTTGTTTTCTTATCGCCGTCACTGGGGCGTCCTCATCGGATTTATGGATCAGCCCGAAATCAGACATCGGCTGCCAGTCTTAACGAAGGCACCACCGGAAGAAGATTTACGTAATTTTGTGCCGGCATCTCGGAATCATTTCTCAAAAATTGACAAGGTAAGCCCCGGTTTTCTCGACTCCGACCGGTTATATCCCGGTGCGCGTCAGCTGTCAGGTCCCACGAACGCATTACAATATTTCTAGAACCAACCCGACGAGGAAAGGAGTAGTCGAGATGAAGACCGACCAAGCGTGAGAGACAGAAGAGAGAGAGAGAGAGAGAGAGAACGAGCTACAACTTTGTTGAAAGGGAGGGCACAGGTAGGCGTGGGTGTGTAGATATGTTAGTATTTAATGCAAGAAGAGTATATTGTTCCGTCCTTAGTGCGCCAAAACGGGGGCTGGCCCACATGAGGTAGTTAAGTGTTATAAATACTCTCTCTCCTCATGAACATAAGTTATGACGTTTCATGGTTTTTAGGGTTTTGGTGTGTGAGAAATCTATTTTTCTCTCTCTTCCTCGATCATTTTTTCCACAAAATGAACATATTATCTCCAAGATTTCCTCCCATTATTTTCTTTTAAGTGGTATCAAAGCCAAATTCGTGTATTGGGCATTTGTCATCCATGGAAAGCACAGCAACGTCCAAGGAGAAAAAAATTAAAGGTTGGCGAAGTTTTTTTGAGAGTTTTGAACATTTCTTGCCATAGCAAAGAGTTTGAAGTTTCAAATCAAAGTTTAAGTGAAGAGGTATTGCGATTGTCCATGGGAATGGCAAATGGTAATCCCCTAAACCTCTCACAACTTCTTGTTCCATTTTTCAGTAGAGAAAACTATGATTTTTGGAACATTAAAATGAAGACAGTTTTTAGTTTTACAGAAATTTCTAAACAAAAAAATAAATATTTTCAGAAAAAGAATGCTAAGGCATTATTAATTTTCCAGTAATTTATTTCAGAAATAATCTTTCCATATATTGCTAATGGCATGAGTTCTTTTGAAGTATGGAAAATCTTACAAGATGAATTTTGTGGAGATGGTAGAGTTATGAATGTGAAACTTTACCCTTCATAGAGAGTTTGAAAACATTTTCATGAAATTTGATGAGTTAGTGTATGATTTTTTTTTGGAATATATGTTATTATGAATCAAATGATAATATTTGAAGAAGATATTTCATAAAAGAGAATTAAAAAAAATTTAAGAAGTTCGTCTTCTAAATTTGATCATATCGTTGTTATCATTGAACAATCTAAGAATTTTTCTACTTATACACAAAATGAATTAATTAGAGCACTATTAGCACATGAATAATGAATGAATAGACCAATAGAAAAATCACTTAAACAATCATTTCAAGCTGAGGCTGAAATTTCAAAGACAAAAAAAATAGTGAAGTTACATATAATCAATGAGGCTATGATAGAGGACACTATCAAATTAGAGGTTGAGAAAAAGAACATGATAGATACTATACATTTGTCATTGTGTTTAAATGCACACTATCTAATAATATTTATAACTAAGACTTAATAAAATATTAGTATAAAAGTAAGTCTCAAGTCGAACATAAGGAGATTGATTTATTTATCATAAAAACTAATTTAATTTATATATAAATTGATTTTAATTTTTTTAATATTTAACATAAATAATAAAATAGAAGGGTGAGGTGAGAAGAATAAAGGAAGGAAAGTGGAGAAAAAAAAAGAGAAAAAGAGAGAGTGAGCTCTCACAAGAGAGAGAAGGGATGAGATCTCTCGTGAAAAGGAGAGAAAGAGAGAGGAGGAGAGAGAGCTCTTACGAGAGAGAGAAGAGATGAGATCTCTCGCAAAAGAAACAGAAAGAGAGAGAAGGAAAGAAATTTCATGTGAGACGGAGAGAGAGAGAAGGAGAGAGAGGGAGATCGATTGAGAGAGAGAGAATAAGGGAGAGATCTCACGAGAGATGGAGAGAGAAAAGATGTCTCACGAGAGAGGGAGAGAGAGAAATAAGACAAAAATGAAGAAAGAAAGAAATACGGTCAACCTATTTTCTTAGACGAATGTGTGCTCAAGGATTCACACACATGACATGAGGTCAGTCATGAATGTCTCCAAGTTATTTTAACAATTTAACACTCATTAATCAACCTTTAATCTTGGTGATTTCACATTCAAAGATAGAAAAAATACTCATTGTTCATGGAACACTAGGAACATGAATACATTGAGATTCAATTGTAAAAATCAATAGAAAATAAGTTGAAAGTGATCTTAGCTTGATCTCAAATGAGTTTCAAAGGATTCAAAAGAAGAACAAAGATCATTCAACAAGTTTTGGATTAGTTCTACTCATTTTAATCAAAATGTGCATGAAATGAAAATAACTTGTTGTATAGCGTAAATAATAACAAAAATAGATAAGTAAATGCTGAAAAAATAAAATAAATCATTGCCCAAGTTTAGTCCGCCTCCTAAGCAACTAGAGACACCGATGTAGCGACTTGATTTCATCCAAACATGCCACACCATGCCGAAAGTTATAGAAGTATCATCCGGAAGTGCTACACTACTTGTTGGAGAGATTTACTGAAAGAGGGGTCAAACACGCTATCACCATCATTTGGGGGGAGAAGGAAAGAGTTGACCACTCGCTGGAGGCCTTAAGTGTAGTCATGGGAGGAAGGAAGAAGATTATTGATTGTCGAAGATGTCAATTGTGCAAAAGAAGGGAAGAATAGATTGTTGTAGTCACGAATTTCAGGATTTTAAAGATAATCAATAATATCTATTTTACTAGATAATAATTGATTATTATTTTTATATCCCGAATGATGATACATGTGACGACTTAAGTTTCCTATATCGTGGCACTTCAAGAGCTGTTGAATCAGATATGCTTGGTCACGTAGCACTTTGATTGACACAAGATCAACCCGCCACGAACTGCTACCAATTGAGAACTTAAGTTCTTAGTATTGTGGTGCCTCCTTAGCCATTGGTTCATCCTTTACGGCCAAGTGCATGTTGAGTGACATCGGATTCACGAACCACCAATGGATCACTTTACGCATCTAATATTGTGGTGATTCACCAGCCGCAAGATCAGGGTGATCCAATGACGTGGCTTGTTGAATACCACTAGATCACATCGTGATTCAAATGGCTGCACTAAAATGGACAAAAACAATTAGTCCCACATCTGAAGTTTGCTATCGTTTAAGCAGAATATAATCAAAGTTTCTCTCTCTCAATAGTGATCCCTTCTTCTGAAATAAAATAATGCCTAGGACCATATTGGGGGAAGGCAATAAGGTGGTGTGCCCTCGCACATGCAAGTGTGTATGGGCGCTCCTTGCTCCACAATCGGTTGGCAATGTAGAAGGGGAGTGACGCACACGTGTGTGGAGTGAGGCCTTCGCCACTCGAGTCTAGCTCATGGCTCCCCCAATTTGGGGTCTACCCGCTCAACTGCAGTGTCCCTCCGAGTCAAGTGCCAAGTGTCAGCTTGTTAGCAAGCAAAAGATTTTGTTTTTTTTTAATAATCAAAAATTACACTAAGTATTTTGAACTTCAAATTAAAATTTACAATATATCCTATATTTATTCTACAAGTTAACAAAATAAAATCAAATGTTAAAACTAATTATGACACATAAATCTAGCTTTAACAATAGATCACATTATAGGCAACAAAGAAATGATGATTGTTAAAGCTAGTTTTTTGTGTTTAAATTAGTTTTATTATTTATTTTATTTTTTTAACATAAAAAATAAATATAGAATATATTGTTAATTTTAGAAGTCTCAAGTTAAAATACTTAGCATAATTTTTTATTATTTTAAAAACATAAAAGTATTATGCTTCCTAGCAAGCCTACACTCAATAGTTGACTCGAAGGGGCACTGCAGTCAAGTGGGTGGACTCAGATTGAGGGAACCACGAGCTGGGCTCAAGTGGTGAAGGACTCGCTCCATGCACATGTGCATCACTCCTCTACCACATCTCAATGGCCAACTAGTCATGGAGCAAGGAGCATCGTACACACGTGCGTGCGAGGGCGAACCACCTTTTTGCCTTCTCCCAAGATGGTCCTAGGATATTATTTTATTTCAAGAGAAGGGATCTCCAATGAGAGATGGTAGCTTTGACTTATATTTGACTCATGCGTTGAAGTATTTTTGATGTTAGACTAAATATTTTCGTGTCTCAAGAAAGCCATGTAGAGCACAGTGTGAACTAGTGATATTCAATGAGCCACATCATTAGAAAAGCTAGATAATGCAGTGAGCAAGATGCCACGATACTAGATGCGTAAAGTAATCTATTAGAAATTTGCAAATCCAACGCCGCTAAGCACACACATGGCCATAAATGATGATCCAACATGGTATAGAGACTTAAGTTTCCAGTCGATAGTGGTTCATGACAAGTTGATCCTACATCTTTTAGCACACCATGTGACCAAGCACATCTAATCAGTGGCTTGCGATGCACCGTGATATTGAGAACTTAAGCTCTCGATGTATCACCATTAAGGATATAAAGATAATAATTAATTATTATCTAGTAAGATAGACATTATCAATTATCTTTGAAATCCCAATGGTAGTCATGAATACAACAATCCATTCTTCCCTTCTTTTCTGCGATCAATGTCTCCGGCAATCAAAAAGCTCATTCCTTCCTCCCCTGACTACACTCAAAGCCTCTAGCGAGTAGTCTGCTCTTTCCTTCCCCCTCAAACAATGGTGACAATGTGGTTGACCCCTCCTTTTGGTCGATCTCACCAACAAGTGACATAGTACTTCCAAATAATACTTCTGCGACTTCTGACATAGTGTGGCACATCTAGACGAAACCAAGCTGCCACACCCGTGGTTCTAGTTCCCCAAGAGGCAAACAAAACTTGGACAATAATTTATTTCCTATTTTTAGTATTTACTTACCTACTTTTTTCATTTATTTATATTTTACAGCAAGTTATTTTCGTTTCATACATACTTCAATTAAAATGTGATGGTGAGCGGGACCCATCTCCATTAGCTCAAGAGACACTAGCAGTTTGAGTTCAACTCGATTGACGTGCGAAGACGAAGGAGCCTAGCTTTCGCTACACGACCCCTTTAGGACAACAACATTCCACCTCCGTGATGACAACGAGTTGGAGCTCACTCATATCTTTCTTTGTATTTTCACATTGACTTGTTGGGCCTTGCATTTGTGTGTTAGCAGGCCCAATTCTATGTTTGTGTGTTGTTGTTTGTCTCCTTTTCTTTAGGGTTTTATTGGGTCTCTCTTTGAGGCCCAATT